>VWYI01008040.1:187759-210371 GCA_013399455.1 Anthoscopus minutus | reverse complement strand
CAATTCCATCTACACTCACCCAATTCCATGCTGGGCACAGTTACTGCCATCCATTTTATTCCCTTAGAAGGGCTGGATATATGAGCCTTAGGCTTCAATCTCTGGATTGAATGCAGGATATATTTAATATTCTAGAAAGAAAATAATAACTTGCAGCAGCCAAGTGGTCGGAGCAGTCAGAAAGGTGGCCTGGTTAGAAGAGGGGTAAAAAAAAATAGAAATAATTACAGAACAAAGGAAATTCCTGCCAGCCTGGAAAACAGGAACACCCTCGTGAAGTGCAGCTAGACTCTGAAGTACAGCTGAGTTACCTACAAACTGGAGACATCCTAACATACCGCTAGGGAGTGGATAGAAAACCAAAAGAGAAAGAAAATAAAAAGAAAAATGGAAACTCTAGCAAGTTATTGTCTGAAAAAGGAGAAACAGCCTGGGCAAGCATCAAGTGTCTAGGAGTGACATTAATACAGAAGAAAGCAGAGCAACAATGAAAGAAAACAAAACGTTTACCAAAATAAGTGAAAAAAGCACGAAGTCAGTGGGAGCTCTTAGGGCCTTGTTTTTCCCCTGCAGCTGGACACACCAGCAGGAGCTGGATTGGGGAAAGCAGCTTGGGGCTTTTGTACATCCATATGCAAACACCACAGTTATTTAACCTTCAGAGCTTGCTGTGCTCTCCTATGCTGAGTGAGCACTCTTGAGAAGGAAGAAATCAAATCTGAAAGCCCTTCACAGAGATAAAAAGTTCTATATATTATTTCAAGCCTACTCTGAATAGCTGATACTCCTCTTGAACAAGGACATTTTAACTACTTTAACAGGGTGAAAGAGATTTGAATGTACTTCAGCAGAATTAGAACAATTACATGCATTAGACTTCTGTAGGAGCTTAAAGCACTTTATTGGGATAAAGAATTTAAGTGCTATGAACTACAGAACAGTTAAAAAATGGATAATTTGATAAAGATTTAAACTAAGTTAGTGGATACTGTAGCAATTCTCCACAGAGCAAATTGCTAGAAACAGATTTTGACAATAATCTTCTTTTCACAAATTCATAGGAAAAGATATCTCTGCAGTG
Source organism: Anthoscopus minutus (assembly GCA_013399455.1). NCBI lineage: Eukaryota > Metazoa > Chordata > Aves > Passeriformes > Paridae > Anthoscopus > Anthoscopus minutus. The sequence goes on along the minus strand of VWYI01008040.1, from coordinate 209,290 downwards.
TACTGTCCACACTTAGCAAGGTAGTGAGCTATTTCTGCCAAAACCAGAATTAAATTAGCACAGGTCCATCTAATACATCTAGTGCAGCTTAGGTGGTTCCTAGTTCTCTGATATCCCCACAGTGGCATCATTTATTAAGTGACATCATTAGCAGGAACGTGCCAATGTTCTTCCTCAGCCAAATTTCACTGCACAAATCACTTCAGCATGAACAAAGAACAGATGAGAGGGGAAAATTAATTAGTTCAGTGCCTTGTTCTCTCTCCTGCCCACACACAGCAGATACAACCTGCACACACAGGCACGAGGGAATACAGGGAGATCTCTCCAGGTTTTCCTTTTCTTTCAAGCTTCTGAATGTGGCACCTCTTCACATCTGTTTTTGCTGCTCTGGCTCTGTGCAGGAAAGGGTTGTGAGCTGCTCAGAGCTGAGCAAGATGCTGGTCAGAAGGGAGGGCGAGTGAGGGGGGAATCTGCTGCTGGAGCTGCAGCAGGTGAAGGCTTTGTGCAGAGTCACATCTTTGTTCATCACTGTGCAGAGGATAATCTGCTCCTCAGTATCCGCCCTCCCTGCTCTCCAAGTCTGCCAGAGAAACGTGCCAGTGCTTCCAGGGCAGGCCCTGGTGTCCTCAGAGGGACAATGTCCTGGAATTACAAACACTGGGGGGAAGTGGATGGTGAGAGACAGCTCTAGAAGCAGGACCTCACTCATTTTCATATGCTCACCTCAAGACATTTTAAGGATCTTTGTTTTCAGAAGACACTGAACTCTCCCATCTGAAAATCTCACTTTGATTGCATCTCAAGTTGGACATCCAAGGAGCTGGGTAACAACATCAACAAAAAAAATCTGTCTTTTAGGAAATTCTTAGCCTAAGATTTCTAGTCAAGGCTTTCAAGTTACAAACATGAAAAACATTTACAACATGGCATAGAAAAATATTTCTGGTTTGTAAATCTAGCTATGGTTGTTAACATGAAATAGTGGGTAAACCACAATATTGCTATTTCACAATCACAAAACAGATTTTTGCTATACCTCAGTCATCCCACCTTCCCAAAAAACAATATCCATGTGATCATCTCATAGGGACCTGCTTTAAATACATTTTGGGGGAGATGCTTTTGAGCAAGAAATATATCAAATTCTGTATGTTGAATACATTTAGTGAAAGCCACATAAGTGCACTTAAACCCAAACCTATCATATTTGCTTAACATTATTTAATTATGCACAGAGCTTACACCTGCTTTTATGGTTTTGTAGCATAGAACTGAGCTGAGAATCCTGCAGTATGAGTGTAATGAAGAAAGCACAAAATCAATTAGTGCTTCATGAAATGAAGAACTTGAGTGAAAACATTTATATTTCTTCTTTAGCAGCCAACTAACCTACGCCAGCTTTATACACACCTGCATAATCGATTTTAGATTTTAGAGCAAAAGCAGCGGTTTCATTTGTCATTGTCTCCTCTGAATGACACAGCATTATCCAGAAATTCCCTCCCTGTGTCTCTCTAGTCTGTTTTTGTTACCACACTAGGCTGGGATCTCTAAATCACAGAATCATTTAGGTAGGAAAAAACCTTTAAGGATGCAATCATAGAATCCTTATGGTTGGAAAATCCCTCTAAAGTCAGAGTCCAACCACTGAACCACTGAACCATGTCCCCAAGTGCCACATCCACACATTTTACCCTCCCACTGCCAAGTTCACCACGAATATGTTCAGATACATTGATTTCCTTCAACATGGGGAAACGCCATAAGAACTTCACACTAACCTTCTGCTTCAACAAGAATAAAATCTGTAAATTATTAGCTCTGAATTAACAGTTCAGAAAATGCTTCTTAATGTCATGTGGCACATGCATCTTAATTATCTGACTGCTCCATCACTGTTTGCATGAGGGAAAGGTTTCTGCAAATTTTCAACTGCTTTCCTTCTTCCTTCCATTTTTAAAGTAACAGAAACTGCTTCCAGTTTCCTAGTGATGGACTCAGCTGCATTTGAAAGGGGTCTGTGCCTTTTAGAACTTCTTCTAGACTCAGCTGTCTTTAAAAGCTTCAATACTTTTGGGAATTTGTCCCAAATCATCCCAGTTTGAACTTTCAATGTACCACAGAGTTCTAGCTGACAGGTTTAGCTCTCCTCCCAGTGCAACCCCCAGGGTTGGTTATAAGTTACAAACAGTTTTCATGATGCACTTGGCTGTTAATGTAAATTGTTACTGGCTGAAAATGCCAGCCTGAAATGAAACAGTCACATCTTGGACTCGGCTCATTCTGATCAAGATTTCTTGACAGTTTTAATACTTAAAGAAACATTTTCCACAAAAAGCAAGGACTGGCCATTTCCCTCCCTGTAACTTCTATTGTGGATACCCTCTTAAAAAAAACATTTCAAGAGGAAATATGTAAGTCAAAATTCACAACTACACATGTGCAAACCCCACTAAAGTTGACAAAAATACACTGTATTGCATCTCCTGTGCTAATGGTGGATGTAACTGAAGGTACATAAGAAAATAATAAATATATTTCTCTGGTGTTGTCAGCTGCCAATAAAAATAGACACTGCTGTTGTCCATTCAGGTCAAAAGATAAAACATAATCAGTATCTGCATGCCAAAAATATACAGTCACTCCTGTGTTTGTTGTGCTCCATAGGAAGAGTCTTTTCCAGGGACTGTTTAGTGCAAAAGGAAAATATCTGCATAGGAAATGTGATCTCCAGCACAATATCCTGGTGTACAAAGTTCAGTGGGAAGGTTGTTAATAGGGAACACTGCTTTCTTAATATTTTCATTGCCTGACCTCCTTCCATTTCCTGCCCAAGGTGAACCTCATCTCATTGCTGCTTTCTGAAATGCTAACAGCATAAGTAACCTAGAACAGGGCACTTCTTAACTTCATTTGAATCCAAAGATGTAAAGAAGCAGAAATTTGTGTCAAATTAGGTGCAATTCACTGGACCCAGAGAAGGAAAGCATAAGCATATAAATTTGACCTCTCCAGAGACTCTGTGTAGAAGAGAAAGCGATTACATTGCACTGATGTGTTTTTAAACAGCAATTCTTTTACATTACATTAGTTAGGCTTTACTTAAGCTGTGCTGCTCCTGGTACTTTTTATACAGCTTTTTTTGGATCCCAACAATGCCAAAACCTGAGCCAAATATGTTGATACTTTTATTTTCTGTTACATTCATATTTAGTGTCTTCTGCATTTTACTTAACATTTCTTCTTTGAAATCACTGGAGTTCATCCACTAAAAATCTGCAAGGAGAAAAGCAGGCCTGTACAATAAAAGGGAATTCTACACACAGCACACACAATTAAAATCTTGTTATTTTCCATTCAAAGTAATGGAAAACCTACAATATTCCAAATTCCACCCTACAAAATCTCAAAATGTGTTCAAAAACACATCCATTCTCTTTGAAAACTCCTGTGAATTACTCTCCCGTGTTCACTTGTGCAGCAATCAGGGCTAACAAGAGGAAAGCTTTGTTCTATCAGGTTTGCTTAGCACTGAACTACTGTCCAAAGCACCTCAGCCACGTTCTGCTGCTCCCAGCCACACACAAAATCCACTCTGTGCAGCTGTACTCCTACTTTATGAAGCCCAAAATCCCCAAACCTAAGATTGAAGAGCTGCTCTTCTCTCCAGACATTGGCAGATACAGAGCCTTGCTAGGTACAAAATAAACCCAATTATCTTGTGCATTGCCCCAGCTGAACTCTCTCTGCTTGCAGGAGCACAAGCAGAAGTGCCAGGTAGCCAAGTATTCAGATCATGCCATCTTCCAAGACTTAAAAAGAAAATAATTATCCTCTAGTAATTGAAAATACAAAATGAGGTTTAACATCGTGTTCTGATCTTTTTATTTCATGCTGTGAGAGGATTAATTGACTGAAAATGGAAATTGCTCCCAGACTGCTGTACCTGGCCTGATGTAGCCCTCAGTCAGAGCTGAGCAGGTGTTTGGGGAGCCAGCCCAGCCTTCAGAGCTGACCCATTTCATGCACACAGGGCTCAGGGTCAGGCTTGCCCCTGGTGCTGCAGCACAGCTTTGCTCCAGCCATCAGCTCAGTGTCTGGCAGTGATCCTGTGCACTGGGGCAGCCACCCAAGGCTGTGCAGGAGGCACTGCACATTTTTTCTGGCGCTGCTGAGGTACTTTTCCAAATCAACGAGATTTCTCTGTGCCATTATCCAGCTGCCAGAGAGCAAATCTTTTCCCTTCTCTACAGAAATTCAAGATTATCCCTTAGTTAAGGTTCTTACAAGCCCCTGGATAGGGTTAGACAAGACCCCGAGGTTGCCAGAGCTCTCGGGGAGATTCTGCTTTCACTGTTAGTCCAGGTAACCTCCTCTCCAGTGCCCCCATAAACCTCTTTTCTCAGGTCTGATTTAGCCCAGCCATTCTTTGGCTTTCCAGTTCGCAGAAAACTCTAAGCAGCCCCTTCCCAAACTCCAGGAAGGATCTTTCTGTCACCTCTGAGGCAGCAATTCGTGTTTGCTCCTTGCTCTGTGGTAATGACACCTCCAGATTCTCCTATTTCACCACAAAACCCCAAGTGGGTGTAGTTGTTCTCAAGGGCAAAAGAAAACTCTTGTTCTGCAGAAAGAACAACATTTATTTCTAACCCATTAACCACTCTGATGCAAAATAAACACACAAATCAAATACCATCCATCACATAAGGAAATCAAAAGTAGTTTGGGGCAATTTCAGTGAATTATAATTGGCTATGCAATGTTGTTAAATCAAAAGTAAACTTGAGAAACCGTGACTTGTAATGAGACATGAGTACTAAAAAACATACACAAAAATATGCAGAAGCCCAAGTTGACAAGATATCTTAAGTATTTTTACTTTATTCTTTCACTCTACAAAGCTTAACAAATGCTTGCTATGTGCATCTCTGCAAGCCTGGCATTAAATCTTTTAAAATTTGTAATTTATCTTAGTAATTCTGACTTTCTAGAAGAAGCTTTTACATTTTCTGAATTCAAATGTTGTCTGCAAAATGGTTTTCTGACTCTTGAAAAAAATTTCCTAGATACCTTTTCAGGAATTAGGGTTGTCACTCCACAGCTGCTGGGTGAAAATGTCAGGATTGCTCTCATTTTCCAAATTGCTCAAATCACAAGCCAAGCTGCAAAGCTAAAGAAACCTGCTGGGATCTCAACAAAGGTTCTTCAGCACTGAAACTTTTCTGAAAAGCAATGGTTTTTTTAACAAGCCAGCACTGAAAAATCAAATCATGTCTCAACAAAACATTCCCAGGAGCCCCAGAAACCTGAGATGGCTCTTGGGCTCAGCCTGAGGCAGAGCAGAGCCTGCAGCTCATGGTAAATTCCCTGTGTACACTGGTCTTTGCCTCCAGTTTATGAGGACTTATGTGTGTTTTTAAACAAAATCAATCAATCTTCCCTTTTTTTATAATTATGGACTTGTTCAGAGTGTTTTATGCACATGAAATATTAAATCTCACTGAAATTAATGCCTCTCTAAAAGGATTTCCATATGTAATAAAAAATATTGCTTAATATCAGGCTTGCAGGCTGTCATTGGAAGCTGCCTCCACATCTCGAGGGTTTCCTGGGCCTGACACATAGAACTGTAAAAGAAATTGGAATCTGGAGCTCTTGGAATAGAAATAATGGATAAACCACTCCTCACATTAGGAAAAAGGGTTTTTTTCTGAAAAAATAAGCATAGATAGGAGAGATAGGTTTCCTGGGGCTGTTCCTGTCCCCTCAGTATTTGTGGATTTCTGGTCACCTCTGTATTTATCCTCACAAACAGCTTTTCTGCAGAGTTCTCAAGGTGAGGAGAAACTTGAAAAGGCTCGTTCAGGAATACTTTAGGGAGTTTTCTGAGGCTCACAGAGCCCTTGGTCACAGCAGCACACTCTTTATAAAATATTCTCCCTGTAAAAATAAAATGTGATTGCCATCAGCTGGTTCTTTTGCTGCAGCCAGTACAAGCCTCCTGCCCCTGTAGTCTGGAAAGAAGCACAAAGCAAAGGAACTTCTATTCCCACCTCTGCTTTAGTGTCCATACCTTTCTCTTCTCCTTTCCTTGATCAGTACAGTCTGAATTCAATCATGTTTTAAACCCCCACACATCCCCACTATCTTTTAGGCCCCATATTGTTCTATTTTTCTGTAGCCTGATGAATACTGAATGCACCTTGAAAGCATTCCTGATTCACTTTTCATAGGGCTTAAAAAGATGGAGTGCCTATAAATGTCTCCTTTTTTGTTGGTTGTTTTTTCTTTAATGTTTGATCAAGAGGGTGCTATGTAGAGAAGAAACAGCATATAAACCCCATTCCACATGGGGAGGGTGGGAAGAAAAAGTGTTCTCTACCCTCAGAAGGGAACAGAAATATTCAGAATTCATACACAGGATTGCTAACGCTGCTAAACCTTATGCTGCCAAAAGGAAAAGCAATGAAGTGTTCCCAAATCACAGGTCCCCTGTATTTTGAATCCATAGGTAGTTCTTAAAAGCTACAATCTGTTTTTCATTTCTTTTATTTTCCAGGTCATCTCCTATAAGACTATTCTACAGCAAGCCACAAAACACAGACTAGAAATGTATTTATTTATAAAACAAAAATAAAAGGGTAAAGAGTCCTGCAGAGGTGAAAATGCACCACTGGGCCTCTACTGAGACTATCTAAGAACATCCTTAGAAACAAAGATGTTAATAATTTGAACTCATTGGCTTTAAAGCTGATAGAAGTACAGACTTCTCACCACCTTCATCTGTTGAAGTTCATTAAAACTCAGGTTTGCAAGAGCTGACAGCATTTAGCACACAGGGCTGAGGAGCAGCTGGGCACTTGAAGGAGGATCTGTTTAAATCCTTCAGGAGGTGAATTTGTGGAAATCATCTCTGAGATACAGGGCACCCTACAGTGGTCTAAATTAGCTGATCAGTAATTGTGCTAATTGAAGATTCCCACAGGTTCCTTCTATGTCCCTAAAGATGACCACTCATGCTCTTTACTCTGGTTGCAGGTGGCAGTGTTCCATTTTCCCTCTGGGAATTCTGCACAAATCCTTATTTCCAGGCCATGCAGAGAAGGAGCCGAGTTTTAACAGCCTGTGCTGCTCTGGCACTGCCCCTCGCCTGCCTCACTGCACACCCTCTGTGCCCAGGGCAAACCCTGCCCTGGGGAGCCCTGACCCAGCTTGGGCACACCCTGGGATGTTGGTGACAGCACTGGACAAGGCTACTCTCGAGGTTTCCTGTGCTCAAGATGACCCCAAGATGTGTAAAAAGTCTCTGTTCTCCAGCCCAGCTGTCCAAGAATGAGTTTGAGGTCTTTGGCTCTCAGTTTCAAGGTTGTTTATTGTTGGTTATCAGAAAACATTTTCAGCCTGGCCTGCACAGGCCTGTTCAGCAGAGCAGACCAAGGCACTCTGCCCTCCCCTGTTGCTATCTTTTATACTATAAACCACATATACTTTATTTACAGTTACTTTCCAATAGCTGTCACCTGTGTCACACTGTGTCCCTTTACCTTACACCAATGCCAAAGTGCCACCATCACCCAAAAGATGGAGGCTGGGAAGAAGGAAAGAGGACAGGACAAGGCCCAGTTCCCTCCATCTTGCCTCCCAGCTCACCATAGTAAGAATCCTAAATCTCCACTTTTGTGACTTTTACTTCTTCACACAGTGGTGGTAATTTGTTCCATGGCTCAAGCTCAAAGCCACATGAATTTCTAACTGCATGCCAGGGTCTCTGACCCCCCTGGGCTGGGCTCAGATCACCCAGGACTGTCACAGGGATGTTCTGGGTTCCCACAGGCTACAATGTCCCTGTGCCCGCTGGATGCAGAGAATGGAAGCTGATCTAAAGGGATCAGGTAAATAAACATCCTCTGCCAGAGGTCACTTCCCACAGGATCTCACAAAAGGACTTTACAGCTGTATCTATGTTTTCTAGGGGCCCCACCTATAGCTCATGGCATTGGAAACCAAGGAACTTCCACATTTCCTTTACATAGCAGAAATTCTTGGGAACGAAAATAAGGAATCTACAACAAGGCACGTGTGAATGAACAGGACAAACCTGGCAGATTCTCTCTGGATTTAGGACACAAAAGAGGGATGAAACATTTCTGCTAATGGGCTGTTGGATTTTTCAGATCATCAGGGTTTAATGTCAGGAGCTCATAATGCTCAGATGGATCTATAGTCTGCTTCCTGTCTCCTCCTGAATTTACAGTTGACTGGATTTGATAAGAATAAGTAGCAGTAAATTGAAGAAAGGAAGGGAAGACAAATGCCCCAGAGTTGACTCAGCCTCCAATATCGAGATCAAATAATTATATATAGGTCAATGCTATTTCTCTCAAGATGTTTATCAGATTGTGCCATAAATAAAGCAGATTGTCCTTAATGAAGAGTTGCCTTGAGATCTCGGGCTACAAAGCCATATGTGAGGAGACAAGATGGAGTTATCATCAAGGTGGGAACATTTTTTGACCCATTTGTTGATGCTTGATTCATTATTGATAAGCTAAGGCACCTTTGCTACCCACAATGTAAACAAAACTAAACAAAAAAAAATAGCAAAGAGATGTATTTCTAGCTGTCCCTGATGACAACCATGTCATTCAACATCTAAACCACTGCCAGATCCTAACACTTGTAAAACCTAAAACATCTTTTGCTTTCTTTATGGCAGCAGGGAGACCAAAATATTTTTTTGAAATATGCCATCTAAATTAGCAGGAAGTTTTATGCAAGTGTCATAAAAGACAAGGTGTTGAATTCCTGTTGAACACAAACTCTTACAATTACATCTGTCTTTAAAAACCTCTTCCAATACTTCAACCATAAGCAGCCATTTACAAATTCAGATCAATTTTACCACACTCAGAGTGATTTTGATCAACCTGAAATCATGGTAAAGTGCAGAGTGTTTGCATGTCACCACAAAGAAAGCCTGAAGCTCATTAAAGTAGGTTATGGGACTTTGATCCTCATCAGTCTAGCAGCCACAGCAGCTCAAAGAAATCTGGGCTGCACGTGCAGGCTTGGGTGTTCCAGATCTCAGTTCCTGGCTCTGAGCAGGCTCTTGCTGAACTCTGAAAAAGGCAGTGAGTCAAGAGAGGAGGCAGAGCACAGGTATTGGGGAAAGAGCAGCATTTTGTTTCTCAAGGCCCTGACCACTGAGGCAGTGATGTAAATCCTGCCTCAACCCATGCCAAGAACCAAAGGGCTCAGAGGGGCACAGCTCTTCCCCTTCTCAGCACAAGTACCAAGAATCAGTGGAACTGGCTCAGCAGTTTTCAGATGTGGGCAATGAACTGATGGGAAAGGAGAAATCATTCAAGTACCTGTTTGACTACACATGAAGCCCTGGGCCAAGAGTTTTGTTTTCAGGGTTTATATTCCAGGAAGCAAACATGTATTCTAACTTCTGCCAGAGGCTGTGCATCCCCAGGGGTCTGCAGAGGAACATTTGAGCAATGTATGCTCTCTATGAATGTTTCAGAGGAGAGGGATTTCCATTTGGGACGGAGACCTAAGAGCACTGTGACCAAAGGACATCATGAACGGTGTGTATGGAAAACTTCAGTCAGCCAGATCAAGTCCCCCCAAATTAAAACATGCTCAGATTCCATTGTCATAAAGATCACACATTATCAATGGATGTGCTACATGTTTTCACTGCAAACTGGTAAGAAAAAATAGAAGCCCTATTTTGCAAAACATATCATTTAATTAATTAGTCTGTGATCTTCACCAGACAAGTACTGGAAGGGCATGACATCATTTGTACTATAGGAACTGCACAGAGTGCTTTACAGATGTGCCCAGAACAGCTCGTGCATTTTTAAGCAGAATCACACAGACAGAAATTGTAAAAGCCAGATTTAGTCACTTTAGAACATGATGAAAAAGGAAAAGAAAAACCCATGCCTTCTTCCTTTTCTCTTTCTTTAAAATACAAACCAACACTTCTGTGGAAGAACCAGGCAATCCATATTACACTATAGAAATCAGGACAGAAGTATGGAATGAAAACAGGATTTCTGTGGAAGTGAAAATAACAATTACTTTTATTTGTCACCATTTTTAGCAGAATGAGCAGCAATCAAACCTTTGCAGAAAAGAGCCTCATTGCAATACAAAGAGGCTCTCATGGACACTTTTTCTGCCTGCAGGGATCCCCCTTTATTCTGTGCCCAAACTGAGCTGCGTGATCCTCTGTGGCAGCTGCAGAAATTGCTAAAAAGCCAACCCAGCGCCCCAGCCTCCAGAGGGGACTCCTCCAGTGCACACAGCCTGAGGAGGAGAGTGAGAGCCAATCTGGCTGATCACAGCCAAGCTCTCTCACCCTGTGCCACATTCTGCAGCCTGAAAAACCTTGGCTTTGACACTTGGGCTCTTCCCCTCCCGTGATTTTTAAACTGCAGCAGCATTTGCTACAAGTATCAGCAGGAAGAATAAAAACCAATCCTAGAAAAGGAAGGGAATTCAGCTGTACCCCACAGGCTCTCAGTGGGGTGAGAACAAGCACAGCCAAACCCTTCTGCAGTCTCCTCGAGCCTCACATCTCTCCAGTGATTCCAGGTAATCACATTAACAGCTTCAAACATGATGTAATGACATCATTCAAACACATTGCTCCCAAAGGGTAGATATTAGATCAAGGAATTACCATTCCTCATGCATTTATGACAAATCTAATAGGAGGAAATGATTTGTTACACAACACAGCTTAGGCTGGTTACTCCCTTACAGCAAATATCTGCTCTTAGCTCAAGCTTCCAATCTCGCCTGGAGCCAAGATGCTGAGCAGTAACCCTTAATCTGATATCTGAATTAAGAGAAGGACTTCACCTGCGGTTTACCTCAGTGCCCTTTCTATGCCTGATGTGTGAGTTGTGTTTTCCAGAGCTGTCTTAGGCCCTCAGGAAGAAAAGTCCTTTCAAAAGCTGATAGAATTGAGGCTTTGAGAGTGGGGATTCTAAAAACTAATGCTGGCTCATCTTTTGAAAACAAACAAAAGCAAGCCAACCAAAAAAAACCCAGCAAACAAAACCTGTCCTACAGCCCATGTATCCTTTAATCTGTAGAGCTCTAAACCTGTGGATGACTAAATAGGCTGAGCACTGGAAAGACACATCTTACAGTTCTCTATCCAGAAGATGAATTGAAATTATCACCACAGAAACTTCTAGAGTGCCAAAGATACATATAAAAATGCAATTCTTGTGCCTGGACCTGTCCTAGAGAAACTTCTGAAGGTTTGGTGAAATTAAAAATTGTCGAAAGCAAAAATTAAGTGCCAAATATTCCAGTAAAAATACTCATCTGGTGTGCAGCACTGACAAATTTCTATTCAAAAGCACAAAACAAGAAAATCTCAGGAGTAATTTGATTCTAGGGAGTTCTTACTCCTCTCAGAGATAGGGAGTGTATTTTTCAAAAAGTACCATATTAAATATATAAATACCTGACCCAAGAACCATTATCTTGGTTCTGGAGGGAAATTCTTTACTGTTCCTTACCTATTGACATAAAATATTCTACTTCTGTCTCCATACATAGATAAAATATAGGTGTTAATACTTAGAAAAGTATATATAAATACTTATCTGAATAAAAAGTTGAAAAAATACACCTGTTTGTGTTGCTGTTCAGTTTTCAAATTACAACATTACTAATATTTTTCAAGTTGTGCCATTACTGCCTTGCTTTTTCTAATTCCGTGCACACTGGAGAAACAAGTTGTAGTTGGGGGGTTTCTACTGTTAATTTTTCCTTTGCTTTCCTTTCCTTTCCTCTTGGGCCTTATTCTCAGGAACATTAAAACACAATTTTACTCCATGTTACAGTGTGTCTTATGACTAGGGACTACTTTTCCCAAGTTCCATATTTCCCTTTCATGCATCACTCATGAAATGAAGATTTGTGCATTCAGGTGAGAGAGAGGCAAGGACAGAGAGAAGCTGTGCAGTCATTTGACCACGCTCTTCATTAATTGCCTCAGAAGTGCCCTCTTCCCTGTGGTTTTATTTCAGCTCCTGCCCACATGAGGACACAGCCTTTTCCTTTTTGTTTTGTAGCGTGCTCGGGGCTGTGCAGAAATGTCACCGCACAAAAGCGAAAGGGGAAGAAAAACAAACCAGCTGAAATTCCAATTGTGACACCTTTTGCAAGCTGCAAGAAAATGATGATCCTTTACCTCAAACTGTCAGATGCATCTTCCCAAATCCCTCCTTGCTCTGTAATGTATTGCCATAGCAACTCTTCCCTGCAGTGATCTGGTGCTCCCCACGGGCAGCCTGCACTCTGTCAGTGCTGCCACTCCTCTGTGATGCAAGGAGCACTGAGCAGTTAAATACCAAATCATTGAAGCAATGCTTCCCCTGTGACCACACCGAGCCACACAAGGATTCACACCAAAACTGTGGTGGGGAAAGAGAGAGAAGCTTGCAGTACTTGGTGTGGGCGGGAAATTAAAGTGTTGAAAAATAATGAACAAAGCAAGAAAAGAACTTCTAATGCTTGGTTCTCTTAAGGAAAGAAGAGCACAGCATCACTGTGATGTAGATCCTGACTTTATGAATCCTGCCACTGATACACTTCCCTCACCAGTGCTCTACTCCCAGTTTTACTCTAAGTAATATAAACCTTGATTAATATTTATCTTCTCAATGACAGCTGCCACCAAAACGGCCAACCACTGTATCTCTGACTTCAGGCACCTGGTGTGTGTTTTGAAGGGCATGAAAAGAAGATTGAGACCAAAATCCAATTTTCCCTCTTTTGCCTTTTATATTTCTTAATCTTCCATCTTCTTATCTATGCACATAAAACTTTACATAAGCTGATTTCAGCATCCTGCCTCATCAAAACACGAATTCATTCTCCCTCTGGAGAGAAGCCCTGCTCTCGTACTTGTGTGCTCTTCAGACCATTTGCAGGGATGTAGCCTCAATGTGCCTCATCCAACCTGCAGAGCAGCCTTGGAAACATCATTACCCTTCTCTCACAATACACAGTCAAAGGTGGGGAGAAAATTTCAGTTCTCCTGTTGCCCTTGTAACATAATTGCAGTCATACAGCCTGGAACATGAATGCCTGCTAAGGGGGTTCCAGGTCTCTACCGTTTGTGTGACACAGACACCTTTGAGACTTTTCTTGTGTTTCCGCAGAATTGCAGAATCCAAGGCTCATTGTCAAAAAGGTTTTATTTCTAATAGCAAGGAAGCATTTCCGTGTTTCTAGGAGTCCACGGAGCTTTACACAGTTTGGGAAACACACACCACTGATTAGAAAGGGGTGATCCTGTATGCCCCAGACTGACAGGGTCAGGGGGAGCTTTTCCATCCTGCCAAGACGCAGGTGCCTCCTCCCGTGGCCCCTGGCAATGAAGCACATCCAGAGGGATTCTCTCTCTCCGAGGGTGAGGCTGTGAAGCAAAGCTGCTGCAGCTGCAGCACTCTGGATCTGACAGACCTTGGCTGTGGCAGGGGTGCTTTGTGGGGTTTCCTGTGTGCTGCACAAAAGCAAAGTGGTGCAAAGTCCAGCTGCAGGCCAGCAGCCAGCAGTGATTTGGCATCAGCCTCTATGGGTACTTCATGAAAACTCACCTGCCTCAAGGTTTTAAATTTACTCTGTTTAAAATCCTGTCACCTTTAGGTTCTTTTCCCTTTGCCCTTTCACCCTCTACTAAGCAGAGAATGTCATGGTATTATGTCTCTTTTTCCAGACAATACCCTCCAGGCAATTAATACTGAACTCCTCAGATGCTGAGCCCTGTGTGAAAGACACTTTGGTTGTTTTACCCTTCCCATGTTGTGGGAAGAGAGCTCACGTGTATAGCACAGGAGTCAAGGGACTTACAAATCCATTTGCTTTGAGATCTGGAAAGACAAAGCTGTCTTAAAATATTATGAGCCTCAATTAAAATACAGCTGAGGGCAGCAGGCTAAAGTGTGGCTGTGAGAGAAGCAGAGCTGAAAGCTGGCAGGAACAGGGATGGAGTGCTGGAATTCAAACCAGCTCCTGCCTCTGACAAACACAGGCAGAGGCAGATTCAGAGCAGTTCACTAACTTCAGCCAGTTACTGCTGTCTGTCTTCTCATGCAGAAGTCAGAAATTCCTTCTTTGTGGCTGGGTTCATGTTAAAGATTTTCACAACACCTGATGGAGAATATTCCCTCCCAGAGAGGTCAGTTTACAAACAGCACACATTAAATAGAGCAAAGGCACATATCCAATATAAATGTGCTCCAGAGACACCTTAGGCTGTAACCTTGACTTCCAGCTCAGAAGCTTTTCCAATTAAAGGTTTTCCAGCTCTATTGTAAGCTCTTACATGACCTGCACTTGGCCAACCATGTTCTCTTCCCCTGTTTTACACAACACAACTCCTATAAAGGAGTTTGGATCCTCTGCTGGTCTTTGGGCTGTAATGTTTATGGATCACAGGGGTCTGCATAGATAAACTCAAATATTTTATTACAGCCATTGCCATTGAGCAATCATCATCACTGAGACAGAAAAAATTATTTTCCACACATGTTTGCAGAGAAGCCCAGCTGCAGGATATATATGCATTGATGGTTCTAGAAGATTGAAATAATTCAGGAAGAAAAAGAAACTCAGAGAAGAGCAACATGAATCAGAGAAGGACACAGCTACACCTCATCCTGAACACAAAGCCAGGGCTGTGTGCATCAAGTGTGTGCATGAAAAGGAACAGAAGTTTTCTCTCTTTCAACTGCACACTTGTACCCAGTGAAGCAGGAAAACAGGCTGTCCTTTTGTACAGATAATTATCCACTGAAACCCACTGGGGCAGAATCCATTCCCTGCATTTGCAGAGGTCATCACTGTGATTCCAGCCCTTAATGGAAAACACACTGCCATGTCAGGAGGGATAAATGGAAGCAAAACACGGATGTACAAAGGCAGCTTTGAGGAAGTTGAAACCTCTCTGCTGAGTCCTTGCCCTAGTTCTAACTCCAAGACCTTTCCTCCTTCTGATAATTTACAATATCATTGTTAGCAGGTTGCTTTGCTATTGATTTCTATTATAAGGCTCATGGAAAATGAACACCAAGAGGACAAGAAGCATCCTGTCCAGAAATCACCCTTTGTGATGAGCTGCACCCTGCTCCATGTCATCCCTGTCACTGCAGTGAGGGAAAGGAAAAATATGAGCACAGGACTCGCTTTGGGCAGAGCAAAACATTCCTTGAAAAATCAGAAAAATGCATTTGGCAAAAAAAGCAGGCAAGAGAAAACAGGGACAATAAACAGTTGTATTTATTACCTGATGGAAAAAGACAAGAGGGTAAAATACTTGATGAAGTGACTTCATTCAGAATTTCTAAATATTCTTTCCCCTCTTTTTAGCCCCAGGGGGACAGGAAGAAGGCACAGCAGGTTGTCTTACACAGCCCTGCTCTGCTCACCAGGCTGCTCAAGATTCAGAGTCCTCAGCTGTGGCAAAGTCAGCACAAGTCCCCAGTTCACAGTCCTTGTTTGTAAAAAGAAATTAAAATTACATTAAGGGGTTGAAAAGCCTTTCCAAAACATCCCGTGGTTCCTGTCTAAGGGGAATGTGCAGCTCAAATGTCACCATGCTCAGGTGATTATACCCAGACCTCCCCTCCCAGCTGCTCCTTGCACCAATACCTCCCCTCCTTTGCAGGATTGGAGGATGTGGCACCTCCTCTCTTTGCCTGCAAAGGTGAAAGATCAATAACCCAAGCCTGTTTACAGGTGCTACAACTGTCCAAAACCAGGCAAGTTGCCTAAACTCTTATCAGGCGAAATTATTTCCCTCCCTCTGTCTCCAGCTTTGTCTTCACACACTGAACTACATAATTAACCTCCTGCATGGCTCTAATTATGCTCCACTGCTGAAAGAAATACAAATAATTTCTTTTCACTGAAAAGCAGCTAGTTTCAGAAAGCAGGAGGGACTGCAGTTCAGCAGAATGCTGCTGTAAGGTGGCATTTAGTACCCTCTTCTCTGTTTTTACTCACTAATTCATGCACCAATGCCAAATACTGGAATACAATGACAGATCATGCTCCTCCCACTTAGTACTGAGGAGAAAAGATGTTTCTTCTCAATAAAGGAGATCCAAATTCAAATGTGCAAGTGGTTCCCTGGTTTAATGATTCCACTTTATCTTCCCCTTGCCAGTGCAGCAGAGGAGCGGTGTTTGTGACAGGGATTCATTCTCCTCCTTCTCATTCTGCCATCCTGTGTCTGACTTCAACCCTGGGAATCATATATTTTCATTTTAAGAGCTGTGTAGACATCACTGATGTCCAAGAAAACCTAAATTCCCCATTCACACAGAGGACTAAAAGGTTTTTTTCATTGCTCAAGTTAAAAAGATTAAAACCAGGCAGTTTTCTATATCATGGTTGCATCACTCCATTAAAGAAAAATACCAGCAGCTGAAAGCCAGGGGGAGTTCAGTACAGCTTAGAGCAGCAGCAAAACTATTTCCAGCTTTTCTGAGGAGGGAAGGAGCTCTGGACAAGGCAGGGAAGTGGGTGAGTGTTGTTAGTAAACATGAAATAGCAGAGTGAATTCACATCACAGCAGTGAGGTTTGATCCCAGTGAGGCAGAAGCCTTTATTTTGGGGTTTGCAACCCTTTTTATCAGGTGTTCCCATACAGGTCAGCATGACTGGCCAAAGGAACCACCTCTCTGGTGCCATGGGTGGAACAAGAGAAAAACACACTCAGAACATGTGTGGGACATTGCTTTGAGAACCAAAACCTATTTACAAAAACAGTCCTTGAAAGAGAAATTCCCAAAAGATTTTCCCTTGGGAACAGATCCAGCCCCTGCCAGGCTGGAAACTCTCTCAGGCTCAGAAAATCATGGCCACAGGTGAGAGCAGCAGGACATGGCCTCTTGTCTCTGGATCTGCCCTTGGCTGGGTGCAGCTGAGCCAAATCAGGCAGCTGGAGCCAGAAACTTGGGAAAGCAAACCCAGCTCTGGTCGTGTTTCTGCCAGATAGGAGCAGCAGCTCGGGGTGTGAGAGGGAGGGCAGGGAGGGGCTGCTCAGCCCTGCAGCTCCAGCAGTCACAGAGGTGGAACCTGGCTGGTTCTCACTGCAGAAGTGCCAGATACACCCAGGGTCCTGCTCCCTCACATGGGCTCAGTCAGGGGAACTGGCAATGCAGAAATGAATGGCAGCATGGAATGGGAACCCAAAGCTGCTCCCAGAGAGCTCCTCACTGCACAGCAACTCCACTGCAGGCAGCCAGGCACCCTCATCCGAGCTCTGAAAAGGACCTTGGCCATACCCTGAGGATGTGCAGGGAGAAATCTGCAATTCAGGGGAACTCTCACTTAAAGGAAATTTTAGTAAGCTGTTACAGAAGACTGGTTCTAGTGTACTGTTGGCAGTACAATAAATAGATGAATGCATGAAGGAAAAAAAGGACACTTTTTTAATTCTCATTATTGGAATGAAGGAATTAAAACTGGTTTGATCCATCTTGGATATCATAGTCTGGACTTCTATAAGAGCAGGTAAAATCTTCAGCATGAAGTCAAATGGGAAAAAAACCCAAACAATCTCTGCTAAATTACAGCACATTTCCCTTTCAGCGCTGCTTGATGGTTGTTCTGCTGCCTCCAGGAACTGCCCAGGCACGCACCTAAAACACTACAAAGGGTTCAGGCCCTCTGGCTGTCCCTACTGAGGGCACGGTCTGAGCCAGGCAGGACAGCCTCTGGCCAGACACTGCCTGCAGTCAAGGATGTCATCCCCCAGTATATTAAATGGCCTTTAGAGCAGCTTTAAAGGCTACAAGAGGAGAGAAAATCCCTCCCAAAGGTACACTGCACTGCCAAATCACTCTATGATTCTTACTTACGAGATGACAGCCATAGCTCTGGGTGTAATTGATGTTTTCTTTAAAACCTTCTTGAAGAAACAACCAGGTTCTGTGGCCACAGTGCACTGGAGCAAGGCTTCCTGAGCTTTTGATGGATTTGGGTCCTGATATGGCAAGCAAAATTCTGTGATCTGTGCTAGGCAGAAGGTCAACAAGATACATATGATGGTCTTTTCTGGCTTAAGAGCTTATGAACAGCAATCCTTTACAATTCATCTTACACATCCCCATACTGCCTTGATTAACAAGAGTGCAGGCTGGGTCAAAATATTCATATCTGATATACTGATTTATAAAATACTGAAGGAAGTTCCAGTCCCTGCAGGCAGGGGTTTGAAATGCCAGAGCTCTGTGTGAACATTACAGATCACAGAGTTCAGGTTTGTTAACCTGGTTTGATTTACACACAGTAGGTTCTGTTCTGCAGCACCGTGCCCTTAATAAGTTGATAGAAACAGCATTGCTGAGCCTCCTTCTCCTCCCAGGCATGCATTTAGGGCTGGGTTTAACAGCAAGTGTAAGGCTTCTCCTGAGTGCCTGAGATGTTCCTCCTGTCTCTCTGTCCCCAGGTCCCAGCCCTGACAGATGAGACACCCGTGGCTGCCAGGGGAGAGATCAGGGAGCAGCCACAGGACAGCACCTTCCTGACCCAGAAACCCTCAAACCCAGCTCACCTCCACCTCACACCAGCCCAGTTCTGTACTGGGATGGTTTCAAAAGCCAGAAAGTGCCAGTGAGGTCTCTCCAGGTCAGCTCTCATATCTTCAGCAAATACCTTCTAAAAAGATTAGAAGGAAAGAAAAAAAAATCTATGTGATGTGATTTTCACCAGGGGAATACATTTTGCTGTGGGCAGAGATAGAGCTGTGCCACTTCAGCTGAGCTGCCACAGTGTCACAACCACCGGATCAAACAGTGCCAGAAACTGGAGCTGTCAGGTAGAACTCAGCCACTATTTGAGACATCACATCTCCTGCTCCATGCCTAGGAGGGGACCAGCCCTTCACAGAGCAGAAATACCACAGGACTGTTTAATTTCAATAAGTTTGCTGTCTCCTAAGTGCAACATCTAATTAATTAATATCTAACCTTCCTGCTGCCTGGGGGCTGGCAGCATCATTGGCACATTCAGTGTATGGTTAGCCACAGCAAATGCTCAGATTGGTGAGCATAAGAGGTCTGTTATGATTGTGTTGGAAACTGGCTTAATTTGGAGCAGCTAAAAGATTAACAACGGTGGCGTCACCAAAACTATCATACAAATATTGATGTTTACTGCTACATTAGTGCTTACTGAAAATGCAATTAGCAGGCTCAGCTCAGATTCTTGCAGGTTAATCATGAGTTAGGCATGAGGGCTCGGGAAAGGAGCCTTTGGAGACCGGAAACATCTGCCTTGTGGACAACTGGATGAGGCAAAGAAAGGTGGGATATTACCCCCAGAAATTCCTCTGAAATATGCTGTGGGTAAAAGCAGAGAACAGAGTTTCTCCCTGACATCCCCCCACATTTTCTAAAGCCATTTTGATCCCTGTGGGTCCCTCCTAACTCAGGATGTTCTGTGAGAGACACGCGGATCTCCCAGTCTGAGCGTCCTGAAAAGGAATATCACCATGGTCCTCAGCACATTCCATAGTCTGGAATGTTCAAGTATTCAATCGGGCCAAGTCTAATTAAATAGATATTTTAAATCTGTTCTACAGTGGTGTAAATGAAAGCAGGTCATAGCCCTCTTTTAATCTTTTTCCCCCGTATTCCTAATTGGAAAAAGAAAAGTTGTCTTTTTACCCTTGGAAAATCTTTGCAGTTTCAACATATGACTGGTTAGAAAAAAGTGAAAAATGACAATTTGTTTCCATGAAAAGTTTAGGAAGATATGTATTCTCTCCATAGAGTTTTTACTTGTTTTTAGTTTACTTGGTTCAAATACAAAATGCATGGAAAATGCATTTTAAGATCCCATTATTTTAAATCTCATTTATTTCAATACCTTGCTTTTATTTGTAAATAGTGAGGAGCTTTCTATGCAATAACCTCTAGAGTTATATCCCATGATATCCTGCAATAGTAAAAATATTTATCAGCCTCTCCAAAGAATCTCAGACACTCCTGTACTAAACTCTCAGGAATTCCCTTTTTTGTTTCTTAGGAAGGATTATTGCTAAACTTCCAAACCTGGAATTCTCTTTATGGCAGCTGACAGATCCCATGTAACCATTCATGCAAGTGTTCCCACGTGGATAACTTCCTGTGAGAATTCCCAGTCTCCAGGAGCAGCTGAGGAGGTGTGCAAAGGCACAGACTGTGGAATAAAAGAGGGTCAGGGCTGCAAAGCCCAGCCCATGAGAAGCAGCTCCTCTGCAAACAGACATCTCTGAGCCTCCTGAACTCATTACAGTCTTTATGAACTAATGAGGATCACTAATTATATATTCCACCAGTTACCCTGACAGAGAGCACCTTGCAGTTTGTCCTTCCTGCTGACACCAAGCCCACAGAGCATCCCCACCCAGATGGAAAGTTATTTTTCTCTAGATTTACCCGGGATAAACGACACTATTCCCTTTCAATAACAAGATAAAGCCTTCAATAACACCATTAAGTAACTCACACTTTGCTTTTTCTCATTAAGAGGCATTTAAAAGGAAGCCATTAAATTTATAGAGGGTTAAAACCAATAAGAAAACTCAAACTGCTCACTCATTAACTCGTTCACCCTTGTGCCTCCCAGGCCGTTACTTCCCTTCTTATTACCAACTTGCAATAAACTTCTTACTTTACTACCCTGCAACTGCAAAAATGGAATGGTGGCTACACTGTGACCTGATTTATGGGCAGAAGAGAGCAACAGCTCAGTGCGCATTGCATTATTGAGATCTATGGTACAGTTTTCCTAGTGTAAGAAATGATTAATTACTTCATGCACTAATACAAGTGTTCAGGCACGTTGTTTCCTGCATCTCCTGCTGTTTGTAAAGTTGGTTCATTTATCTGTGGGCCTAAAATTAGGGGAACTTTTGTGTTCAGCTAATAGAGGCAAGGCTAGTCTGAGATAAAACCCGGGTGTGTCCAAACAGCCCCTTACGACAGGAAAATCAATTTTACAAGATAGTTGCTGGGCATAATATACGTGTAAGTTGTTTTCAAAGAGGTGAGAATGCTTTAAATCACTTTTCTATCTTAATAAACACAAAAGGTAGATTCCGCTTTTTATTCCAGGTGGATATTAAAAAACAGAGCTTTTACTTTCCTCAGAATTGTAAGAGCAGCCTACCTTACATATAATACATGTATTTAATTTCTCTTAAAATTCTGTTTCTCTTGAGCCACTTCTTAAAGTTTATGCTTCAGGCAGTGAATCATGATCAGCTCCGGGAATGCTGCACTCCTGACACACAGACACAGCTCCGGGATCCAGGGAATGATGCACTCCTGACACACACACACAGAGCTCCGGGATCCAGGGAATGATGCACTCCTGACACACACACACAGCTCCGGGATCCCGGGAATGCTGAGCTCCCGACACACACACACACAGAGCTCCGGGATCCCGGGAATGCTGCACTCCTGACACACAGACAGAGCTCCGGGATCC
>VWYI01008040.1:43403-186419 GCA_013399455.1 Anthoscopus minutus | reverse complement strand
GGAGAGGTTCGGAGAGGAGAGGAGAGGAGAGGAGAGGAGAGGAGGTTTCTAATTGGAAAGAAGTGCATCCCACCTATGGATTTGGGATAATCCTCATGTACATGAGTTCATGTGCTCTCCATTCCTACAGTGATTTACTATTAAAATTTGATTTTGAGGGGACTGCAAAATATCTTATTAGACAATTGAATAATGGAGAAGAGAATTCAACAGTAAATTGATTTCTTTAGCACAATGAAAGCTGACAACAAGAAATTAAACATTACTAACTTTTATTATAAAGTACTCAATCAATACACATGGCCAGAATGCTCTGTTTTCCTAATTACATCAGCAGACCACGAATGTTCTGGCTGATGAGAAAGAAAGGAGATGGAAGGATGGAGGGAAAAAGTGTCAAAGAGGCAATCTGGAGAGTGTGAAGCAAGGCTGGGACTGCTGCTCTCACAAAGATGCTGCCTGCAGCTCTGAGGCAAGTCCTGCACTGAGCCTTTGTGGCAGTGCCTGCAACACTTTCTGTGCCTCCTCCAGGCCAGCAACACCAGAGAAGCCCCTGCTCCTCCTGTGCACAGCTCAACATCTCACAGAGCATGAGGTAACTCTTGGCAAGGCTGCCAGCCCTCATAAAATAAAACAATCCCAGATAGGAAGTGAACAAGCCCTTCATGCAGAGCCCACGTGAGGCATTTGTGTGGCCTCCAAGGCTCCAGCTCTGTGGCAGCTCAGGATGGCCCTGGCTCCAGCCTTGCTGCTCTGAGAGGTGAGAACCAAAGCACACAGCAAGCACAGGACTCCAACTCATCCACATCAAGTCTGGGGAGGAGAATTGAGATCCCATGTCTGCAGGGTACCAGGTGATGCCTTGGGCTTTTGGGTTTTCTGTTCTGCCTTGGGGTGTGGTTCTTGTTCAGGGTTACTGAGATCCTTTCACAGGGTGATGAATACACAACAATCCTGCTCCAGTTGGGACTCAAGGACATTTTTTCCAAACTTCAGGCTCAAAGTAAAAACAACATAGAAGGAAGAGGGCGGGCAAGTGGGACTCCTGTGTGCAAATGGAGCCAAACATAAAAATGTGAGATCTGGGGCTGGGCCCAGTCCCTTTGCCTCCATTTTGGAGCCATCCAGGCAGAGCCCGAGTGTAACACTGCTGCTGCCTGTGTGTGGCCTTTGAAGGCCTCAATAAATGTCCTTTATTCTCCTTAACTCCATCCAGCCTCTCTTCCAGCTCCTCCAGGCATCACAGGCTAAGAAAGAAATTTTAGTAATCTGCTTAATTCTCCGTGCCTGGAAACCCCATGTCTGAGAAACAGTCACAGTCTGCCAGACCAGGATGGGCCTGGAGACACAGCACATCGTGGGGACAGAGCTTGCCCAGAAAATCAGGGACACAGAGATCCCAAAGGCCAGCTACACAAGAGGAGACAGCTGATGTCAGGCAAGGAATGAGAGGAGGGAGAGCAGGAGGACTGGGGACACAGAGGAAGAGACACGAGGGAGAGTGATGGAGAGACACGTTGGATTTTCCTGTGATCTAATTTTAAATCAAAATTCTCTTGAAACGAATTCTGTTCTTCTCTACTTCTTTTTGACTGGTTGCTTTCTAGGGAAATTGGTTTAAGGGAAAGATAAAGATCAAATATATGGAAAAAAAATAAACAATTATCCATATGTTTAAAACAAAAATCCAAAGGATAAAGAAGATATCTCAAACAAAAAGAGAAAAGAAAATCAATAGTGAAGTGGCAAGATCTGTAGAAGTGGACAGAAAAAAGTATCAGCACACAGAATAAGAACTCACTAATGACACAGATCAAAGGGAAACAGCAGCACGAATAAGAGGAATTGAAGATGTTCTGAATGAGAAATACAATATCAATATATAAGGTATGAATAATTGTAAAACATCAAAGTACCACTCAAAATTCACAAGTCTCAGACTTGAGATTCATGAAGTGGTGGATAAAGGGAGAACCATCAGGAGCAGTGAAATTCAGGCTGAATACTGAGGGGGGAAAGGTTAAAAACAAAGCAACAGTTACAGATCAGAGCAGGTGGTCCTGGAAGGACTTAAATGACAAATCAGTTCCTACGTTGAACTTGATAAGCACAAAGAAAGAGAAAACTCACTTTTGGTTTTAAGCTTGCAGAAGCTCAAGAGAAGAAATTACTGTAAGCACTCTGGAGAAATAAATATTGATTTAGCCAGTACACTGTAGCTTCTATGACACAAATCTCAGCTCTTCATTCATTCCTGAAATATTCACATCTGAAAATTCAGGTTGCTGTGACAGGTTTTATCATTTCACAAATGCTCTCTGGCTACTCTGCATGGAGTGGAAAATTCTCAAACTAGTTTTTGCATGTCTGCTATCTCCTGAAAAGCACAGAAAAAGAGCTGTCAGAGTAGCTCTAACATCAGCTGCAAAACAAGATTTTACTGTTTGGATCTTTAAAAACCCTCTTACACAAGAAAGGCCAGACCCAAGTGTCTTTGAAGGAAATGGGAATCTTGCCATAAGCACAAGAGATTTTCCTCAGACAGGAGGTGAATGTTGAAATACAGAAAATTGTGAGACAGTAAGTAATCAATGCTACAGTAAATCCAATTAGTAAACAACACCCCTAATGCCAAAAGCCTCTTCTTTGAATGGCTAATAGAATTGTTTTGCTTGAATGGTTCTGTTGCATACATTCCCCCTTTTTCCTGCTTTTTTAATATTCTGTTCATTTAATCAAGTGGAAGAAGTGACTCGGTAAATATTTGGCTGCTGCCTGCTAATTCTGGTAAGACAGATTTCATCCACTTGCATTTGCTCTGTGTAAAACACAAAAGGATTGGGCTGGTAATGAAACAGATCTCAGGTGAGCAACCTTAATTCTGAATTAACGAGTTTTCTGGGTAGCTAATTTCTGTTGCTTAAAGCTTTATGGCTTTAGTCTCTGTGTTTCTGGAAAAGCCAGATGACAAAAATAACTGATTTTAGCAAGATTTTCAAGCTGGTGGATCTGACTGCAAAGGGCAGGCAAATGGACTGGAGGGGTACAGAGTGTGGGAACATAAAGCAACAGAATTTAGTGCTGATCCACGGGAAGTGATGCACACAAGAGAAAAAGCCACCCTGGATTGATGAAATCTGGCACCATTTTAGCATTTGGGGAAAAAGAATAGGTATCTTGAAGCTATAATAGGTCTATTAAAGTGTCAGTTCAACACTCAGTAGAAGTGAAAGAAAACAGCATGTTAGGAATTACTAGGAAGGAGTGGAGAACAGAACAGAAATCATCATTATGGCACTGAATAAATCCACAGTGAGTCCACATTTTCACCATTTTGTTCAGCTTTGTTCCTCACCTTCTGCAAAAGGGTTGACTAAAATTAAAGTAGAGAGCCGAACAACAATGATAACCAGAATTATCCCAAGAATACTTAAATCAAATTCACTTCATCCTGAGAGGAAGGAAAGCAAAGAGGAATATAAACCTGGGAGCAGCACAGACAAGAGGGAAATGGTTCCTCACTCTGTCTGTAAACACCAAAACTAGAGAGGAAGTAGTAAAATTATCAGCATGAATGTTTGAAGCAAACAAATACTGCTTTATCCTTCTCTCAATTGCACTGTGGAATTCTTTGCTTCAGGATGCAAAAGGCTTACTTGGATATAAATTCATTTAGTACATATTAAAAAAAGGCTATTTACAGCTTCTAGTTTTCCCACCAAGGCAAGGGAAAAATTCTTTTTTCAAAAGAAAAATTCAAAGCAGAAGGTTATTAAGAGTGAAATATGCATATTCATACTCCTTCTTCTCTCTAGAACCTTAATGATGGCCTCAGCAGTTTTTCCATAATGGGACTTCAGGAATTCTAAGGAGAAACTGCAGGAAGTTTTGAGAGATTTTTTTTTCTCTAACATCTTCCACAGAACTGGTGAGCTGCAGGAAAGGGGGGCTGTGCTAGGAACCATTGCTGAATCAGTGAACATGTCAATAATGCCAAAGAGCTGACATCAATTCCCAGCTCCTTCCACATCAATTCAGCCTCCTTCCACAGCCTCAAGCTGATTCTTTCATTTGTCTGTCTTCCTCTGCATAAAAACCTTTCTTCTAATCCACTCCTCCTGATTTAGTAGCATCCCCTTCATTTTGGGGCTCACTTGCCCAGCACAGAGTGCCTGACATGATCTGAGACACAAAGGGTGCCTGGTTCTATCTTCTGGATACAGCTGGAATGAAACTCAGTACACCAAGATAACATTTAACTCATTTTTATATTATATTTCTGTTTTAATGTGATACTTGGTCTGTCTTTGGGTCAAAACCAAGCACTGGCCTCCATTTATTTCCCCAGTTCAGCTGCTGCTCAGCTTCACAGCCACAGGTGTGAGCCAACACGTTGGAAAATCAGGCTAAGTCAGAGGAATGTCAGATGCTGTTCAGGAGACACCTGCAGGAAACAATCTGTGCCTGTACAGCCTTTGGGGCTGTGAGTGCCTCTCAGTGAGGCTGGAAAAGCTTCTGAGGCCACTCACAGCACAACCCATGCAATTCCACTTTCATCTGGGGATACTGAAAAGGTGCTGGATCCCAGGCAGAGGCAGGAGGTGCTTCCTTTGCACCAGAGCTTGGAGAAGGTATTTAAATGGCAGGATTTGATCTGAATCACCTGAGAAATCTCAGCTCTTTTTACATGCCCTGGAGAGCTCTGGTGCTAACACAGATAGAAGTGCACTTTGCTATGCTTCAAGCAGGTTCATTCCAATAAAGCTGATGCTTTAAGAGTCTATCCACTCTGAATTACAGATAATTAATCTGCTCAGGAAGGCAGAAAGCAAAACACATCTACAGCATCCACAGTGCCAAAGAGACAAGGGCAGGCTGCTCATGACAAGAAGGGCCAGAAATTCTCCATCCAAATGCATTTGCACAATAAAAATCAGGCAAAGCAGAGACAAAAACCCAAACCAGCAAACCTCAGACATTTGACTTTTAAACTGACATTAAATTGCATCTGGAAGTTCCAATAAAAGGACAAATTTGTTGATTCTGCACTGTATCCATCATCACAAGCTCCCAAGCAGGGGCTAAGGGGGCACAAAGCAGGATTTTGGTTGCACTCTTAACTCCCATAAACACCCAAGGGTGGTTCTGGCTTTTTGATTTCTCTGTAAACAACCAAGCTCCTCCATGCTCATGCTGATCCACACGCACCATCACCTGAGCTTTAGCAATAGCTGAGGACCAGGGAAGGCAGTGGAATGTTTTTGCATTTTTAGAGCCCAGCTTTTGGTTCTAGATGTGTAGAACGCTTCAAGCTGAGTGTTTCTGCCCCCCAGTTGCCTTTTGCAAGGCTGGTGAAGCCTTCATAAAATCTAATAAAATTTCAGCCGTTGCTGAGTTCTGTACATTCTGTTCTTGATCATAAAGTGGGTTATGATTTACTGCTGCCTTCAGGCAGAGTTTGTTGCAATTAAATGCCTTGATACTCTTCTCAGAAATAGAAATAACCAAGGAGGAGTGGCCCAGGAAGCTTTCAAAGGGGTTAAAGCCTCCTTGATGTTTGTGGCTGCGAGTCTCAGGTTCACATCGCATCTCATCCTAGCAAAGTGATTCCCAAAATACTGAAAAATCTATTTTCATATTATTGACACCACCTTCCCCTTCTGTTCAATGTGGGCATCAGCTCAGCCCTGCACAAAATTTGAAGTCAAACCCAATTTGAATTCAAGCCAATGGCAGAGGTTTGCCATAATTTGTATTGTTGCAGTGTTTGCAAGCAGGAACAGCTGCCTGTTCCTATTCCCACACAAAGGAAAAGCTGGTGCCTCTCCAGGAAGTGAGGATGTAATTGCAGAGAGATGGAAGCAAACAACTGGAACAACATCAGGCAGCAGAGAGCTGGCTCTGAGCACATCAGCTGTGGAATTGCTGAAGGAAACCTCAGTGCACCAGACTGGCCTTGGATCACAGCACCCTCAGTGCTGGGTGTTGTGGTGCACAGAGTGTTCTGAGGGACTGGCTGCAGGATGGGGAAGGTGGTGGTCAATCAAAGCAAATCTATTCCATTGCAAGTTTGCTCTTGGATAAGGCACATGGAGTAGCAGAAACCAGGATGGGGAGAAAAGGATGTATTTTAATTTTCTTGAACAATGTCTAAAGTCATCTCCAGAGAGGGAGAGGAAGCCTGTGATAGCACAGTGCTGATAGCAGGACAGCAGCAGCACTGCCATGAGCTTTTCTTCCTTTTTTTTCCTATCGTGACTTTTGTGAGAATGTCACACAGCCCAGTCTTTGCACACAGAGATGTCGAGGCTCAAAGACATTTCCTGGTGCCTTTCAATATCCAGAGGCACTAAAAACCAAAAGTAAACAACCCCAAGCATTTACAGTTGCTGTAAGGCCCAGACTATCAGTCAACAAACCATTTATCAAGATTTTCTGCACTGTTTGAAGACAGATACAGAGCCTGCAGGTCTCAGCTGTCATCACATCCAGGAATTTCATGGCAAGGCCCCCCTCCCCAGCAGATCTCAGCATTCTTGCTGACAACTTCTCTCAATAAAATAACTGGAAAAGACTTGGGAAGGGCTTTGCAGGCACTTCAGTCTGCATGTCTGCTCTCCCTCTCCTGGTTTATGATCTCCAATACATCACTGGTGGGAAAACATTGCAGTGATGTATTACGAATAAATCATTAGAGTATTGTCACCTCAGTGATGAATTGCATGAGCACATTGCTAAAGTGCTGTCCCTCTGAAGACATATTATATAAAAATCATTTCCTTAGATTTTTTTTAGGTGCACACTCACAAGTTTATTTCTCAGCTGTTTTGATCCCTCAGGAGTGAGATCACTATCCAGCACTTTTCTACACCTTGTAGGTGAAACACTGTGAAACCACTGCCAACCCCAGAGAGCAGCAGAAAGCAGAACCACATCATATTAAAGACACGTTTGGCACGGTGCAAAACAAAGGTTGCTTGAACAGCAAATGAAGGCTGCACGTATGAATTCAGCAAAGCATAAAGTGCTGCAAACTGCTTCCTCCTACAGAAGCTTTAAACCCCACTGCAGACTCCCCTTTTTACTGCTGGTTTCACAGTGAGAGGAGTGCTGGTTATTCCAAGCAATGCAGCATCTGGGAAGTTTCTAAACTGCCAGGCTCATTCCCACAGCCTGCTCTGCACTCCTCTGCCTCCGTGTCGCTTTGAGCAGCCACCGCTGCTCACATGCCCAGAAAGGAAAACCAGGGCACAGAAAGGGCGGGTGATTTACTGAGATCTGATGGCTCAGAGGAGGATAAGGCCCCCTAAATTCTCTTACTCACAGCTAACAGGAACATCCCTCAGCTCCTCAGTGCTATTTAATGCCACAGAAGATATTTACTTTGACACCTGCACTGTTTTTCATGTATCACAAGCAGCTCCTCTTGCCCCTTGGCTGTGCTGTCGCCTCTTTGAAGCACAGCACCACAGTCAGGACAGGCTTGTGGCCCTTCTGAGCTGGCAGGAACTGGTACTTCCCAAGACTCAGTTCTAACTTGGTTCTATTTACATGGGTTTGTGTTGGCTTTTATCTTTGTTTCTAGTATCCATTCTAGTGTCTTTTAAAAGCACCTTGCACCTTTCGTGAATGTTGGGATAACTCTGCCTTCACAACACCACCTCTTCTTCCTTATTCTACACTTCCCACTTTTCCTTTGAGGTCTCAAATGTGGTTTTTGTCGCCTAATTAGGTAGAACATATAGAAAAGTGGGTTTTCTCAAAATCCTTTCTGCCAGCCTCCTTTCATGAGCAATGCTGCACCCTGGCTTCCACAAAAATGGAAATAATCATGAAATTACTTTGCCATCTGAAAAATACAGAAGCAGCTACTCTAATTTATCTTCTTGATTTCACATAGGTCCCCTTCCATGCAAGAATTCTCCCTGGGTTAATCTAGAGATAAAGGAGATTACAGTCTCAAAAGCTGTGCTTTCCTTTTCCTTTAAAGCCAATTGTCCATCTGTCTTCCAAAGAGATTAATAAACTACTTCTGCTAGCAGAAGTCTGGTGTCCAGGTAAAGACATCAAGTGTTAAAAGAATGAAGAACACAAGAAGAGAACAAGGCAAAGTCTCAAGCTGAGCAGGAGGAGGAATTAATAGCAAAATTTGCCTCAAATTCCTAAAAATTACATCGCTCTTAAAAATTACTCTGACCCTCCTCTTTTGGCCTAAAGGAAGAGTAAGTAAAATGGGGTTTATCTTCTTAATATCAAAGTTCAATCTGTTAAAACAAAAAACAAAATTGGAATGCTTGGACACAAGATGATGAAGCAAATCCTGAAATAGTAGAAGTGAGTACAAAAAACATGAGCCACCAATGCCTGAGATTGAGGGGGTCCAAAGATCTGCATTGAAAGTCTTGTTCATCACCTGAACACCTCAATAAAAAAGTGGCAATCAAATGTAAGGCAGTTCAAACCCACTTAGAGCTCACTACCATCATTTGGTCTCAAATCAGTAAAGCATTTATTCAGGTAACTTACCTCCTTTTTGCAAACTCAGTTATAGGCACTTCCCAGGTATTTTGGGTCTTGACTAATTCAGAAGGATGCTTCATTTCAGGAAATAATAAAATCACTCTCAAACTAAACAAAAAAACCAATTCAGAGAGCCTAGTGAGAAACAGAGAAGAAAAAAAGCCTTGAAAGGAGAATATCTTCAAACTTGCTTTTTAAAAGCAGGATTAAAAGACAAAAAGCTCTACTGCAAAGATAAGATGTAAAGCACTTAGAAATGCTATATTTATTCTGGGCAGAATGCAAACTCTCTTCTTCCTTGCCAAGCCTTTTGATTACATCAGACATCGAGTTTTCCAAATATAGCCTGCTAATTATTGATGGCTTTTTTTTATACCCAAGATAAAAGACTGCCAGGGACTGTTTGAGAGCCCTTCCAAAAAAAGCCTCATATTTCCCTTTATCTCCACAATGCAAGTTTTGGATACTCTAGCAGGAAGTATGGATGCCCAGATGCTGCTCCTAGAAAGATCTCAACATATTCCATATATTTTCCCAGACCTATATTTGTGGTCCTTTGTGGATACCTAATAGATCAGGTGGTATTCAATGAAGAATTTAAGTATATGAAGAAACCTGAGTACAAACTTCTCTGCCAGGCTCCCAGCTTGAACAGCAGCTCCCATTTCCCATCAGTAATACACAACTGTAACTTCAGACATTTTTCTGAGGGCTCATACTCAAAACAAAACAAGCTTTTGCAACACAAATTACTCATGAGAGAAATCGAGATATTTGGGCACATTTAGTTGAGCTGCAGTTTTCAAACCAAATTGAGCATTAAGAGCTCACTTAAACAGCATTCAGTTTTCCCAAATTCATGAAAGCTAAAAATGCATTTTATTGAGTTGCAGACTGACCTTTAATTCTGAGGACAGTTAAAACAAAAAGACAATGGGCTTGGAATATACTGCAGTACATTGCATTGTGTAATTGTGATGGTGTAATTGTGTAAATCGTGTCTCTCCACACCAGCAAAGATGGGAGAGGAGGGAAAGGACAGGAAAATTGTCATTGCTTTCAAATTTCAGCCTGTGGTGTTGCCAAGAACCTGATTAACCAGAATGTTTAAGCAAGGTGCTCAATTAAAGGAATCCTGAGTTTATCCCCTATGGGTTCACTTGTTGCATTGAAGACTTAGATGGCAGCTGGATGAGTGTATAAGGCACAGAATTCTACAAATAATTAATAGCCCTGATCTTAAAATGAATCACACAGACAAGCCCATATTCCTGAGGTATGTCTTGAAATAAAATACCTACTAGAAAATATTATATAATCCTGGCTCCTGCATGCTGGCATATATTAGTAGTTGCAGTGGTAGCTCTTGTACAGGAAGCTATGTTGATCGTTTAGAATTTGTTTATCCAGGCTATGAAAATTAAGAGTTTTAGAAATACCTATTACACTTCAATAAATCCTATGTTTAATAATTAGTGTTTATTTAGCACACAGTACAATAACTGTCTAATTAAATATAGATTTGCAAAACTAATTTTAAAGCAATACTGACACTGAAAGGACTGCCAAACCCTCTTTTTTATTTTGTTCAATGTTGATTTTGCTATCAATTTCTCTCAACTTCTGCAACACTCAGGAAAATTCCTTTTTTTCTACATCTTAATGTCACGCTCAAGTCCTGGGGTTTTTCTGCTTGCACTCTCTTCCTTCCCACAGATACACTAACATAAGGTGTTTGATTAATTTGAATTCTAATCTTTCCAATATGCAGTTCAACATACATTTATTTCATCATACCACAAGCAGCAATGAAAACCTGGACAAGGCCAAGAAGGCAAAAATTAAATCAGGCATCAATTACTAAAAGCACACAGGGAGGCCACGATCCCACAGTGATGGGCGCCAGCTCTGGGCAATACTGAATCACTCACAGGATTTATTTGGTCAGAATCAGCCACAATATCCAGACACACAGTAAGAATTTATGCAAAAGGATAAGCAGTAGTCTCTCAGCAAAAACTTGATGCCACATTGATGAGGCTTGATCTGCCATAAAGGCCATTGGTGCCAACTTAAGCCACTGTGGAGTTTTGCTTGTTTGTTGAAATTTGGTTTCATATAAACACTCAGGGTGATTCAACACCAGACCAGCATTCTCCCTCAGAAGGCCAGTCAATTTTCATTCTATTAATATGAACTAAAGCCAGATTTATTATGGCTGAGTGTAACTGTTCAGTTCCTTCCAGTTCAGCAAAGGTTCTGCCTTCGATCCGAGCTCGGAAGCAAATTAGACTTTACACTCTCCTGAGATTCAGGAGCACATTATAGCTTTATTATTGCTGGGGAAAGGCACAAAACTTTCAACCCCATTTAGCAGCTGGATGAGCTTGCACAGCAAATCTCATGGAGCAGAAGGAGGTGACTGGTGACAGCTAACACGCCTTCACTGAGGGCACATTTTGGGGCTGGCTGTGAGGGAGTTACAGAGATGGGAAATTGGGGAAAAGTGACTGATATTGACCTACCTGGGCTGGTGCAAGGCATTTGACACTGTCCCAGGTGACATTCTTGTCTCTAAACAGGAGGGCTGTGGATTTGACAGAGGGACCCTGGCTGGGGACGGAGCTGGCTGATGCTCACACTCAGAGGTGTGGCCATGGGCGATGTCCGAGCACAGAGCAGGGACCTGGGGTGTTCCTTGGGCTCAGCACTGGGACCAGCCATGTGGGCAGGGGGACCACTGCACCCTCAGCACACCTGGCAAGGGCACTGAGCTGTGCTGACACACACAGGGAGGAAGGGTCACCATCCAGAGGGATCTGTCTCTGGCACAGAGCAGCTGTGGGTCCCTGGCAGTGTCCAAGGCCAGGCTGGACGGGGTTTGGAACACCCTGAGATAGTGGAAGGTGTCTCTGCCCATGGCAGGGGCGGAACAAAATGATGTTAAAGGTCCCTTCCAACCCCAGCTATCTGTGGCTGACACAGAGCAGTACCCTCCCAGCAGTGCTGCTCTGCAGCTGTACCTGCTGCTGAGCTGGGACTTCAGAGCCATTACTGGGAATCCA
Organism: Anthoscopus minutus; assembly: GCA_013399455.1. NCBI lineage: Eukaryota > Metazoa > Chordata > Aves > Passeriformes > Paridae > Anthoscopus > Anthoscopus minutus. Next base: position 174,834 of record VWYI01008040.1, on the reverse strand, counting down.
CATCAGTGTATTCTAGCCAGCCTTGATCCCTGCCTCCAGCAGGTTTGTAAGCAGTTACAATTAATGGCATGCAGATACCTACCAAAAAAACCAGCTCTAGAAAAATCAAGGTAGAATTTGTGTCAGATCAGTGTAAGGCCCTGACCCTTAAACTGATATCCCAGGCACAACCCTTCCTCCTCCACCTGAGTTTTCTCTCCCAGTACAATACTGCTCATATTGCTCTACAGAGTTTTGCTTTCAGCTATAACCACCCTAACATGCCATATTTCCTTTTCTGTTCCTTTCTCTGCCATCATCCCCTTCTCCCCTGCTCTCTGGAGTGTCAAAGTGCATTTAAACCACCCAGAGCAAAGTTTTAGTTCTCCTATTCTGGAGTCAAGAGACAGTCACCCTCCTGAATGATTTGAACTGGGGCTGATTCCAAGTTGGGAGGGTCCCACCAGGGCTGGGTTCAAGGCAGCTGGTTCACACCTTTCCCTGCAGGAATATTCTTGTGTCTCCCAAAATACCCCCCATGTCTGTGGCTTGTACTGAAGGGGTTTACAGGCTCTGCCAGGCACTGGAGCAAAGCCCCCACTGCCTCATTTCACTGGCCAGACATCCTTAGGAACCCTCCTGAGTGGATCTCATTGCTTTTTTGCCAGTGTTTTCAGGGTTGCAGGTAATGCTGACTTAGTGATGTGCATGATCAAAGGCACTTTAATGAAAAGCCTGTGATCTGGTATTTCTGTGCACCTCTAAAGACCGGCAGCTGAACTGCACTCGCCTCTACACCAGTCAGTGGAGTTTGTCAATTGGTGCTGTGCAGGTGTCAGCTGAAATAACACAAACCTGGACTGCTGCAAAAGGGAACATTTCCCTTTTTCATTTCTCCTTTGTTCTGAATGTGGTTTTTCAAACAAACAAAATACTCCTTTGTTCATGATCTGAAGGCTGGACTCAAAGCCCTTATTAACAAGTAAGTGGCTTTAATAAGATCACTTCTGTTAGCAAAGATTGCAGGATTGAGCCCAAATTAATTTTTTTCCCCCAAAACTCTGCAAGTACCCAACTCACACTATCTATATCTCTGCCAGAGAGATTACAGAGAATTTTTCAAATGGGAAATAGAAACCAGACTTATGTTAAGTAGGAATAACTACAGCTGACATTTTCCATCAAATGCTATTATTCAGAATAAAAATGCCTGTCCTAAAACAGAATCAGATGATCCAAAATCAGACCGTATCTTTGCTGAATCAATGCCCTGACATATAAGTCCTTCAAGAGCTACCATAAATGAAGTCCCACAGACAGAAGCCTCTGTACCACAGTGAAACAATGCACAGATGCTGAAAATAAGGTATTTTGATGAGCAACAAACCCAGGCTCTTACCTACACTTGTAATCATTGAGGAACACATGCAGAGCTGACTGATTAGCAGCCTGGAGGTGACATATTAACTCAAATTACCTGGAGTAATTAGAGCAAATTTGCTCAGAACCATTAGCAAACAGGAGACAGGACAAGCTGAGCCCAAAAGGCAGTGCCTAGGAGAGGCCTGTCCAGCCTGCCTTGAATAACTCAATTAAACCTTGCCATGGCTTTGGTCTGCCAGAAACTCTCAAGGGGATTTGGACCAGTTTCTGTTTTGCCCCATGTAATTCCTTCCTAGAGGAGATTCCCTCAATAACCACTCACTTATTCTGCAAAATGATTCAAAATATTTCTCTCAAAACAATGTTAGAAATGTGATTTTGAACAAGACATGCAAGGCCAAGCGGTCTCCTCCAGCTGTCTCCAAAGAATTCCCTGGAATTGCATGGCTGGCTTGTGAATCCCCCTGCTGTCCCAGAGGCTTTGGGGCACTCTGAGGCTCCAGAAGAAATCCATTTCTCTCTGCATGCTCACGGAGCAGAGAACACTCCTGACACCGCAGATGCTCTTCCCCTGCGTGGAGCACAGCAGCTGTGTCTGCCCTCTGGCATTTACCCAGCAAAGGTGGAGGTTGCTAACACCTCCCACTCATTTCCCCACCAGCAGGAGCCCAGCCAGGCTGCCAGACACCAGCAGCACTCACAGAAGCATCAGGCAAAGATTTTGCTTATCCTCCCTTGCTGCTGGCCAACACAAAATTTTGCGTTATTGCTTTGGAAAAACAACAACAACAAAAAAATCCATTCTTGAGTGTGCCGACGTTGCTTCCTATACAAATATTTGGGTTGTAGTAGACCAGGGTTTTGGTTGAAATGAAAGGTTGTAAACAGAATAGCAGCTGTTGGGAACTTTCAAATCTCAGGGCAGTTGAGAATAACAGTCCAGAAGTTGTCATTACAGCTAATAGATGGAAAGATATTTTTAAAGTATAAATAAAGACATAAGTCAAATGAGTGAGAGAATGCCGTGGGGATTTCTGACTTTCAGAGACAAAGAACACAAAGAACATGTTTCAAATATTAAGCTTCTATTTTTCCTCTAAGGTTTGCCACACAAGCACAGATGAAAAACTACTGGGAAATAGAAAATAAACTGGATTTGATAATTGGGATAGAAGTCCCAAATAAATTGCAGGCATTCCTATTCTAAATAGGAATAGGTTGTACTCAATAGGAATAGGTTAAACTCGAATGCTTTAGGACTCGGGTTCAGATGTTAACTGCACAAACTATAACATTAAATGCTGCAGGCTCAGTGGAAATTTAACATTAATATAACAGGAAAAGCATTAGGAGTCCAGAGAGTTCTGGAAATGCAACAGGGAAATTTTTAAAGGCCCAGAAGACACACACATAGGACAATGTGAAGAAACAATGGTCTCAACAGGAGCACAGACTGAGCACAGATCTCTGGATCTAACCAAGCTGCAGCAGAACCAGACCCACAAAGGAAAGCAGCAGGATGACAACCTGACTTGTTAGAAATTACTATAAATCTCCTTGCCACTCGATAGCAGCATAAGGAATTTGAGGAATTTTGCATTTGCATCTTTGAGCCCACAGTATTCACAACATGAACCTTACACAGGAACAATTGGAACTACTGAATTACCCTGGAAACCATCACAGAGAGATCCCAGATCCTCTATGGTCTCCTCTACACTCCCAGAAGCAATATAATCCTTGTTTCATTTAGATATACAAAAAAGGGGCAAACTCTCCTGTTCTTATTTTTCATTTGTAAGAGTCTCTGCACTTACAGATTCTGGAGAAGCCAAAATCAGGAGGCAGAAAAAAGACAGATTTTTCCCTGTGTTTTTTCTCCCAGCTGACTCAGAAGAAAAGAGCATCACAATTCAGAATACAAGGATATTTTTTTGGAAGATTTTCACTTCACAGCCTCTGATTCAGACACCTCAGGTGAGGCTGCAAACTGAGCTAACCCAAACAGTACCAGGACAGCCCAGGACTTCCCCTTTGTCTAATGTTATCCTGTCACCTACATGCTGCAATTACTGTCTGAAACCATCCAATTCTGTTGGGAAAATTGCCCTAGGATTGTGACCCTGCTTTGTGGAAAAGTAGAACTAGGACAAGACAGGGGCAGTAACAGGAACTTCTCCTGGCTGATAATTTGGACCCAGAAGTCCTAGGTAAAAATTTAAGCTTTACGCTGTAAATGTACAAAATAAAGTACTGCAGCAGGTACATGGACCAAGTTTGCTAAGATTTTTTTTAGTTAGAATTGTAGGTGCTGGGGAAATATAAAAGAAAATAATTATATAAATTCAAGGCAACTAATTTAATTAGGAGAAAAAGAAAACATGGAAAGAAAAAAATTCAAAGATGCTTTTGCAGCACAAGGTTTTGAATGGATGAACCCACATTGTTAAAGAGCACCAGTTACTGAGGCACACTTCACTAATGGGAAACTAGTGGTTGTACCAGGGTGCACATTCCAGTGGATCCCAGTGCCTTTGATGTGTCCTGAGGCTGAGGCTCAGAAAGTGGCCTCTGGAGACAAAAAGATCAGCAGCTCTATGTGACCTAGCTGAGTCACAGAGGTGGTGCTCCAAATGCACCAGCCCATGGACCAGCACAGTCACATCACAGAATCACATAATCACACAATTACAGAATCNCAACCAGACCATGGCACCATGGCCACATCCAGTCTGTTTTTAAACACATCCAGGGATGGTGATTCCATCACCTCCCCAGGCAGAACATTCCAGTACTTTATCACTCTTTCTGTAAAACTGTTTCCTAATATCCAAGCCATGTTTCCCTCGGTGCAGATTGAGGCTGTGACCTCTCCTTCTGTCAGTGCTGCCTGGAGAAAGAGACCAACTCCACCTGACCACAACCTCCTTTCAGGCAGCTGTAGAGAGTGATGAGGAAACCCCTGAGCCTCCTTTTCTCCAGGCTGAACATCCCCAGCTCCCTCAGCCCTTCCTCACAGGGTTTGTGTTCCCAGCCCCTCCCCTGGACGTGCTCCAGCCCCTTCATGTCCTTCCCAAACTGAGGGGCCAGAGCTGGGCACAGCACTCGAGGTGTGGCCTCAGCAGTGCCCAGCACAGGGGAACAATGACCTCCCTGCTCCTGCTGGCCACAGCACTCCTGACCCAGGCCAGGGGCTGGGGCCTTCTTGGCCAGCAGGGCACTTGGCTGGGTCATGTCCAGCTGCTGCCACCAGCACCCCCAGGTCCCTTTCTGCCCAGCACTGCCCAGCCAAACCGTCCCCAGGCTACAACACTGCAGGGGGTTATTGTGGCCAAAATGCAGAACTCAGCACTTGGATTCATTAAACTTCATCTTATTGGACTCTGCCCATCCATCCAGCCAGTCCAGGTCTCTCTGCAGAACCCTCCTCCCTTCCTACAGATCCACACATGCTCCCAGCTTCATGTCATCTGCAAATCTACTAATGAAAGACTCAGTGCCCTCATCCATGTAATCAATAAAGACATTGAACAGGACAGGCCCCAGCACAGAGCCCTGAGGGACAGCACTGGTGCCTGGCTGCCAGCTGGGTGCAGCACTATTCACCACCCCTCTCTGGCCATCCAGCCAGTTCCTAACCCAGCACAGAGTGCTCCTGTCCAAGCCTGGGCTGCCAGCTTTTCCAGGAATATGCTATGTGAGACAGTGCCAAAGGCCTTGCTGAAGTCCAGGCACACAACATCCACAGCCTTTCCTGCATCCACCAGCTGGGTCACCTGGTCATAAAAGGAGACCAGGTTGGTCAGGCAGGACCTGCCCCTCCTAAAGCCACCCTGGCTGGGCCTGACACCCCGGGCATCCTGTGAGTGCTGTGTGATGGCACTCAGTATAAACTGCTCCATTACCTTACTGGGTACCGAGGTCAGGCTGACTGGCCTAGAATTAGCAGCATCCTCCTCCCTGTATTAGAGTGCATTCCTCTACTTTGTTCCCATTTTCAGGAATCCTTATTTAGAAAACATGACAGCACTTTGACAACAGCAGGATCTTATGTTTTCACAATAGCTCAAGGCAGCAGTTAGAAGAGTCTGAATACTTCTCATGAAATAGGTGCTCTGTGTACTCTTTCAGGTAGAGATATTTAAGCACAAAGAGGACATTTGTGTTGGGATTAGGATTTTGCCTTAAACAACAAAAGGCAACACGGAAAACTTCTAATGCCATGATCTTTAGAGCACTCCAGGCAGATGTCAGCACTGGTGAGCTATTTCCTTCTGCAAGCAATCTGCTCGAATGAGCTCTGTTTGGGTGAGTGGCTGAACCTGCTCTGGAGGGGATGCTGCTCCCACTCCAGGGACCTGCATCCACTGGTTTCTGTCCTTCCAGCCTCATGCTGGATCCTGAATAATCTCTAAATGAGAACTTTCAAAATTAGGGTGTTCTCAGGCAGTAAATCTCAGCCTGCTTGTCCAACTTGCTACATTTTTCTCTGAAAGAGCCCAATTCCAATGACCAATGGCTGTATCATTATGATCCAATGGCATCCTTGTGACTCAGGAGCACAGCCCACCTGCTATGGACAGCAGGGCTCAAACCTCATTTTCCAGCTTTAATATCACTGTGCTCTCTGTCCAACCTCCACTAATCAATGGAAACAATACTCAGATTATAGCTGCAGCAAATTCCTGGATGTTGTTGGCCTGATCATTGAATAGTGGAATTAGAGGGCCCCCAGTAGGCTGGAAACACAAGCCTATTTTACCTTAGGGTGCTTTACAGTAAGGAAAATATCAATTTGAATCCACATTTACAGAGACTGGTAGCAGATACAGACTGAAATATGATTTTGTTTTTTACAGCTTTCTACAGCGCACAGAATGCACAGCCTTGTGTCATGGGTTAAAGTGAATGAAGTGAGATTAAAGTAATTTTTCCAATTAAATAGATACATTCACTTCCCTTAAATAAATAAAAGTCTTAAGTTATGAAAAGAGTCTATTCCTCCAAGAGGGTGTCCTCCTCACAGCCAGCTTATCTTCACAGACAAGGTTTGTATCTGCAAACCACAGAGATTTGTTAAACTCAGACAAAAGCTGAACTCTGTGTCTTTACTGGAAAGTCAGTACTTTGTGAGGCAGCTTTAAAGGCAAGACCTTAATCCTGAAATATTAGACATCAGCCTCTCAAAGTTACATTCCAGAGAATTCAGAAGTTCTGTCATGAGAAATATATCACTTCTGTACTGAACTAAACTGTACCTTTTATTTGCTTATTCCACTGCGTGGCCAAGATTGTAAGGAAAGTTCTCTAAAATCCATGATTGTGTCTGTCTGGTTTCCCTGTGTCTCTGGCTCTTGCAGGTCGCCACTCCACTGCTGAATATTTCTGTCACTAATAAAATGCAAGAGAGTTACTAACAACCCAAAAGGACACCAACCCACAGGCTTGAATTCCTGCATCTTTCTGCTTCCAGATGAATAAAGCAATGGGAAATAAAGCTGAAAGCGTAAAGAGCAAGAGTTTCAATGGAGAGTTCCCACTGCAACACCAGACACTCCTCAGGACAGCCACAAACTCCACCAGCTGTATCCTGCAGCTTCACTGCACCTCAGTTTTAACTTCTCCTGGAGTCTCATGACAAAATCAGCTCAAGAGCCATGTTGGCTGTAGATGGAGCAACACCAGATAACAAACCAGTTCAAAAGGGGGCAGGTGAACTTACCTCTTGTGGCACCTCCTTATGATAACACTGAGAAAAAAAAAGAAAAAAGAAAAAGAGAAAAAGCAAACACCAAAAAAATCCAGTCTGATCACCTTTGAATAAAGGCCTATATACAAAACACTTGGCTTCCTCAAGACAGGACCTCTCTACAGGTTGCTCATTTATTGTATAAAAAATTAGGAAAGTAGGGGGAAAAGAAAGAATCACCCACTCCTCATCTTCGATTGTCTTTACTCTGAAGGCTCACACAATGTATCAATGGAGATTACTGCCAGAAATAGAAAATCTCCCCTAAGGCTCTCTTTTCATATTTTCACATTCACTCAGATGGGATAAAAATGTGCCTGGTATCAAATTAAGACTGTAGGACTGGGAAACAGATGATGCCAGATTTAACTGGGGCTTAGAAAAAGGCACTTCAAGGTAACAGGAGCATCTGCTCCTCCTCATTCAGGAGTGTAACAACTTCAAAACCTAAATGACAGCAATACATGTCATTTGTACCAGCATTTCCACTCACACTTCCCTGCTAATATTGCAGTTTTGGCCAAGCATAAAGGCAGGATGTTTTATGTTCTTCTTCAAGGCTGATAAAAAAAGAGATGGCAGCCTAGGAGGTAAGAGAGACAAAAATCCTCAATACCAAAACACAAACACTGATGGACAGAATAAAAATAAAACTTCACCATGAGCTGTGACAGGCTGAGATATCTCCTTGCCTCTCATTTAGCACAGCCATCCTCGAGGAGTTTTTGTTGTCTCCTCAGTAACCAGGTATTGCTAGGGCAGCATTTATCAGTGTCTCCTTTTCCTATGCTGAAAAACAAAAGGGGCTGACTAGTGGTATCTAGATTAAAAATACCCTGGCACCATGTTAAAGATGATCTGCTGCATCTGTGTGCAATGCTTTGTCTCATGAACAGCAACAGATTCAGAAGAAATAAGAAAATACTTTCTTTGACTTTCCCGATCTGCAGGGTCAAGAAACCAAAACATTATTTTTTGCCTTAGTTTTACATATTCTTGTAACTTCAGCATCTAACAAATCAGAAACATCCTGTCTGTGATTCAAATAAAACTTTATTTTTTCCCCAGACATTTACCTATGTTAGCATTTTCCCAAAAATTAAGTGGCTAAGACAACTCAGCTTTAAAAATCACGAGAGAAAAAACCTGCAAGTAGCGCTGACAGAAATCCTTTAAACAGCTTCCCACTCCAAGGCACCACCTCCCATAAAACACCACTCACATCAATCGATGGCTATCACAAATAGGTTGATTGACTTCTCATTTTCCAGCAGGTTTGTTTTACTCACAGACCTTGTTAATGCAGGTGGGGTTTCCTTTTTCCTTTACTCAGTGCTCATCTTCATCAGTCTGAAGTACAGGAACTTCTCACAGCCGTGTTTCTTTCAGACCCAGCTGTGTTGGATCTATGTTTAGCACTGGGCAGAATATTCAGCATTTCCTTTTCAGAGTCTCTGATATTCTACCCTATCCTTCCACAGTTGGCAGAAAGGGATCTTGCACTCAAACCTGAGAAATAAATGCAATTATAGACTTGATAAAAAAGACTGGGAGGTGTAAAAAAGAGCTGAATACCTGTATCCTGAAAGAAGCTGTAAATGATTCTCTGGAAAGGTTTTACTGTTTGATCAAAATAAGTGATGTAGTGCGCAGAAGAAAAACAAATGTTTTTTCTTCCCCTTCAAGTTCCATGAGGAGTTTTAGCCTTGATCTCTGCAAGAGGAGGAATATGCAACAGAGATTTAGGGATGCTAAGCAGGAATAAATGCTCCTGTCTAAGCAGGAATAAATGCTCCCCTACAGCTGAGGGTCCTTCCTATCAGGCATATGGGAAACCTTACAAATAATGCTCTCAGAAGTGGCTGAATTGTGGAAATGCAACCTCATTGTTGCTCCAGAGGATCAGAAACGAAGTTTTCATTTAATGCTGTGTCCTACTGATGATGACAAAGCTTTTATACTTGTCTTACATAAGTATTTAGCCTGAATTCAATTTCGAGGGTTTGCAGTGCATAACTCAGCCATCAGCTGCACGTTTTCTCTGCTTCATTTGATTTTCTTGTGCAAATCCCATTCACTAAAAGAAAGGAAAAAAACCTATTTACTACTTTTTTTCCTGGTTAATCATTCCACTAGTGTGTAGACAAATTATAAATCAGTCTGGTGATTTAGACAGAAAAGCCTCTGTAGAATTTTTACCTGCATGTACCACAGAGAATGCCTTTGATCAAGGTTTATGAGCAAAGATCTCTTCCCAGGGATGCAGGCCAGCTCCTTAAAGGAAAATCAATACATTCTGGGAGGGAGCATCTGGAGGATTAGCTTTTGGATTTAACAAAGCATCCCTCACCCAGGGACTCAGGTCTGTTTGAAGCTCCCAGATCTTAAATCACACTTTGAATTTCAGAGTGAGCTTAATTTGTCCAACATAAGTCCTAGGAGAGACTTTTTGGAAAAACATTGTCCCAAGAGTTGATAGCCTTCAGATTTTCTGTTTTGTTATATCCATATCCAGCTGAATTATTTAGTCTTTTCATACAATTATTTCACAGCAAAAGAAAAAAAAAAGCTCATAGAACTAAAATATTTACCTGCACTACCAGAATTAAAGCAATTTTTTAACATCAGGTCATTTGTTAATATTGGAATGGTTTTCCTTCCAGTGGGGGAAGTGAATTCTCACCCTTTTCTAAGGCTCCTGCAGAAGGAATCCCCACCCCCTTCCTCTCCAGTCCACCACCTTGATGCAGTGCTGAGGAAGTCTAAAAAGGGACAAAATTATGTAATATCTACCGAAGCCTCAGTGTTTAAACTCCCTTCCACCAGAGCTGTAGGAAAAAGCAATTTTTATTGAGCTCTGGAATCCCATAAAACACTGCAAAGGCTCTGGCACTGCCTTGAATCGTAACTTATGTATGAGTAGGAAGTTTTTACACCATATGGGTTACAAGTTTTTTTCCTTTTAATCTAGATTTTAATTTACCTTTTCTGCAGGTAAGAACTTCATACCAAGATTGTCACCTAATTAGGTATTAAAACCTTGTCTTTCTGTCAGCAGCAATAAGGCTCCCAAATACATCTGAAGATCTGGAGCAAATTTACTCAGAAATACAAAATCACCTCCTTTCCACTGAGATTTTAAACCTCACATATCAAGATCACTTTTGAAAATATAGCTTAGGTTTCTTAATAATTTAGATTTTATGTATTTATAAGTGAAGCATAAACCATATTATTATTAAGTGTTGCCTTAAAACCCAACTATTTTATCTCCTCTAACCAAACACAAAATCTACATGCTGGATTAGAAAATTCCTTTTTGCAGAGGGTCTAATTTATGGAGATGATTGACCGGCTCACAGCAGCTTGGATCACACTGTACCTGATGAAACACAGCAACTCAGTCATGCTCTGTGGCAAGGACTCTGCAATAATTGGTTATTTTTCCTGCTGACCCATAAAATACTGCTACAAACACTATGTAATCAAGTTTTATAGTAATGAGTCTTCCCCTAAGAAGATGCTTGATTTTACTGCTTTGAATTGCTATTCAAAGCAGTAAGAGCACTGAAAAAAGTTGGTGGTAGGAATTTATCAAAAGGCAGAAGTAGCCTACCCTATTTTATCAGCATCAACATGTTCTAAAATAAAAGGGGAAAAAAAGCTATTAACAGCTTTTTGAGCAATCCCCAGTAAAAATCCTCCACTCTGCCACCACAGTAAATGTTCCCACATGGGAAGCACAGAACAGCATCAAACAATCTCCACGGAGCTGTTACTGAGTTTAGAGAAGTTCACTCCAGGGAAAACAGCCCCTCCCTTGAGGAAGGCACAGCCCATCCCACCATCCCTGCCCTCCTGCACTGTCCCTGGCCAGAAGCTACCAACTGAGCTCTGGTGGCTACAAAAACCTTCTACACTGTGCTCAGTCTGGGTTCCTCTCCCTGCAGTGCCTCTCTGCTGCAGGATTTCAGAGGGATTGTCCATAATACCAACCAAATCCTGTGCTGACTCCAAATTGCTCCTCCTTCCAAAATGTGCAACAATGGAAGCCCCAGGCTATGGAATAAAAGCAAAGAGGCCAAGGAGTGACTATCAGATGTTCAGAATCTTGCCACGTGCATTGCCAGCTCCAGATTTGGAGGTACTGTAATGTCCTTCTTTAGTAAAAAACTTCTTGAGTGTAGCAGCCACATGAAGAAGTGTCTGTGGAAGGTAGGAGGGCTCCCCTCAGAAGATACCATGGGTCAGTGAGTTTTAGGGGCACAGCAAGTGCAGATCTAACAGAAAGAAATGAAATAAAATCAATGCTGCTCTATCAAAGCACAGGGGAGCTGAGGAGCAGAGGCTGCAGCCTCCCCCAGCTGGACTAAAAGCAAAAATACTTTTGCAAGGCCTCAGGTTTGAGCAGGATGTGCAGAGCACTGCTCTGGCCTTGGCCTCAGGCTGTGGGCAGTTCATGGTGTTAAAAAAAACAACTTCTGCTCATGTTGGTATAATAAAAAGGGGTTTAATTAAAAAGGGACACTTAAGAGACAAAAACTAAAGCAAAGGGGTCTGGCATTCAGCCAAGAGCACACCTTATTGACAAAGAATTGTTTTTAAAAGCACCAGTCTGTTGCATATTAATAGGTTTATTTATGCATATTCAGAAATTCTTTAAGCTTAGATGTTCTTTTGCTTAGTTTCAAATCCTCTCCCCCAGCAGAGCAATCTTCCCTCTGGCTCCATGTGTCTCCTACCCCTGATAACAGAGGTTCAGTAAATTCCTTCTTTGGGGCTCTGGTCACTGTTATCTTCATCTGGGAAGACACTTTAGGAATGCCAGGGAGGTTTTCTGATTCTCTTTTCATTCTCTGGGTTGTGTGTACAAAAGCAGTCCTTATTCCATACTTTACTATAACCTAACATATGTATATATGTATCACACCACTACTCCCTAGTTCTGTTATAGAAATAAAAGAAATTCTGTTAGTACAGCCAGACCATTATATATATTATACAGACATATGTATAATGTCACCATTATACATATAGCATTCAATTTAACATTTGCAATAATATAATATTTACTTATAACAATGGCCACAGCATTCCCATGGATGCATTCCCATGGATCCCACACCCAGCAGGGGCTGCCTGGGCTCACCTCAGCCTTGCCAGGGTGGCCAGCAGGCACCTCCTGCACCCACAGTCCTGACCCTTCAGTGAAAGGGCACAGCTGAACTCTGCAGTGCTCATCCACGACATTTAGTCACTATTTCATTCTGCTTTTAGTCTGCCCTTTTTTCCTGAGCGAAGAGTTTCTTTGGCTTTTTCAGAGAAAGGATTCAGCAAGCACAGCACAGGCTGTGAGAAGGTAAATCACAGCACAGGGCTGGTGCTCCACACCTGCCTCTTCATCCCATTCTACTCAAACTGTTCCAGTTCTATGCAGACCAAAAATCAATTCCAGATGCCACAAGCAGCAGGGAATACTGAGAAGCAGCATGCCAGGCTAGGAAAATAGTAAAGAACGTTATCTCCAATCTTAGCAAGCCCAGAACCAGGGCAGAGTTTGGACTTGTGGGACAGTGTGCAGCTGTGCTGCTCCCTGAGCCTTCAGCGAGCACTGAACTCGGTGTGATAAAACAAGAATGCCAGGGGAAAGCTGCCTCTCTTCACTGAGATAATTGGGCAGTGATAAACTTAAGCTATTATCACATCGGTCAAGCTCCTGCTAATTACACTGCTCAGAGAAATCCTGCTTAAGAGCAATATCTTGGGCTGAAAACAGAACTGCAAGAACAACCAGGTGACTTCAGAGCCTCTCCCTTGTCCACAACAGGGACAAGAGAGCCAGATTCAGACACTTTTCCAGCCTTTCCCAAGTTTAGTTATTTATAAAATGTCTGACATTTCCTGCACAAGGGAACCTCAGCTTGCAAGAGCTGATGTGTGGCATTGCTTGGTGTACAGATATGAGAGGAGTGAGGGATTTGTCTTTACAAACCAGCTGTGGGTCTGTCTAGATTAAACTAACACTGAGAGATAGAAGAAACAATGGGAAGGATTCCACTGATTGATGAATGGAAAAGATATTTGCCTTTACAAACAAACTGTAGGTTTGCTGATAAATGAAATTGGGTGTTGGGTATTGAAAGGTGAAAGAAACAATGGGGAAAAACCACAGATTCCATAAGAATTAAAAATGAAAAGGGAGGGTTGTACATTAGAGGGGAATCTGAGGTATCAGGGGTTCTGGGAAGTCTGCACCTCTCAAGGACCTCAGCCAGCAGGGAAAGAGAGAGGGAAATGTGGCTGGGAAATTGGGATCAAAAGGAGGCTGTGTCCTCTAAAAATTGGAGAGACCCCAGGGGATGCCCCATGGCCTCTCCCTTTATTCCAATAAAGTAAAAGCACTCCTCTGTCTCCTTTTTGGACAGAAACCTCTGGTGTCTATGGATAAATTTTCCTAACAGATATGCTGACATACCTGACAGCAATTAAATAAACCCAGCCCAAACCTGGACCTCCTGCTCTTCAGATGGCACTTACTGATTACTCTGAAGCTCACCTATCTGTGCCTGGCTTTAATTTAGGATGAATAGTGGAGCAAGACTCCACTACAGTTCAAAAATAAATCTGGAAGCTTAGCATTTATTAATGACCATATCCTAGGCAGGGTAAATCTGTAAGAACTCTAAAGCCTTCAGTGCCAGGGCTTGGGGAAACTGGGATGGAAGCAAACACGGATTGCTTTCACCTGCTGGAGTTTTTCATTGGAACAGTAAAGGATTCTTCAGTGAATTATGAGTAAGGGAAAGACACAAGCTACATCACCCAGCAGCCTCATGGCTACACAGCTGACACCACCTCAGTTTAAAGTCAAGATTTCAGGGAAATTTTTTATTTTTTTCCTCAGAATAAAAGCTCTTTTTCCATCTAACTTTAATGTCAAATCTGGCATTCAGAAATCAGCATCTTTAATCCAAAGTTACTTGGAAGCATATGCTACCTCTTTTGATCACCACTTTAAAATTGTTTTAACATCTCAAAACTAACCTGACAGATCATGTCCACATACTGCCCATATATTTTAAGAATGGGAAGCAGCAAAATCCAGTTAAATCACAGCAGAAAAAGCTTACAGTACAGGAACAAAACGCTTTAAATAGCAAAACAAACTTTAAAGCACATTTTTCAGACACAAGAAATAGTAGTTTTCTTTATAAAAGAGAAAAAAAAAGGCAAGTTCTAAAAGAAAAGGCAATTTGTCCATTATGATAGAGCCAAGTAAAATTGACACCCCTTTTTAGCATACTGTACTCAAAAGCCACTCTGTCATATATATTTTTCACTACAAATGTTATTTCTTCTGGATATATTAATTCTGGAGTTATTTACATTACAGCTCCAACACAGCATAAAGTTCCAGTATTTATAGGCTAGGAAAAAGCTCTGAGGGCAGCACTGGATTTTTTTTTTCCTTTCCAAATAGTTCAGAGTCATCATTAGAATCACCTGACTTCCCAGAGCAACATAACATAGCCATCATTATTTCAGCTAATTCAACAGTGTCATAAGTATTTGCTCAATGACAGATATGTGGCCAGGAGGAAGATATCAATCAAGCAAATTGATACCACTGCCTACCTTGGAAAGGAACTTGATGCAATTTCCATGGCAGACATTAGGGCTGCTGAAGTTCCAGGCATGAACAGATTAGATTTGCAATTATACTGCTCATTTCCACCAGGCAACGAACCGTTTGTGATTCCTGGTAATTAAATCCCTCTCAAACCACCCTGTCTTTGGATTCCTTCTACAGCAATTTGCAGGGAGTCCCCTCCAAAGCACATTACCAGTGGAATGAAAGACTGTTTTCATCCCAGTGAAACACTGACTGACATGAGTTGAATCAACAAGTGCTTTGGTGTTTCTGAAGCAAGTCAGTGGTATCAGGGGGTCATTAGCAATAATTAATTTTGCTCTAAAGATGCACTACCTGGGCCTTGCTATTTGCCAGTGGAAATATAGCCATAGTGGGAGTTTTCTCCATTCCTAGATCAATAGATACAGATATACACTTATTTTTGTTTAAATATCTTAATTTAGTCTCCAACAGATTCAGTGATGGCCATAGCTTGTAGCAACCCAAAACTGAAAACATTCTACATCTTAAATACATGCCTGATGTTGTCCAGTGTAGGACTTACTGCTGCAGAACAGGGGTTTCCTGTTTATATCAGCTCAAAGGCAGCACAAAAAAGCCCAATTTGATGAATTTCCAAACTTAGGCTAAGACATCTTAACAAATGCAGACTACAAGAACGACACAGAGGATATAGATAGAGCACCTCACTAATTATTGAAGAGTATTTGGTTAGGTCCAGAAGTATTTCCACAGCCACAATAAATTCAGAGAGGTTTCACATCATTGAAAGAACACATGGAATCCTTGAATGCTCTTAGTTACAAATCAGGGTAGAAAATTGTTTGCCTTTGTGGTATGTGTGTATGATGCACATTCACCACAACCCAACATCCACTTGAATATATTCAAAAGCAGCTATTGCTGCTTCATAATTAGTTTAATACTGACTAATTAGCAGCATTTAAAATGCAGGTGTAGTGTGATAAAATGGCAGCTGCTGTTCATTCTGTGCAGGTCAAATACACAATTCAGTTCAGCTCCTAGACCACACTGCAGAGCAGAACACGAGGAGCAATTACTTTTGGATCACACCTCCTCTGGCAGAGTGCTTCAATTACATTTAATTACGTGGTGGATGCATACCAATGAGTCAAAGCAGGATTCATTATGATGGAAATATGTTTCCATACGTACTTTAACATTTTCCAGCTTGTGTGGCAGAGATGTAGGATTCAGGCTTTTGCAGCACTCAGTGAAATATCTCAACTTAGAGGAATATCTACACTTATTTCTGTTTGGGTAGCTGTAGTTCCATGACCTAAAAATACCTTTAATTCAGGCTGGGGCCCTGTGATATTCAGAAACTAACATTAAATGGTCAGATGGTCACAGTTTTATGCAAGACAAGAATTCTTGAACTGCAGAAGATGTGTTCATACCAGTCCTCACATCACTGCAAAGAAATAGCAACATAATTAAAAAAAGCTTATACTGTCAAGTGCAAAGTCCAACACTGAGAAGAAAAAAAGTCTTCTTTAAATTTTATTCAAACAAGCAACAATGGGTGTATAAATGCAACAAGAATCTCATTACTGACTTCTTTTGATTTTGTGTTAGATTCAAAGTGCCTGTTACAATATGAGAGCCATATTTAATTTCTAAAAAGAGGATTTTGCAGACACCACCCCCAAATGAATACTAAATAGCAAGGACCTGAAGTGACTTCATTATTCAATAGCAGAGAAAAGAGCAAAAATTTTTAAAAGAGGGGGGGAAAAAAAAGAAAAAAGTTATATTGAATCTGGAGATTTTATTTGCACTGAGTTTTAAAAGAAAGTATGGTCACGTCACTCAAAGAAAAAATAAACCACAGCTCATATGAAACGTTTGCTTAATAACATGGTGAATGTCAGCTATAGATTTCTGCTGCAATATTAAACCTGAGGAATAAAAATAAACAGTAAATCCCCAAGCATTATTACTCTGCAAGAAAAGCACACACACTGAAAAACAAAAGTTCTAAGAGCAAAGCTCACTCACCATATGGCAACCCCACAGCCTTATTGTGTGTCCAGCCCTCTTCTCTTGGAGCTCAATATTCAAAGAAGACAGAAAATCTGTGAGCCTGAGTCTGCTCTGAGAATCTTTGAACCTCACCAACCAAATCAGATTTGATCTCTGTTTTCATTCACTACAAGGAGGGTTCAGTGCCACTGAATCCTTTTCATTCTTCAGAGCTGTATTTTGATAAATTACTTCTGCTAAGAGCAGTGCAGTTGCTTTCCTGAAATCAGCTCTTCTGCATTTTGCCCACCTAGGGAATAAACTGCAGCAAAGGACAGGGATTTGATGAAAATTCCTGTGTGTCTGCATCTGGGATTGGCCTCCACTTCTCAGCTAAGAGGGGTTTGAATGTTAGGTCTCTTAAAGCTATAAATTTATTTGATAAAAGTGGGCCATTTAAGCTGTCTTGCAGGTCAAAAAATAATAGATTTCTCAATGATCAAAACCGCTATTAGCATGCAGTTCTCTCTAAATAGGTCACACTCCCAGCCATGTTCATTTTCCCAATGTTAGCTGAACAAGGATCTCAGGAATGAGATCTGAGCTGTCTCAAGCAAGGAGTAATTGATTTGTAATCTTGTTTTCCAACAGAGCACACTTTGCTAACTAGATTCTACAGGCTCTATAAAGTGCAGAGTTATAAACTTGCCATTTTTATGGCTCAGAAGCCATTAATACACACATTAGCATATTGTTAGACACCTGAGCAATAAAGTGGCTCCATAGATCAGCAAATATTGAAAGCAGGTGGTGTTTCTACAATCCTCTAACACATCACCCAGTGAGCCCAAACCTGTGTGAGCACGTGGCACTAAGGATTCATCTCAGTTACTCAGCTGAGTATCAGCACAACCAAATGCTCTCCTGCTGACTGGCTGAGGAACCAGAGATTAATTTTAACCTGCTGGCAGATGAACACAAAACCTGAAGCAGTCATGCTCTCAGACATTAGCTATTTCTTGTCAGTGCTGTGGAGGGACAGTTCATTTTGTCTCTGAATGTAGCAAATAAATCAATTCAGCAGGCAGAGACCTAAAGGGACTTGGAAATGGAGACAAAAAGCTGCAGAAGGCAATGTCTTAGACAAGGCAGTGAGCAGGTTTGAACCATGGTTTAAGTGCAAGAGGCATTTGCATCAGTCTTTAGATACTGGAGTTCTGGAAACCACCTCACCCAAAGCCTGATGAAGTTTTCCACCAAGTTTCCTGATATTATTTCCCCCACACACCAAGCATGATTCAAAATACACTTCACTGGAACCAGCCTGCAGTTCCAGACTGTGACAGGACTTTCTTCACCCTGCCCATGACCCAGAGGGAAAAATCTGATTCTGCTGCAGTGGGCCCAAGATTCACCCTTCTCTTCATCAGAGCAATGAAAGAGGCACCTGATTTTGAGGATGAGATGTCTTTTAAAGTGAGTTTTAAGTACCACTGATTGGAGTGGGACTTACACAGTGCTGAAAAGCACAAGCGCTTTCCAAGGCCAAGCCAGGGCCTGTGTGAGGCTCAAGTTCTGCTCCCTTCTCTCTGTGACCTTACAAACCTGCCCTCGTTAGTGATGGAGAGCAAAATGAGGCTGTACAACCATGTGGAAGAACAAAAGCAAGAAAAATCCACTTAGAAATGCCTTTTTCTGACTCTCAATGGCACAGAGGCAGGCAATGCACAAGTCAGGCAAAACAGGGGTGACCACAGAACTTGTGTTTACAAACAGCAGTAACACTCAGGGGGTTTTGGGCACATAAAAGTCAGACACTTTCTGTAAATGAGAAAAATGCTGCTAAAATGCTGCACATGAGCAGCAAATTATCCCTTCTGCCCCTGGGGAGAGCAGCTGCACAGCACGTGGCTGCAGAAGGGAGCCCCAGCACACTCAGCTGCCACCTCAGCCTGCCTGAAGGGGATGGGCAGCCAGCACCCAAGCAACTAACAGGTTTTTTGGGTTTATCTGATTTATCACCATTTTAAAATTAATTATGTATAATGTATGTATAATATAATGTATGTGTAGAGTTAGAATATATATTAGTTTTGGTAATTAGCCGACGATACGGGGATAAGGGGTGGAATGTCCTGGGGTGACTTTATGATGCCTGTATCCCCAATTGCCTGTTCTGTTCATGTTACATATTAACATTTAGGGCTGGTTCTGAGAGTGAAAAGGGGAAAGAAGAAGCCACAGTTTGTGTTCAGAAGCAGCTCTCACTGTCCCACAGCTCTGCCCAGACTGTGTTGTCTGCAGCACGGACAGACAGTGGGACAGGGCTCTCCTTTGCTGTTAGTTAGTTTTAGCTAGCTGGGGCAGGGAAGTTCCCTGGGCTGTGGTTTTTCTTTTTCCTTGGATCTATTCAGACCTGCCCTGAACTGGAAACACAAACACCAGGAGCTCAGGCCTGTGGTCCATCAGGGCCTGGGCCCTGGCACTTTCCAGCCCCAGAGGGACTGAGAAGGGACTGAGCGAGCCGAGCTGCACCTCACAGCAAGGACCTTCCTGCACTTGCCATCTCCTCAAACAGCAAGAGGTTTCATTGGTTAATATGATTCAAATTTTATATTTGTGGATACTTTGCTTGTTAAATAAACAGTTTTTTCCACGTTTATCCAAGGAAATATTTTCCCAAGCCAGTTGGGGGAAGGACCACTTGATTTTGCTTTCTGGAGGTACCCCATTCAGAGGTTTTCTCCCAAATTTGCCCTAAACCAGGACATTGCCTCCACATGCATTTTATTCTAAAAATCGCTTTTCAAAGAGTTTTGTTTTGGGTCATGTAGCACATGGGTATTTTCCTTTAGTAAATGGAAGTGTTTTACTTACGTAGCAGAAACCTCAAAGAAAATGTAAACAGGTTGGGGATTCTGTCCCTCAAAAATGTTCTGTTACTGTGAATTAGGTTTTAAAATGCTAATTGTATCTGGTTCATCACTTCAGAGAAGGATGGGGCCTTTTTAATGAAGATGAGACCTGTGCAGTGAGCCATCAATGCCATCACACGGGTCAAGATCTGTCTGAAGAGCAGACACACACCAGTAATTGATGTTGAATAAGTTATGTCAAGATTGTCTTGCTGCAGTAATTCTAAATGTTTACTTGAGCTTCCCAAACCATGTAAATCTTTTATAAAGAACAATGGAAGAAGAGAATGAAGAACTTGTGCAAAATGGACATTCAATCTTAATCTCAGTAAAAATTAAAATTTCTCTTCAAAGAGCATTCCAAATAGTGACAAGAATATTTTAGCACTTGTCCTCCAACCCTGCTCAAAAAAAGAAATCAAGTCAAATCCCTATGAAGTGCTCAAATTCATCCTGCTTCAAATGTTCTTAAAGTTCCTAAAATTATTTTGTAAGTCTACTGAAAGAAAGTAAATGATCCCTACTTAGTGCCAGCAGCTGCACATCCCAGGTGTTGCTGAAATAGGAGATGAGGCCACCAGTGCTGTGAGCTCACCTGCCTGGCAAGCCAGAACTCAAATGTTATTGATAAAAAGAATAAACAAAACCATTTTTCACAATAAAGCCTGTTCTGTCAATCCATTTAAGACTTCCTTTGATTTAAAAGAATAAACAAAACCATTTTTCACAATAAAGCCTGTTCTGTCAATCCATTTAAGACTTCCTTTGATTTAAAAGAATTTTCTTTCAAGCAGATATCAATGCTTCTAAATTTCCAGTGTTTGAATCAAGTCTCTCATTAACATTTTGGTTTATTCTTGAAATTTTACATAGCTGAAGTGATGGAATTATTTCAGAAACTCAGCTTTACTAAAACTTCAGCTTTTCATTTACATTCTTGTGTAGCAGCTTACATTCCTGTTTGCAGCCTTACAGATAAATCTGTCACTAAAATATCACCCAAACAGCTTAAAATGTAGAAGTTAACTGAAAAAACTGCATCTAAAATTGCTACTTTTATAATATGATTGAAGGCAGATTCATGATGTGGAGGGAAAAAAAAAGAGGTTTACTTACAATTTAATACTTGGAGTTGGTAATCCAAGAGTAGTTTTATGATAAATCCTACATATTTCATAGAGGATTTAGAGAGTTTCCATATATATACACACACACACACACACACACACTTTCCTTATGCTAATTGTACAATTTCTTGTATTTCTTAATGTTAAACTCTTGGCAAATTTTAAAATGCTTAAGGTGACATTTGGCAGTTGAGTCCCCACAGATACAACTCTCCTCATTCTTGCAGAAGCTAATTTAGTTTTCCCCCACAACAGGTGTGTCCCAAAGAACATGATAGGAATTGGATTTTGGATTATTTCATTCCTTTATTCTTCAAAGCAGGTAGTGCTGGCTGCTTTTCTCACTGCAGCCTTCCAGCATTTACAGTGGGAAGGTAAAATGGCTATTTAGTGTTTATAATAATAAAGCAAAGTAGAAGAAAGCAAACTGACACTACCACAATATAATGAAAGCAGGCTTGAAATTTAGTTCCTTGATCACCCAAGGAAATTAAAATATTCATATCTTGCAGATGAACAGGCCATGGAGGTAGAGAGTGAGTCCATTCTCTAATTAGAAGCTTTTTCTCACAATTCCCAAAGCCAGAACCCAGGAGAGCTGTGCTGGCTCCTGAGCTCAACCCCACTTGGAGAGGGAAGGACAGGGGGTGCTGAGGGACAGAGGAAAGCAGGAAACAAGAGCGAGTCTTGGGGGATTCCTGAATGCCAAGATTCTAAAAACAACTTCAGAAAGGACAGTGGGGATGAAGCATTGATTTGTGCCCTCACTGACAGCAGCGTGATCACAGCCTCAGCACTCTGGGTTTCAGAGTCCCCTGTGCTATTTTGGGATGTGACCTGTCGGTGCAGATGCACACTGAGTCTTCTATCAGCTCTCACACATCTCTGTGGCTTGCTGCCAGCCTCTCAGGCCAGCACTGTGCAACACAATTCAAACTGAACAAACCACTGAGACTTCCCAAAGTGCCCCTATCATAAACCAATTCTAATTCCCTCAGTTCATTTGGTAATTACAAAATCCTGGGACACAGGTTTACTCTCTGCCCCAGACACTAAAGCTGGTTTGCACTGCCAGCCTGCCCTGTCACTGGAGTTCTCACCCACACATCTGCATCTAAGTCAGCAGTAACAATTCACTCATCTGGGTACGTTTTCCAGGGAGCAATTTTTTCATTCCACCTATGTGCTGCACCTGTTGGGAAATGTTTGCTTGGAAACATCACATCACACCCTGCTTCAGCTCTCATGTTTTAGAGTTGCTGACCATGTTCTACAAGGCACCTCGTGCTGCAAGGAGGAAAGGAGGTGGCTTTGCTTTGTTTCATCTCCATGAAAACTGTGAAGGAATCTCCCTCAACCCTGCTCCTAATCCATAAACTGAATGAACCCATCAAAAAACCCCAAAAACCAATTCATTGGCTTCAAAATTAATTTGAGAACGAGGGATGAAGTTGACCAATCACTTTTATCTGAATGAGACATTCTCTCTTTAACATTGTTTCCCACATACACTAAAATCCTGTGCCTGTATTTAGTACCAAATATAACACACAAGGCTGCCCTTGGAACTTTCCCAAAGACATCCTCAGAACACCCACAGAACCAAAAACCCCGATCTCCTGACAGCTGGGAGGGTACAAACTAAGAACTTGTTACTAAGAAAACATGTCATGTTGAGGGAGGGAAACCTTCAGGGAACTGCAAAAGCAGTTTAGCTCTTGATTCTCAGTCCCACAGAGTTCAAGTCCACACTTCATCAGAACCATCTCCTACATCTGTCCAGGACAGGACAGAGGTGGAACTGAGGGGCTGGCACAGACACCTGCACTACAAAACATCACTTTCCCAGAAGATGCAGTTGCCTCAATCCAGATCTGCTTTGCTTACTCACTGAATATGTTTTTAGGATTTTAAACAATGCAATACAGTTCTGTATTGCTCTGCTTGAGAGGTGGCTTTGGTGCCAGGCTCGAGCCACCATTCTTATCCTGATTCATACCTCAAGAACTCCTAATTCAGGCCTTGAAGTGATGATTTCCTCCCCCAGAAAACAGAAATCGTGCTGCAGCCATAAGTATCTTAAGTTAAAATAGTCTGAGCTCTGGGCATTTCCTTGTAGGCTCCAATAAACTGTCCCTTTCTGTAGCACAACTGGTTCCTAATTTGACACTGGCATGATGAGAGACAGGTCAGGGATGGAAACATTTTTAAAACCATTCCACTTCATCTGTGTGGCTTCTCAATTTCAGCTTCCCCCAGTGTGTAATTTTGCAGAGACCGTTGCATAAAACTTGGGTGGTGAAAGCATTCATCAGCTCCTGCTGCTCCCTTTCCACACAGGAGCAGAGCACCAGCCCTGCCACTGCAACAATCATTTCCACAGGAACTAATTGCAAATCCAAGCAGAGATTGTGCCTCCAGGTGAGGGACTAGCATCAGGAACAGATCACTCTTCAAAATGCCATTTTCATGCAAATGCACCATACAGTAAAGAACAGAAAACCACAAGAAAACAAACACCATAATTTGTTTCATGAAATGTTTCTGTCAGTTCTACAGAAAGTATCAGGGGGCTCAAAGTTTTGCACATGTGTGTAAATCAGATTCTGGCCCAGGTCTTGTGAGATTTAGGAGGACCTCACTGTCACTTCTGGAGGTTTTGCCCTCTCAGCTGAGGTGAAAACAGAATATGTTTACTAGGTGCTATATAGGAATCAACCAGATTCCTTAAACCAAAACTAAAGGAAATTAGACGCTATGTTTGCAAATCAAGCTCTGCTGCAGTCATACTGAAAAATTAATTTTGAAGGTGAGGGAGACTGCCTGGACTTTCTGGCACTGAATGAAAAAAATTTACATTGAATATGTAAAGTCACCTTTAAGCTGTAGCTTATCAGCCCTTCAGAAGAAATTGTGCTTTTATTATCAGCAAAACTAAACACATTTCCTAAATTTACATGAACTTTTCATCAGAGAAACCCACGATACTTTTCAAAGTAAGTTTTAGTTGAACCTAATGGAGATGTGTATGTTCAACTTCTATTGTTGGTGCTTTAAAATGGCTAATCCTAGAATATCAGAACTTTAAATACTTGCTTTATGTGATGCAACTAATTCTTGGGAAATTATGCTAAGGAAGTGATTTTGGTGTCAAGGGATCCTTGACTGAACTCATAAAAGTACAACTAAAAGCAAAGAGATTGTAACTTCTTTCTAAGTCAAAGATACCTGAGGAAAATCACCATGTAAAGAGATAAAACAAAACATTAATCAGATCCACAGCCACATTCTTCTTCGTGATTTCCTGAAGAACGGATCTTGGGACACTTTGTGGAGAGGTTTTATGTTGATGCTATTTCCCAGGTGAATGATTTAGTCCCAGCCTGTACCCTCCTCCTGTCCCCCTGTCCATCTGTCCGATGCCTGCCCCTTACTGCAGTCAGCTCCTTGTCAATCTTCCCTTGTGCCAACGCCTGCCTGGAAATCCCCTATGGAAATCCCCTAAATCTCAACATCCTATTAGTCCATGTGACCTATTCCCATCCCCCTGCTTTCCCCATGGATTGCACCCCACTTTCACCCCTCCCCAGGACACCCCAGCTGGTCAGAGACTGGGGACAACTGTGGCTGTGATTTTCTGAACCTGAGAGAGTTTCCAGCCTGGCAGGGGCTGATCTGTTCCCAAGGGAAAGTCTTTTGGGAATTTCTCTTTCAAGGACTGGTTTTTGTAAATAGGTTTTGGTTCTCAAAGCAATGTCCCACACATGTTCTGAGTGTGTTTTTCTCTTGTTCCACCCATGGCACCAGAGAGGTGGTTCCTTTGGCCAGTCATGCTGACCTGTATGGGAACACCTGATAAAAAGGGTTGCAAACCCCAAAATAAAGGCTTCTGCCTCATCTGAAATCAAAACCTCGCTGCTGTTTGTGAGTCCACACTTGTATTTCATATCCCCAGTGACCCCCTTGGACCTCCCCCATTCCCAAGCTGCCCCAAGCCCTGCATCGCCGCCTTTTGCTGTTCCCGTGGTTCCATCTGAAGAAATAAAGGCACTTGTGACCAAAGGCCTCTCTCTGGTCCTTGCCTCCTCAGAGCACAGACTGACAGCCACAAAGGCCACAGAGCAATTGCAGCTGGAGCTGCACCTCTGGATGTTCCCCTCACAGGGGTCCCAGGGCCGGGTGCTTGCAGGAGGCTGAAGCACGGGTTCTGCAGCCATCTGCAGAGCAGCCAGGGCCAGCAGGGCACAGCTGACAGACAGCACGAGTTAAACACTGCCACGAGGACCAAATTACCTGAGCAACGTCAAGGACCAAGCAAAGCTGCTAAAATGAAACCTGACATCCAGCTCCAGTGAGACACAGGTCTCAGGCTCTGCTGCTGTGACTTCAGTGACTGATTTCCTTGGTTTCAAGGGAGCATCAAGAACAGTGAAGCACCTCGGGAGCTTCACAACAAATCCTTGAATTAGTTCCCTCTCTTCTTGGCACCTCTGAGAAAAGCAGAGTCATTCCCCAGTTGGTTCCCTTACATTTTGTCTGTATTCCCCCACCAGCCAACATCATCTACTGAGAGGCTTTGCTTCATTAAAATACAATTACTTTGTGAGGTGAAAGCAGTGACATTTCATCAACCTGCCTCCAAATCCCCTTTAAGGTCTCTATAAATAATAAACTGCCTTCATAAGGAAGGCTGTTCAGATGATTTTATATATTTTTTACAGATGAAACTTGAAGTTTTTGATACTTGAAGCTGTTGATCACTTCTTTGGCACTTGAAGCACTTCACACCAGATGCCTTTGGAATTACTTTGCTACACGGCACTCTATGGAAAGTGGGTGATTCTGGGTCTTGAGTGCTGCTTTTGTGGGGAGAATGGTCTGGATACTGCCTTGGGCCAATTTCAATATTGGGACAGCAGAGAGAGCTGGTGTCACCTCCCTTGACACTCCCAGTGATGGATACACAAATGTCCATTTCTTTGAAAATGTTCCTGATGCTATTGCTGAGTAAATAAATAGTGTGCTGCCAGCTATCCTGCTTCAGACCTGGGATCAGTGACCTCTGCCAGCTGGAACCATGCTCCACACCCCCAGAGAGCCCAGCTCCCTCCTGCTCCCAGGGGAATCAATTTTAAAAGTTCAAATTAAAGAGGAGCAGAAAGAAAAGAGCCATGATTTTTCAAAGTCCTAGAAATCTCTTGAGATGACAGAGAACAACTTTTACACCTTGAAAGTCATCATTTTCTTCAAACAACAACTCTTCAGCTCAAGGAATGGGGCCAGTGATTGAGAAAGTCAAAAGCTTTTGTTTATAGGCACATTTCATATCCAGGATTTCTTAGGTCAGCACACCAGAATTAGATATTAATCAAGTAGGGCATTTTGGACTTAGAGCTCAGAAGAAGAAAAGTATTCCTGGCAATTACTAAAACTGATGCTCGACTAAAGCAGCACCAAGGATGTGCACACATCTGCACAATCACATAAAACAGGTGTGATCAATTCCATTCTGCAATTCTCAATTCCCTCTGTTGGCAGCGTTCAGGTCTCAATAATGATTTGGAAATCTCTAACAGCTCCCTCAGAACCTCCAGATGAAGGGCTGAGGCACAGCACACCAAAGAGCCCCTTTCCTTTAGCAAACAGATTTAAGAGCAGCAAGCAATTATGCAGCTGGTATTTAAAAAAAATCTACTTTAGCAATTTAAGTAATTGTTCATTTTACCAAAACAAGCTTCAAGAAAGTAAACAGATAGTAGGGTGCTGTCATTTGTGTATGTGGAGTTCTAATGAAGGCTGCCATGTGAGAACTGGCATGGAATATCAGGAATCACTGACTTATTTTTCTTTTTTTTTTTTTAACTGGGTGGTTTAAGCAAAGATTGGAAAATAAGCAAACGGGAAAAAACCACAACACAAAACCATGTCTCTGCCCTCTCAGCACCACCAGGCACTGGCTTTGCTAAGCTTGTTCAGTAGGTGTTCCTCAAATCAAGTGTCCAGGCTGCAAGAACCTTTCAGCTGCTCAGGTGCCCTGGCAGAGCCAGCTCTGACCCTGCCCAGGCCCCACTGAAGGGAGTTATTGTCACACAGCACAAAAGAGGCTGCCAGGGCTGGGCCAAACTGTCCCCACTGGTGACAGCCCTGTCCTCCACCTTCTCCAGAGGTGCCAATAGCCAGAGCTGTGCCAGCAGCTCCAGGGGAACCCTCCCCTCTGCCTGCTGCTCCCTGAGCTCCCTGTGCCAGCTCAGAGCCCCGGGGGTGACTCCAGACCCCCCAGGGGATTCAGCCATCAATTCATCACATCCAGCAAATGGGGCTGGGGTTTTCCTGATCCCAGCACCTTCACACCCTCGCCCTGCAGTGACCAGGCAGCTGCAGACCCACATTGGCCCAGAATTTATTTCAGCCACACAGCTGGGCTTTTTCTGGGGTTTCTTTCCTCATTTTGCTTTGGTTAAAAGCTTCCCTGCTAACAATCCACACTGCACATACCCCCAGAGGAACAGCCTCAACAGCTTCCAGGTTGGAGGACACTGAGTCCCAGACACCACACGGGGTTTGAGTCATTATTATCCAAACTGACCTGGCAGCTGGGAAAATTAAGGGTCTTGGAAAGTTATCACTGGGGCAAATTTCATTTGTTACAGATAACAAGATATTAATTTCGTTTTTATTTTTTTAAAATCACAATTGAGCAACCACTCTGGAGTGCTAACATACAGCTCCAGATTGATTTGTGTGCACAGCTACACAGGACACTTTAAAATGAATTAAAACTGAGCAGATAGTGGGTGGGAAAAAAAGGAACAGGAGCCAAGTCATTCCAATTAAGATGCCTCTGCAATTAACATCCCACAAGGAGCTGTTCTTCCATGAATATAATTCAGTGGATTTTTTTCCCAGTGAATTGGAAAGTGGGTATGTATAAATCAAGGCATTGGTAATTTTCAGACAATTTTATTCAAATTGCACTCATAAATTCTGGACTTGTCTGACAAAAATACATTTCCACGTGGGCAAGCAGAGAATGTTTTGTGACTCTGGCAGTTGTTGGTAAATGATTGTGGAGCCCAGGCCAGAGCAGGACCTAAACCATTGATATATTAACAGGGGACATCCAGCAGAATCAGCTTTCTACAAAAATGTTGAACTTGCAAAGAGCCAGAGAAGGCACAGGTGAATTATTTCAGATGGGGAACACAGACTTGCAGGATGAAAACAAAGCACATGGATCCAGATGCTGGGCTTATGCAGGAGGAGGAGATGAGTTTATTCCCATCATGGGAGGCAATAACATCTGGTGCAAAACAATCCACTCAGGCAGGGATGAGCAGTTGGGTAAATTCCAACTCCAGGCAAGGATTTATATTTTTATTCTAAGAACAGTTATCTACAGCAAGAAATTTACCTGGAGACTTGAAGAATTTGCCATGACCTGAAGCCTTTAATCAACAGTGGCTGTTTTTGTAAAAAATTCCATATTGTAGCTCAAAGAGAATTTAGGGAGATAGAATCAACTTTTACCAGAAACCAGAGTCTAGCAGTCAGTTCCAGCCTCGAAGTCTAAGAAGGATCTATGGATGAGTGGCCAAGAACAGCAACCTTTATGCAACCTGTGTAACACAACACTGGCTAATCAGAAGAAAATATTGTCACATCACCAAAATCTATTGGTTTTGTGCCTGTTGGAAGAGTCGGAACCAGCCTGTTGTGAGAGAAAGAAATTTTGTTCTGCTGCTTTTCCAAGATTTTTTTTGTAGCTAATGCAACAGCTTTCTGTAATGTCATTATTTATTTTAAATTGAGTAAAAAGTGATTAATTGCTCAATCAGCATTCTTTCCATTTTATATGGACTCTTGTAATTCACAGACAGTTTCTAAACACAACAGTCAATGATTCTGCCCTCTGGAGACAGTGAAAAGATTAAGGTTTTTTAGTTGAAATAAATATTTTAGTGAATGAAAAAACAACCTCTCAGCATCTCAGAACAGATGTTACATCCCCAGTGCATTATTGATAAGAATGATTCATTTCCATTTAGCTGTGGCCCAGCCCAAGGAACTAATAGAGGCTCACTGTGGTGACTTCATAATTTTACATACTAAATCCATTTATATTTTTGTGATTAGCCTTCATTTTGTGGAAAATAACCTTCCCTGAAGATAATATGTGTTGAATGCACAGTGCAACTCAGCTAAAACAGGAACTTAGCAAACTATTCCAGACAGTAAAAAGAAGGGAAACTTTGTGTAAATCTGTTAATTTTTCACCATCTCATGCTTAAGCATAGCAAATATCATCAAAATAATTACAGGAGCTGGGGAAGTGCAGAGCCCTTTCAGTGCATCCAATAATAGCTGATTCTGTGCTGTTCTTGCTCAGCTCTTTAAGGGAAAACACAGAACCCTGGGAAAACACAGAACCCTCCTAAGTCCATGCCAGTGGCTGATTCCATGCTGTCCCTGCTCAGTTCTTGAAGGCCATGATGATCCTGCAGAATCCTCGCCATAAAACCTTGGACAACCATGCCTCCACCTTCCCTGCTCTGTCCAGTGACCACTCAGTAAAGGAAGATCTTCCCGACGAATTGAGGGACCAGAGTCGTGTCCTTTCCTAGGGATCCTAAAGCCCTGTGCAGTAGGGCTGACATCCAATATATTGGAAACATGCAGGTGAAAGGAGAATAGATTGTATAAGAATTATTGTGCTCAGGAAATCTTTTTCACTTTAAACAAGATTTACTTCTCAGACTGGAATGGAAGTATCCTTACCAAGGACTGCAGACACTTCCCACTGATTTGTGAATCTTAGATGGACTTTTATTAATTAAATATTAGTACAACTAGTTGAGAATTACTTCATTTTCTAGCATTTCCAGTCAATGACACCAGGTTAAGTCACTTAACTGTTGTATTTTCCTACACCAAGCTATTTGAAGTTTGCTGGCAGTGCCCAGCTGGCTCACAAGTGTTGAGCCAGTTGTGCCCCTTTCCAAGGTAGCTTAAGGTGCCAGAAGGAGAGACCAGAACACGAGACAGCCACCAAAAGCAAATGCTCCCATTCTGAATTTCAAGGATAAGATCCTTTCTAGTGTAGACAAGACTGCCTATAACTCCTTGGGCTGTTTAAGGAGTGCACAGTGAGCAAAGCATTAAACATCAGAACACATTAAGTGCAGTCCTGAGGGGGAAATTACATGGGTGGCAGTGGAAGCAGATCCTGCAGCCTAATTTAATGGAACAAAATAGGCAACTCCTTAGTAATAATGCATCCCAAATGAGTCTGAACATTGAGTACTCCACAGGAAAGGGACAGCCAGTGAAGCACCAGCCTGATTCCATTTTCAATTTCTGCATAGCTTCTGGGGCTTATTCCTCATTGTTGTAGTCTGGGCTAATGACTGAGACTGCAAATATTTAAAAAAAAAACCAACAAAGTAAATAATTTTATTACTCTTTAAATCACAGAGACTTGAAATAAAAATATTTTTCTTGCCTGGCATTGGCATACAGAAGGAGAAAGCGTAGCAAATAAGAGCAATATATAAATATCTTAATTTCACATCTCCCCTAATTCAACTTAGATCACAAATGTCTTCTTTTACACTCTGGGAGATTTTAATGCATTTGTAATTTCAATCAAAAGTAATATTCCAGTCACTCTACAAAAATTGTAATATTAGGCAATTGATAACTCAGATTGGGATAGAAATGGTCCACAAATGTTCCTTATCAGTAAAATTGAACTTCCAAGGACTAAACACAACTAGCCAATGCTGCTCTTGGTTGAAATTGCTTGTCAAAAACAGGCAGTTATTTGCTGATTTAAATTAAATTTCCCTCATGACAAAATAATAGGATAATGCACACAAAGCCTTTAGCTTTGCACACTTATCCCCTGCCATCCTGTGCAGCTACAGGAAAAATGGCAAAGCAAGGTCATTCATGAGGGTCTCTTTCTGCTGCCTTTCCTTGTCTCAGGCAATTCTTTACTGCAATTATTCCTGCTCAAGCTCCAGTGCCATTGTTTGCTGACAGCAGTCAGAGGTTAACAGGAGGATGAATCAGTTTTAGGGAGAACATTTTCCTTCAACTTGTTCTTGGAATCAAGTCCAAACCAATTTTTGATTTATCCACACCTTTCTACCTAATCTCCTTTACTTTGATTTAGCAAATATTCCTGTGGAAGTAACTCCAGCACCTTGCATCAATACCACCAACTGACTTCTAAAGAATTATCATCTCCTTTCTTCCCATTTCCAAAGGCAAATAATTATGTCTCTGTCCTGGATCACAGAATCTGATTGTGTTCTGAATCAAAACAAAAGCAGTAATTCCAGCATCTATCACAGTCTGCCTAACAAGTCAATAGATGAAATCCTTACTTTATCCTCTAATTAGGTAATCAGATTCAAAAAAGGAAAGAGAGGAAAGGCAGATGCAGTCTGCAACATGTTCCAAATGTCCTGCTCTTCAAAACACTTTAAATCTATAGTGCTGTCCTAAAACACATCCATTCCATAATGTCTGAGGACAAAAGGAACTCAATAGATTGAAACCCTTTTATAAAGAGGAGAGAAAAAGAACTAAACCACAGCCTTGATAGCAGAATGGTTCAATCTGCTTAGAACCCTGAGAGTCAAAAATCAGCACCTTAAATTGGACTCTCAGCCCAGACAAACCCACCACTGCAGTTTCTCCCTTCGCAAACACATTTCCTCTTTAAAGTAATATTTATAAATGCAATCATGATCACAAAGCCATACACACACAAATCAGGTTTTGTAATAAACCAACTGTAAGGAGCAAATAAATGTCTTAAACCAGAAAATCTACATGAGAAACTGCACTAATACAGTGTAACCTTGCATGGCAATGCGCAGGAAGGTCAAACTGTCAGACTTCAGATCCAATTCTTACTCTTGATTCTATGTTTTATGTATGTATTTAATAAAAAACCTTGAGTAAAAAATGACTTTAAGCCAAGCTAAACATAAGAGATAATAAATGTGTGTTTCACTCATTGAGATTAACACCATTCTCCCATTGAATGCGTCCTAAGGTCTTTGTTTTACCCCAAGCCCTGCCAGGACAGCAGCTCACACTGCTGAGCTCACTGCAGTTGCTGCAGTGAATCCAGCAGGGTTCAGTTCCAACATCCACACCTGGTCTTGACAGAGTTTTGATTTGATACCATGAACCCAGACCCCTTCAAAGGAGGGAATTTTATCCTAAGCTGCAGCTCCAAGCTCATATCCTAATTTCTAGAAAACCTTCCCTCTCCTCCTTTTAAACAATCAGCTTTTCAGTGTGTTTCTCACTTTTCCAAGGTGTGTTCTTCTACACTTCAGGAATACTGAAATGAATTACTCACAGTAATGACAAAGGTCAATTTGTTCTCTATGCAAAGCCAAGGACATTGCATAGCAGGTCACATCCTTCCCATCTAAACTGGATTTACAATTCCATCAACATCTGAAATTTAGAAGCCTGGATTTGTTACGTGGTACAGGTTTGCTGTAGTCAATACTTCAGAGTTGATCAGCAAAACCAGTTTTCCCCTCCTACAAAAGTACTAAGCACTTTTTCAGATTCTTTCCTCACATTTTCTTTTACAACATCACAGTCCCAAAACTGAATAAAGATGTTACTTCTAATGTTAGCAACAAAAAGTTGCATTTTTTTATTCTTGGTACTTCTACCCTTTCCTCCTTTCCAAGTATTCACAAAGGCAATTTATTAAAAAAAATTAAAACAGTACATTAATTCACCAATGCATTAAAGTCATTCTGAAAGTTGTTTAAAAGGTAAAAGTTCAAGCTCTCTCCTGGCACAGGTGGCATTGCAGGTGAAAACATAGTTTAGGAAGCTGTATGCTCTGGGAACACTACAGAAGTCAAACCAAACCCAAGAAATTCAGTCCTGTTTTCTAAACTTGGTACAAATATCTATAGGGGAAAGTTTGGTTCATGACAAAGGAGGCCTTGTAGATACAGAAATGTCTTTGCATCAAAGAACCTTCATCAGGCAAATGGACAAAGAGCTGGTTAAGGAGAGATAAAGAAGGACTGTTCTTGAACTAGAAGGATGCATGGATTACAAAGATCCACACTCCTGGTGACCTCTCATGGGCAACTGCCTCACTTCCATCAGCCCCCAGAGAAGCCAGCACTTGCATGTTTAATTATTCACATGCTGTCTACTGCAGGAAACACAACTTTTCCCTAATTTAACCATTTCCAGTATGTGGTCACAGGCAGGGTGGCAATCAGCCCTGTGGCATCACGGAGCTGACAGCTGTGGTCAGACTCCAGGCACACAGCTGGGAATGGAATTAGCCAGAGACCCCGGTTGAAGACTTTCACCCAAACTCTTGATGAAAAGCAGGGACTCACCAGCTGTTCCCAAAGCCAATCCCCCACCGTCTGCACCAAATGAAGGATTTCTCAAGTTGAACCTCACTGCAAAGGCTGCAGCCCCTTGGTTTGACCCATCCTGATGCTCTGCCAAGAAGGAGCAGTTTCATGGCCTTGCACTGGGGATTCACACCTGCCCAAGCAGCAAATAATTCAGATTACTTGAATAGACACCTAAATGAACAATTCCAGTTTCACCCCAGGTTACTGCAGGAACCAGCCACCAGCACTCAGGGAAGGAATCACTCCAGGTGCAGCTGCTGGCACATGCAGCCCCTCTTTGCCAAGGCAGGGAAGAGAGGGCACAAATGTCACTGGTGGACACGAAATAGCAGAGTGGATTCACATCACAGCAGGGAGGTTTGATCCCAATGAAGCAGAAGCCTTTATTTTGGGGTTTGCAACCCTTTTTATCAGGTGTTCCCATACAGGTCAGCATGACTGGCCAAAGGAACCACCTCTCTGGTGCCATGGGTGGAAAAAGAGAAAAACACACTCAGAACATGTGTGGGACATTGCTTTGAGAACCAAAACCTATTTACAAAAACAGTCCTTGAAAGAGAAATTCCCAAAAGATTTTCCCTTGGGAACAGATCAGCCCCTGCCAGGCTGGAAACTCTCTCAGGCTCAGAAAATCATGGCCACACACAAAGATCCCTCTGCAACCAACTTGTGCCCAGCAGCAGCTCCTGCTGTAAACTCAGGGTGCCAAGGAAATGCCCACATCACTCCAGGAGCATAAAATACACATTGTGTCTGTGTTCTGTAGAATACAAGATTCCATAATAAGTGGAATAATGAGCTGGAGCAGCTGACCATGGGGCAGGATGGGGCAAATAGTGGAATAAACAGAGAAATAGCACACACACCATGCTTACCTTTTATTACTAATCCAAAAATGAGTTAAAGCCTATAATTTTTTTAAATGTTCTTCTTTAAAGTGCAAGACATAATGGACTATTAGGAAATGTTCCTCCAATGCATGCATTGATTACCCATACCACCATGCCTATAAAATAAAGGTTCTTCCAAGCACAAGAATGAAGTCATTCCAGTGTTTCCTAAGGGCACTCAGTCCATCTTTTCCAGCAGCTTGCTCTCTACAAGGTGACAGACACTTACAGTCGTTGTTGAACAAGCTTTTATTGCTTTGAGGAAAAAATGCATGTTAACAGAATTTCAAATGTCACATAATTAATTTCTAATAATGCCTCCAAACCAGACAGACAGATTTAAATGAGAAGGGGAAAAATATTACTGGAACTTTATACAAAATGTAATGCAACATCCCAAGCCAGAATCCACTCAAGTGAGAGGAAAGAAGAGCTTCATTGAGCTTTGATGGGTTTTGAATCAAACTCAGTTTAATTTAAGAATTACTATAAGAACAACTATTTTATTATAAAAATTATTTTTTAATTTATTTTGGGAGAGACAAGCAGTGAAATAATTGTTCATTGGCTGATTTGCTCTGTTAATATTTTTAAGAATCCCCTGATGAAAAGCCATAATGTAAAGTTGGAGCAGCAATACCAGGTCCTTGAAAGGACAAAAAAAAAAGGCAGGTATTCATCAGCACAGAACTTTGCTGCAGTATCAGAAACATAAATAAGGGGCTAAACCAGGCCTCACAGCTGGGGCAGAGCCCAGTGATTTGGGTATGCACCATTCTCATTTATTCTGCATCAATCCCTCAAAAAACAAAGTAAATATATTCAATTAAGGCTTATTTCTCAGTAGCTTACTAATTCGGTATTATAGTAAGATATACCATCAAAGAGACTTTTACCCCAACCCATAGTGGTGTTCACTTCTGGATATTTATCACAAAAGAGAATGGATTTAAAACCATTACTCTCAGGTAAAAAAGAAAAAATATAAACAGACAAAAACAAGTGTGGTGTTTTGACCAATTAACTTGCCTGTATTTTGCATTTCTTTTTAGGAAAATAAGTCTCTGCCAGAAGTAGTATAAGTACAGAGTGGTACTTCACTGTCTGAGAGATAGAAAGAACCTAACTCCACAAAGCCCTGGAAACCCAAAACACAGAGCAAAGTGCAACTCTCTGCAGTTGCACAGCTTGACAAAAGAGATTTCTGCTTGGATGAACAAACCAACACTCCACACACATTTTAAATTATTTTGTAGTGCAGGAAAACTGTTGCCTTTAGAGATGCCCTTCCACCAAGAACAAACTGAATAAACTATTTTTCAAGTGATTTAAAAACATAAATCCTATCAAAATGCTGAGCATCTACTTAGCTCCTCAACCGAAAAGCATGCCTAAATTCAGGATATCAATCCCAGGAGAGAAAAAACCCCACATTTCCGAAAACTTCTGGATAAAATCAGTGCACTGAAATCTCCAGGAGCTCTTAGTGAGCTCTAAAGCTACACTCTTCCCCCTATGCCAGCTCACACAGGAAGCATCCCACACCCCAGACACTGCTCCCACCGCCCTCCTCCTGTATTTCTGACCGAGGCAAGCAGCCAGGATTTGTCCAGGAAAAGGACCTGGCCCCAATTGCACCAGAAGGGGCAAAGCTTCAGTTGCCCGGGGATCCAAATGCTCGCCCCCTCTCTCCCGAGCTCTCTGCTGTGCCTCGGGAGCTGCTGGCAGCTGAGCTGAATAACCAGGCAGCAAAGTTATCCTCGTGTAAGGAGCAGGGAACGCTGATATTTATACAGGCAACTGCTCAGCAGCTCTTTTTTGGCAAAATCTCACCAGACTGAGATCTCTAACCACCAAGCCTCCTCCTGTCCTGGAAGCTGTACCCCCATTCCCAGCTGTAAAATAGTGCTACTCGACATAAATGCAGTTGAAAGTCCGAATGGACAGGCTGATAAACCCGAACTGTCCGATTCAATGCACCAATCCTTACCCAATTTCTAAATGGATACGGGGAGCTGAAAAGCAAGCTCAGCAGTTGATATTCCTTCTCCCCTCTCCCCAAGAAAAAAAGAATTCACTCCTCTGGCATACACATCTCTCAAGCAGCTGACAGTGAGAGCCGGATAAAAGCACACTCTCCTGCACGAAAAAGCGTGCAGGCAAGATCAGAAATGACAGAGGACCATGCTCATGATCTCGGCGAGATGGGACACTCGACTGCATTCGTCCGGCTCTTCTTGATGCCCAGTTACCAACTTCAGGCTGACAGATCATTTCAAAGGTAACCTCCCGGCCCTTCCCCCTTTCCCTGAGCCACTGAAGATCCTCACTTACACTTTTGCCTTCACCTCCTCCTTCGGGCGCGGGCTCTTCTCTGCCTGAACAAGGCATTATTGCATCTGCTGCTGCTGCTTCTCTGTCCTTTCCACTGCTTCCTCCTTCGTTCCCCAGCTTCAACCTCTTTTCCTCAGGCTGGGAATCATCCACATCCTCCCTCCTTATCTTGCCATCTCTGCCTCGCTGCTTCCCCGCGGCTTCTGGGCTGCCGCAGGAATTTGACATTTTCAAAGTGTTGCGGACTTTTTTTTTCTATTAAAAAAAAAAAAGAAAGAAAAAAAAAACAAAACAAAACAAAAAAGGCTGCTGAAGCTGCCGTTTTGAAAGGGGATTTGGCTTCCGAGAGCTCCGATGTGCTGTCGCTCCTGTTAAAAATTCGGGCGCTGTGCAGGCTCCGGGAGCTGCTTCTCTGCCGCCCTCTCCTGCCGGCTGCGAGCGCTGAGCGCGCACGGAGCCGCGGCTCCAGCCCGGCTCCTCGGGAAAAGTAATAACCTTTGCTGTATCGATTGTACGCACGCTGCTGCTGCTTCCAGCGCCAAAACCCTTGGATTTCTCTTCTCCCTGATCCACGGAAATTGGCTTTCCTTAAAGTACAAAATATTAGCTGTGCCGTCTTTAAATCCAAATTTACCTCTGTCCCCCGGGGATGCTGTGGTCTTTGGTTATATACCGGTACTGATGCCAAGAGTAATTATCCATTAAAATGCAAAGGTGGCCTTAGCTCCAAACAGCTTATTTCAAAATAATTTCGCTACAGGTTTAGGGCTTTTTTTTTTTTTATAAGGGTATCCTTACTCTATAAATTAACTTTGCATCTTCTAAATCCACATTCCACTGGGACACAAATTTCACATAACATTCTTATCCTAGAGCTGTAGGAATAAGATTAAAATGAGATTAGGCAACCCAACAGGACAGCTGGGAGGTTCTTTTTGCTCTCTCAGATAACTTATTAAAAATACCACCACACATAATCAAAAGGTCTGGTACAATAGTCAGACCTTTAAAAAAACAAGTAACCCAGTGCTTTGACATACAGACTACAATATGAGCCCTGTTTTCTCACACTTTAGTGCTTGTAGATTTAAATGAGGCCCCTTATATCTTGCAGAGGGAAATAAATCCCTAAGAAACCCACTGCACGTATCCAGGTATGTTCCTGTCAGCAGCTCAGGGACAAAACTTCAGGAGTGGTGCCCAGCCAGGTGTGGATGAATTCATCGAGTCAAACTCCATTTTCTGCTGTCTTCAACATGGTCTGTCTGGCCAGAATCCTGAAGGGAGTTAATCTGTGTCCTGGCACTGATTTCACTGACATTATGCAGGGGGTTTTAGTTTGAGCAAGTAGTGTTGTGTTAATTATTCAAGAACAAACAAAGAGGGGAGGAATCCATCATTTGAGACTCCAGCCAGATCCACAGGAGGGTGAGGGAGCAGTTCTGAGATCCAAGATATCTGCACACCCAGAGCTGGAGAACACTAATCACACAAAGGGGTGGGCATTGGCCTTTGCCTAACTTGCAGCTGTAAATACTTTCAGAGCTGGATGAACACAAACCAAGCAGAGGAAAAGTAAAGCTGAGAGGTTTTTTAAATGGTGTTGGATCAAGCCTCACCTGCCTTGTAACCTGCACTGGTCAAGTTCCACAGCTTGGCTTTCAATTTGGAGTTGTGTCCACTTGTGAGGAGCCTGCAGAAGAAACCTGCTCAGCTGGTGACTGATCCCTTCCAACAAATAAGAGATCATCAGCCAGAGCACAGCCAGGCAACTACTGCAGGAAGGGTTTCACCCTAGAGGAGCACAGATTAATACAGGTCAAGCCTCACTTCTCAAAGCCATGAGCTCCCACACCCATAGAGCTCAGGAGAAAAGAAAACCATTAATAAACAGCACTCAGTATCCTCATCAACAGGAGCAGCAGTAGAGACCAACAACAGGGATCTTCTTCAAAAGTCACATCCCCCTAGCAGAACTGCTGACTTCCAAAAATCCTTCACCCTCTTTCCCACACTGTTAAAACATGATCCATCCTTTCCCATCTTTCCTCCTGCTCAGAGCTCCCAAAAGAGTTACACAACTGTTTAGATCATCTCCACCAAACTGCAAAAGCCTTTTTTATTTCTAGGGCTCATTCACCATTGGTACCTGCTTTTTGCCATCAGATAAACCATTTAATCCTGTTTTCTATTTGAGCTTTGTTTATTCTTTCTTAAACTTCCCATCCTCATCTAAAACACTGGAAGACAGAAATAATTCTGAAACAGAAGTGCTGTTTTAGCTACGATGCACTTCAGGCTGATTTGCACAGTAAACAGCATCAATTTTTGTTGGAGCATATCTCTATCCAAAAGCTCAGATTTCATGGAATTCAAGTGCCTGGCAAGACCTTGCCAGTGGTAGCAGTATTTTATTTGTGTTTGAAGTGGAACCAGGCAGCCCAGGCTGCCTCAGTGACCAGCACAGCCACACACCCAGGAATGCCTGCCAGGCACTGCTGGCTCCCTGCACATTTCTGTCTCCAGATCACAGACACAGGCAGCTTCTTCCAAATCAGAAAATCGACAGCCACTTCCTCATATTTGAAGCATAGCCTCTGGTTTTGAAGAAATGAGAATTTATGGAGACAGAGAAGGCATTTTGTCTCTAATGAAAATCAAACATTTTTGAAATGCCAACATCTTCATGCAGAGAAAAGGAGAAATGGCAAGGCAAGAAATAAATTCTGTTGGTATTTGGGAAAGATAGCTGGTCAGGCCTTTGCATCCTGTTATTTAGCACACAAATTCTGTATGGCAGGAATAGACAGTCATTGTTTTTGTGTTCCCACAGGACCAAAATATTCCATATTATCAGAAAGTTCTCCAGTACATAAGCCCACACTTAGCTGGGGCTCCGGGCTCCATGCAGGGAGCTCAGTTTAGGAACAGTCTGTCAGATCATCATAAATTTCAAAAGAGGATAAAGGGATCAAGCTGAGAGTCAATGCTGTAGACATGTCCAGCCTCCTTTTTGTCCTGTAGGACACATTCCTTGCTTAATTTCAGCCTGATTTGCTACTTCACCTCCTGACTCTTTAGCATCAGAACTTGCCTCTTGGTCAGGGCCCACCCCTTGTCTTCTGACAGAACTCACTTTATACCTAATGAGCAGTTTCAGAGTCAAGTCCATGTTGATTCTCCACAGAGCCCCTCACAAAACTGATCCTGAGCCAAATAAAAGCCATCAGCACAAGTTACTAAAATCTGAGAGGCCCTTACCCAGGGAGCCACGTGAAAGTGAGTAACAAGTGCTCTGAGACTTCAGGAATCCTTGCACAAACTGCTTTCGAGACATTTCTGCTTGAAATCACTGCTAAAATGCAATGATACCAACAGCAAGCCAGAACTGCCAAAATTCCACAGGTACCATGTGCACCACCACTCTCAGCCAGAGGAGATGATTCTCCTCTTGGACTGTAAGATACACTAAATGAAATAAAATAGTAAGATAAGTAAGTAAGATACACTAGATGAAATAAAATAAAATAGGTATGTTGAGACTGAGGGATATTTCCACTAGATGAGATAAAATAAAATGAAATAAAATAAAATAAATTAAAATAGGTATGTTGAGACTGAGGGATATTTCCACCTCTTGTGCAACAGCAAAACACTGAAATAAGAGGCAGCTGGAGGCAGATGGGGACTGTGCTGTTCCCTGCAGGAAGGCCTGGCCTCCTCCTAGTGCAACCCAGCAGCCATTGGGATTTGGATACAAGGAACCAGGGGATAGATAAAGGGATTTTCTAGGGGGTTTGGGCAGAGGTGGAAAGCAAGAAAACTCCAGCTGACTGAGTGTTATGAGGCTTACATATGAAGAAGCTTTATTTTATTGTATCCCCTTGCCAAACAAGCAAGTGAATTATCAAGGCCAGTGATTTCAGGATGTTCAGGGTGAACATTCCCTGCAGGATGGGGATTATTTGGATCCCACTCCCCCTCTCACAGCTTAGACCCAACAATGATTCCTTTGTTGGGCTCTTGTAAGAAGACAACACTCCCAGTGAATTTCGAGGTTCAAGGACAGAGGAGCCAAGAAATTTTATTTTGTCACCCAACTGTGCTGCCATCAAATCCAGCAGTTTCAGTGTAAGCAAAGTTAGAGCATCCCCAAATAATTTTGCAATTCAGCTCAACCAGTTCACAACCACCATAAAAGAGAAGTTCATTGATTTTAGTGTCTTAATGAGTAAAATTATGGGGATTACCTCAGAATGGCATTTATATCCCAGCACTGTGATGTTTAATTTAATGGAATACTTGTTGCATTCCCTTACCTCACTTTAGTTTGCAAGCCAATGCAACACTAATCTGATTTAAAGCCC
The DNA here is from genome assembly GCA_013399455.1 of Anthoscopus minutus. Lineage (NCBI taxonomy): Eukaryota > Metazoa > Chordata > Aves > Passeriformes > Paridae > Anthoscopus > Anthoscopus minutus. The sequence goes on along the minus strand of VWYI01008040.1, from coordinate 134,028 downwards.
TCTGATGTATGTCCTCTCTGCAGTGAAAATTCAGGTTCTGTAAGTCCATTCGTGTTGCAGGACAACATAAAATGCCAGTTCTGCAAATGAAAGTCACTATAATCAGCAGTAAAAGCTCACATCTCTTTTCATGTGTCTCTGATTAAAAAAAAAAGAAACACAAGGAACAACAGGCAAGTTTCCCCCACTTGTACAATTACTTTAATAGGTGGAGAACAGAATTATAAGTTTACATTAATCAGGTAATTTGGCACATCTTACTGCTACAAGGAGGCCAAGTTATTAAAAATAAGTCTGAAAAAGAACCAGTAAGTCTAGAAAATTAATTCTTCATTTATTTTGCTATTGCTTCCAAATTAAACTCTGCACCTCATCATTGTAATTACTCCTGAAAGTTTATAAATATTTCATTATTTTTATTATTGTTTTATGTTCAGGAACATTAGAGACATTGACTCCATTGTTTATAGCTTCAGGTTCCCCTGTAAACTTACTCTGCAGTAACATCTGCTATGATGGCCATAATAAAAAACAAAGCAGGGTATGCTGCTGACTATGGAATCCTTCACAGCCTCTCAGGCACTAAAATATCCCTTTAAACTCTACCAGAAGTGTGCCAGGGCTTCACTAAGTATTAAAGCTTCCAGACCATGGAAAGGCTCACTGCTCCAAGTGGTGTATTTGGCTTCTCCCACCTCTCCTAAAGGATCAGAAACAACCTAGTTTTGATGTCCTCAAGTTTCTCTCCAAAGCTGCAAATTAATAATAAATTTTATTTGTTATTAAATATATTAATGAAGGCAGCTCTCCCTTTTGCTGAGCCAGTACTTCCCTTGCTACAAACCCATAGGATGGCTGGGATCTCTCTCTTTTATTTTCCTTACTCTGCCATGAACTCCACACGGAGGCAGCAGACCCAAAACTCCTCCCAAGAAAGTAAATTCCACATAGATTTTAGTAGCACTTCAAAATCCTTCTCAGCTGGAAATCTTGCCTACCATCAGTTCACGCTCTGGGCTTCTGATTAAAGAGTGTTTAACATCCAAGTCCCATTGCTGAAAATCTTGAGCCTCAATAATGTTGAATCAGAGAGAGGAAGGATTCAGCCAGATGAACTGGTTGGTTTTAGTGTCACCAACATGCCTGGGTAGTTCATTGATCAAGGGGATTCATTTCCAATCAAATCAGTGGCTGCTTTCTCCATGGTCTCCATTAAGCACACAAGATATATTGTATAATTCATGTATGTATAATCCACCTCCGACTTCCCATTAGTCTCAGCACAACCCAACCTATTCATACTTGAAATAAACTTTCCAAACCTCTCTTCAAGCAGGCAGTTACTGGTAGGAACTGTGAATGTCACCTGCTGCCTTGCAAATTTCAGTCTTCCACTGAACGTACAACAACACCCAAGATGTTCTGAGGAATTTGAGGATTCAGTTCTCGAGGTGCTGCAATAACAATCCCTCTTTGAGGAGCAGAGGAACAGCATCATTTCTTCAGCAGCTCATGTCAAAAATCAGTGCTGTAAAAGCGATTTCAAATTATCTGAAGAGCTGCTCTGGATTCACACCTGGTAAGTTCAAAGCAGATGATTAAAATAATTCCTCTCCCCTCCATCACTTTCCAGCTGTGTAACTCCTACCAGCTGGAATAGGTTTAGAAAGAGAACCAATTAAAAGACAGCCTATTACTATAGGCTTTATAAACACAGCCTATCACATTGCAAATTTTACAGAAAGCATCAAAATTCCAGGTCTTTCCTGTGCTTTCTTTAAAGAGAATCTTAAATGTCCAGAGAGGACCAAACTGCTGCTGGAAGGCTGCAAGAGCTGCAGAGGGTGGAAAATAAAATAATTTTGAAAAAATTCTTATTTTGTGGAAAAAATTTATGCATAGGAGAAAGGTTTAAAACAAGTGCTTGTACATCTTGTTCCAAAAGTCCAGGATCTCAAAAATCAGGTGAGACACTATTACACACTGGTGCAGAAAATGCTGTAGGGGACAGGACACAAAACAAAATTCAGATGGCATCCCAGACCTACACAGGCCAGGTCAGAATGGATTTTGGCACAACTGCAAAGCCACTGCATGGACAGGCAGCCTCATGCCAGACTGCCAGGCAGGGCTGCACAGCACCAGAACTGCTGCAGCACCCAGGAACAGCACAATTTTCTCCCTCTCTGCAGAGGCCCAGCTGCCCACAGGATGGGGATACATGCAGGAAGGCTGGAAACATTGTGTGTGCTGGACATACACACACAAATGGAAAATAAAGAGCTTATGTTTCCTCTCATGATGTTCTAAGTCCTCTGGAGGAAAGCTCTCCTCAGACATTTGCAGCTGACTGAGTCAGCTCACTGAAAGGACACTGGCTGGGATGGAATATTGCTTACATGGCCATGTTAAACATACCTGAGCAAAGTTAATTTTCAATTTACATGCCCTTAAACTCCCTCACAAAAGAAGCATTTTGAAGGATTTGCACTCATTTGAAAATGAGAGAACAAATGTCCAGTAGGGACCTGAGAAGCACCTCAGCATTCACAGCAAACTGCACTTCTGTGCACTGGACACAGGCACAAGTTATGTCGATCATGGATTGATAACTTCATCATTTGAAAGGGGTTTGGACCTGGACCCACCAGAAGGCCAGCAGTTTCATACAAGTTTCTAAGTAGCCTTCACACCGCAGCTCTAACATGTTTGCTGAGGGTTGGCTTCATTTTTGTGCAGATCAGCCAAAAATATTGCAAACATTTTCTCAGTGCTCCTCTTTGAGGGGAGCACAGGCCACATGCTGGGCATTCTGAAGGGTGCTCAGGCTGCCAGTCACAGCCAAGCCTGTAAGTCCTAACCAACCTGAAGAGTGTAAAATGCTGTTTCCACTATTGCACAAGGCTAACTGATGGCATTAAAATACATAATACATGTTTGTTTCAAAACACATACTGTATTTTATCTCGTATATAAAAGCAGTAAAAAGCTGAAATGATTTGCAACTCTTTACATGCTTATATTTATTTATGTGCTGCAAGACACTAAGCCCTTTTAAGAGGGTTAGATTTTAATTCAACATCTTCATTCAAGTCTTTGGAGTGGAAGCTCCTGTTGGAGATGGTATTTATCCCACATTTCAAGCTAGTTCACAAACCTTAAGGCCCAGATTTCAAACTGAACACTCCTTGCAATATAAATCCATTCAGTAACAGCCTCACCAAGATCCCCATCCCTGGACAGATTACCCAGAATATACTTTGGATGACAGAAACCAGCAAGAGGTTTCAAAAAACGTCACCTAAAGAAGGCTACACAAGAGATGTCAGTCAGAAACCCTTTTACATCCCAACACCTGCTCCTAAAAAGGCAAAATTTTTATATAGATATGAATTTTAATATACTGCTAAATGCTCTCAAAGCACTAGAAGGCACTAGCAAGCTTTTAGGACTGGAAAATTCCTGGAATCTCTCCATCATGCTGACAAATTCCTTGGACTGCCCCAGAACAGGAGGGAGGGGAAGTGCTGAGCTGGCTCTGTGCTCTCAGGGTCCATTGGTGCTCTTAGGGCCCGGATGATTCCATGCTGCAGGCAAAACAGACTGAGATAAGGATGGCAGAAAGAAGGATGAAGATATATCTATCTCTGTCTTACAGCCTTTTTTTAATACAATATAACCAATACAGGAAGTTATTAGGCTCTTCCTTCAGCATCCTCAGTCATAAAACAAATAAATGTCTTCCACTCAAGCTCCTAGCAGCGGGTGTAGTCAATATTATCTGCTGGCTCAACACGTGGCTCAGCCTTGAGCAAGAGGACAATTAGGTTTTTCTTTCTTCCCTCTTTTCTCCTCCCTTGCCTGCTTTAGCACCAGTGCCTTTTCCAGTGAAGCAGCACTTCCCACCACCACAGCAGCTTGTCTCACCTGCTCCAGGCTGACTTACAGCTCATTGTTCCCCACCTCAACCAGGCAAGCACAAGCCAGGCATGAAGAAAGGAGACACTGAAAGGCAATTTATCTTTCTCTTTCCTTGTACTTGCTCATCCTCAGGGTTTTGAATAAGAAGTTTTGAACATGGAGAAATGTGGACCAGCAGAGAGCAGCTCCATGAAAGTCTCCTTTCTAGACGTTTCCAAACCTAGTTCAGACTGTCTGCTCTTGGAGGGAAAAGAGTGGGGGAAAAAAGGTCCATGGGAAAATTGTTTAAAGCACCTAATACCTCTGTAAGGATACAGAAATCTCTTGCTTTTTACATGTTTGACATAGTACCACCAAGAAAACTGCTCTCCACAAAATCTTTTCGATGTTTTCTATCACACCATCTGTATCTGAGGCCTAATAACAGAGCTGGCACTCCAAAATCTTCATTTCATTCATCATTAGATTTCATGCTAGGAACAGACTCCAGAGTTTCTGCATCAACAGCTGTCACATCTCGAAACAAATTTATTTGTATCACCCAGGCATGTATGTGAAGGAGCCCAGGCTTGCAAGGCTGCCCTTTTCTCTGTTCTCCTCCCTGTTTGAAGAAAAAATTCCCTTTGCAACTGTTGGCATCCCCCCCATTCATTGAGAGTCTGAGCAGTGACAAAGCCCAGGGCTGCAGGGAAGCTCCTGACACATCCAAACAATGCAGCAATTGGCTCTCCCTAAACACAGCAGGGATTTTGCTGCTTTTCCCACAGCTGTTCCAGTTAACAATGGGATCTTGATCAGGAGAGTCAAGAGAAACCTTACCAGTGATTTCAGGGAGATAGCTAAAAAGCTGACATTATCATCAAAATACTGCAGACTGTACTGGCTGAAGGAGGAGCAGAAGACAAAGGCACAAATGAGATGGTTGCAAGAGACAAAGGAGCTTTCAGCCACCCCTTCAAAGGTAACTGTCATCTGAATTTTCTGCAGCTCACCCAGATCTTCATCTCACACCCCCTGCTGCACTCCCTGCCTCCTCTTACCCCCGCTCCCTTCAGCACAGCCTCACTCAAACCCTTCTTTAGGGAGCTTTGTTTCCTGCTCACACTTTGTAGGTCTTGCTTTGTTCATGCATCACATCCCTTTGCTCTGGGTGTCCTTCTGAAGGAAGGTGCCAGGCCTCATGCTTTAAAAACTTCATGCAACAGAACCTTGATCACATCTTCCAGCTCTCAATATTATGTGATTCCATAATGAGATAACTGGGGCCAACAGATACCACCAGAACCAGAACCCACCACACAACAAATGGCTCTACCAGCCAAAAGCAACGTTCTTTGTGCTGCAGGAGTACAGAGGCAGTCAGGTCAAACCCAAACATGTCAATAAACCCTCTAACCAAGGATATACTTGGTAAAGTCCAAGCGAAAAATCATCAGTTTAGGTCAATTTGAAAGCAAAAGAAGTAGGAATAACTGAGCTGCAGCATTTATTGGTAGAAGACAGCAATCTTCACATTGTCACCAAAGGAAGAAAATAAAGTGGAACTCTGGGTGTCTGTTACCACCTGAGCCACAAAAAAAGGTCAAGCAGGAGATAACTTGTTATCACAGGTACCCCACAGGAAATAAAATGCAATCCCAACTGGTTTTCAGCAAGTTCACTTCCCTCCAAGCATCACTCCTGAAAGGAAGAGATCCCATTTCCTTCCATCAAGAGGCAGAATGAAGCTGTCTCTGCCTTTTGTGAGGGCATCTCATGACTGATGAGGGTTCAGCTTTATATGGAATCGCAAGATATGTCCCGATCCATCAAAGCATTTTACAGCACAATTATAGAAACACATTCCGTGTCTAAAAAACGTAGGGAAGTCATCTGTCTCCTCCTGATATCAAGCAGCAAATGCAAGGCTTTATCTCGTTTCATTTAGACACACATTATCTCAGAAGTCTAAGTGCTGTATAAGCAATTTATAATAGAGAGAGCAGAAATTTCAAGATACTACCACAAGAAGTATCTAATCCAAGGATAAAATACAGGTTTTGGTGACACAACTAATACCTGACTATCAGCTATTATGTAAAGCAGGTTTTTGCTTTTAAACCTGCCTGAGGGCAGCAGAGCAGAGCAATGCAGATCTGCTTGTATCAGCCTCAAAATGAGTCCAATATTTCAGGTAAAAGACTCTTAACCCCCTTAAGTGCCTATTGATCATTCTTAGTATCACTTATTTCAATGATGTGAAATATTCAGAATGCAGCTGTGGTGAAATAAATATTTTTAAATATACACTGAAGTGAAAGATGGGAAGGCCAGATGAAAAAACAAGCCTGGAATACAAAGACACACTTCACATCTTGTGCTCCTTTCCTGTCTCTCACCTGAGTATTGGCGCTGTGTCATCACAAGCCTTCACTTAATTAATGCCCTAAACATCCAGAATGTATTTTTGAAAGCAACAGAACTACAATCTCTTATGTTCATTTATGGAAATAAATCAGTCTGGCAGCCTCTACAACATGGAGCAAGGGGAGGAGTACCTTAGTCAGTGTTAGGAAGTGAAAGGGGACAAAATAACCCTGCCATACCTCTGTGGAGCAAACAGCTACAGTAAAGGAGGCAAATTCCATTTATATTTCATTTCCACCTAGGACCTAGGTAAAGCAAGCCCTGTAATGTCCTCTGCACATCAATGCCAAGGAGCAAGACAGCTCTGGACACTGCAGGGGCCTGCAGGAATTCTACTGGGGGAGAGAAGAAATTACAGCTATTAAAGGGTGCAGCTGTGCCAGGCTTTGCATAGCTCAGATGAAATCACTGGGCCTGCGTGGATTGGCACCTGCAGGGACAGAAGGACACAGTGGTTTCCTGCTCCGCTGCCCCCGGAGCCATCTGCAGCTCTGGCCTTATGGCTGTGCCAGGGCTGGGCTTTGGGTTCCATGCAGGACCTCCCTCAGTGGTAACTGGGCAGAGAGGGGAAGGGGAAGGACAATCCCAGACAGGCTGTCTCTGCCTGCTTTAAACTCAACTCGGGCCTGGGGCCCAAAGCCACACCTGAGCTGCATGAGTGCTACTGATGCCTTGGGCTTTTGGGTTTTCTGTTCTGCCTTGGGGTGTGGTTCTTGTTCAGGGTTACTGAGATCCTTTCACAGGGTGATGAAGACACAACAATCCTGCTCCAGTTGGGACTCAAGGACATTTTTTCCAAACTTCAGGCTCAAAGTAAAAACAACATAGAAGAAAGAGGGCGGGCAAGTGGGACTCCTGTGTGCAAATGGAGCCAAACATAAAAATGTGAGATCTGGGGCTGGGCCCAGTCCCTTTGCCTCCATTTTGGAGCCATCCAGGCAGAGCCCGAGTGTAACACTGCTGCTGCCTGTGTGTGGCCTTTGAAGGCCTCAATAAATGTCCTTTATTCTCCTTAACTCCATCCAGCCTCTCTTCCAGCTCCTCCAGGCCTCACTACCCAGTGCACTCCTGCATCTTCGTGTTCAAAGGGCTTTGTGATGAAGCTGCATTCAGGTTAAAAAGCAGCTGGTTGGTTATGGACTCAGAGAGATTGATGTTTAAACTAAATTTCAGTAAAGAACTGCTAAAGACACCAGACTAGGAACACAGGCAATATTTTCATTCCATAGTTCCACTGAAAGTTATGGAATTCTTTGTAATTTACTGAACTGGTCACACACAAATGACCAGATGTTGTTATAACACAGATACATTTTTGTTCCATTCCAGATAAGGATGAAAATGTGCATTTAAAACCTCAGTGAATGTTTTCAGAAATAAATAGACAACAACAAAACCTACCCCAAACCCCCCACAGTGGCTGAGCTTCACAGCACAGAAAGGTGCCTTGCTGAGCTCTGCTCTACATCACAACCCCTTTTATTTATTGCATTTTAACCAGGCCTGAATGACCTGCTTAAAATTGAGATACAGCCTCTGTATCTCCCAGCTTTAAAGGTCTCCCATTTATTTCTCAGGCGTGTTTAAGCAGCTGCACCTTTGTGGTACAAACCACACAAGGAGGTAATTAAATGCCATAGAGTTTGAAATCCTGGAGAGAAGCCATTAAATTTAATAAAAATTCTGGCTCCTCCAGCAGCTGGAGCAACACATACACAACATCAGCTATTCTGTTTTGATTGATCATTTCTGTACCACCTAGGCAAACCATTAAGTATAGGTATCAAGTTGAAAACTATTACTTAAAATCTTTTAATGAAGACTGAATGCTCTGCATTTCAGCTTCTACAAATAAATAGAAGGGTTTAATTTCTTTTAACAGCTCTGGAGTGTTTACTTGCTTAAAGAGACACATCTCTTGCCATGTGTTCTCAGTACACAGCATGTCCTGGATGATTTTCCTCAGAGATAATCTTTTCTGAGAGGTCAAAGGGGTCTGCAGACACTGGAACATCCCTCTGCTGTTGAGGGTACAGCCCAACAGATCTGCCAAGTCCTGGTGAAAATGTTCCAACATCTCACGATGATGATTCAAACAGAAATCCATCTGTTAACAGCACAGTTGTACAAATACAGCCCACCAACTTATACTACCTCATCCACCTCTGTATATTTATTAATTTCCACTTGAATTTCTTCTAGTATTTTCTTACATTCTTGCATAGTATCCTTTGTATCTTACTTTTACAGTGCACAGTTCTTCTATCAATAGAAACACGTGGACTCTTGAAACCCATCTACAATTATTCCAGGCATTTGTACACTGAAAAACTGAGGCACAAGTCAAGAGACTGCCATGTTAATCATTCCAAACACTAAAGCAGAAACCAGAATCCAAGTCTCAAAAAAATAAGTTTTCTACATAGGTACTAAAGTGCTGCATAAGCTTATCTTAAATAATACTAAATTTTATATGCTTTGATAGATCTGCTTTTTCCCATCTTTAAACATTATTTTATTATAGATGAGCAAAACCATCACAGTCTTGAATGGTGTCAGCTTAAAGCATTTTGATTAAAAAAATCCAGAGAAGGCTGTTGAAAAGAAGGCTTTGGGGCCACCTAATCCCACGTCTCCCTTGAAAAAAGAAGTATTTCAAGCAGTTTATCATATCACTGGGGCATGAAAAGAGATGTCTAAAGCCCAGATCCTGTAACACAACTGGGTGTTCCTCATCTGCTTGCAAACCTGACCCTGTCCCCAAGGTCCCCAAGGTCCCCTGCCCCAGAAGGCTTTGGAGTCATTTCAAACAGCCCAGCTCACTGCTGATTCCCCATTCCTGTGCTCCCCTTTCAGCCCCTGCAATGCATTTCTCTTTCTGTCTTGCACAAATTCTATTAATGCCAGGAAAAAGCATTCCCAAATGGGAGCTAAGGGCCTCTGAGAGGAGAGGAGCAACAGGAGCAGTGGGTGGTGTGACACAGCACGGCACAAGCAGCTGAGATTTTGGCTGTGGACAAACCAGCAAAACATTGGCAAAGAGCATCAGGTGGGTGTGGAACTGAGCCAGCTGAGGGCTGAGGAAAAGTTCACATTAAACACTTAAAGCTGCTCTGTTGATTTGAAGCTTGCTAGCAGCAACAGGGTCCATTTGTACTGAAGATGCACTTTGGTCAATAAGCACAAATACTTAAGCCACAAATTGGGCTAAAGGGATTTCTCCAGAAGAAACAATTAAAGCCTTATTGTGTAATACCTTGACTAAATAATCACAGAGGGGAACAATAACCTTCTTGAAATACATGTAGGATGAACACACCAAGAAGGGAGATGACTCTTCAGGGATTTAGCTAATAGGATTAAAATTCAGAATATCAGAAACCTTAATAGTGCAACCTCCTAGACCATGGAATAATTGGTATCACCAGAGTAAAGAATCATTTTATTAATATCACATAGACTAAATGCTCACAGGGAGACTGAGGAGAAAAGCAGTGAGATTTACACTTTACTTGTTGTACCACTTCTAAATAGACTTACAGGTCCATTGTTGAATTCTTTTAAATACTTTAGAATCATTAATTTGGAATAATTGGCGAGATTTTCAAATTATTGTACAAGACTTTTCTCCCAGTCATCTTGTAGGGAACTGCAGCTTTGGCAGAGTGTTTTCCTCACTGTGAACAAAGAGACTCTCACTTTGAAGGGTAGCTGGACTTTTCCCCACTGGGCAGCTGACCCTGAGGCCTCAGCCAGCCCTGGCAGGATTATCTTCCATTCCCCAGTGAAAAGGAAAAGTGCATCATCTCCAGAATATATCCTGTTATGTACAGAGATTCTAATACAGAGGTTTATTTTTTAAAGATCAAATCATTTTTGCCACATAAAATGTTATAATTGAGAGGCTCCAATAAACTGAAGGGGAGTTGTAGTTTGAATTCCAAGCCACAGGGAAGATATTGTTTGCTCCTAGAAGGAAGTTTTACTTCTAATATACAAATACCCTGCATGTGTTTTATATATCTTAAATTCACACTGACTGAAGTTATCTACTTTCATCCAACTTGCTTAAACTCAGCACACAAATTCTCCAAATCAATAGTTAATTAAAATTTCTACATGCTAAATTAGCCCAAGCCTAGCATTCTGCATTCCCTGTTCCAGGTATGTGTTAAGCACTGGAGGAAAGAATATTACTTCAATTTTAAGTTATTTATTACATCTTAGAAGGCTCCTTCTGTTAGGGGGAAAAAAATAAAAACAGACCACAACAACAGCAAAGACAAAACAAAACCAGAAACAACAAGCAAGCAAGCAAACAAAAAAACACTCAAAAAACCAGAAAACTTTGCTAATGCTGTAGTTTAGAAATCATTGCTGGTTATATCACAATAGGGAGGCATTGCCAAGTTGTACAAGGCTTGACAAGCCTGTACAAAGTAGGCCCATAAAACCAAAACAGAAAAATTCCATCCTATTCCTGGATTTCCTCATGAGCTGCTCTTTGGATCTTAGAGACATGAAATGCCAAGATTGCAATAGCAAGGTTTTCATTGCATTTGACATCCAAGTAGAATACAGCAGAGGTATGAACTTACCACAAAATGCCTCATCCTCCTAGGAACTTTTTGCTACATTTTTGCTTTCTATATCTTACACCACTTAAAGCTAAAGGAAATCATCATTATGCACCCCAGTCTGGAGCTGCAGAGGTGGGGATTGGTGTGCTACTTGAGTAATGCCAACGTAGGCCAGCTCAAAATGCACAATTTAATTGCAAGCTCAGGAGGCATGTTAGGCTTCACCCCTTCAGGTCTCTCATGCCCATCCAACCCCCAAGGGTGTCTGTAAATCACAGCCCAATGTCCTCCTCTCCCTTGCACTAAATAATCTACTTTGAAGACAGGCAATACCTGGGTAAGCCAATAAGGAAATAAAATTAAAGGCTGGGACTGGTCACACATCACCTCCACCAGGATTTCCTCTCAAGAACTGCATCAGTGGTGTGGGAAAGAGCTGAGGTTTTTCCCAGAATGAGGCAGAAAAGCCTTTATTTTGGGGTTTGCAACCCTTTTTATCAGGTGTTCCCATACAGGTCAGCATGACTGGCCAAAGGAACCTCTCTGGTGCCATGGGTGGAACAAGAGAAAAACACACTCAGAACATGTGTGGGACATTGCTTTGAGAACCAAAACCTATTTACAAAAACCAGTCCTTGAAAGAGAAATTCCCAAAAGATTTTCCCTTGGGAACAGATCAGCCCCTGCCAGGCTGGAAACTCTCTCAGGCTCAGGAAATCATGGCCACAGTTCCTCCCCAAGCCTTGTGACTCCTGCAAAGAAATATTTTCCTTTTCCAGAGGCCCTTTTCCCATTCTCCTGCATGGCCTTTCAGGCTCACCCTGCTGTTTGAAGCCTTCCCCCAGAACAGACATTTTGCTGCAGTGCTGGGAGACCCTCAGCCTTTCCCAGCCATGGCCTCTTGCAATCTTGAGATAAAAGAGGGAAGCAAAATCAGGGCTGGAAGAACACCACGTTCATTGCTTTTGCTGATGCCAGCAGTGCCCTCAGCCACTCCAGGGGAAATCAGATGTCCAAAATATCACAATGCTTTTGCCCCACGGTCACTTCCCTGAGAGTTTATCACCTTGGATTTATACATTTCTCTAATGCATTTAGGAAACATCTTTAAGGTCACAGACAACATGCTTCACATGAAAGAATGGGAAATAAACAAAAGAAACCCCTCTGGTTTTGTGTTTCTTTGAATTTCCCTTGCACGGTAAGGACAAGCAGAATGCTTTGTCTACCAAAATGCTTTAATACTTTGAGTTTCTGTTCTTCCCCTGGAACATGAAACTCGTTTTTCATGGACACCCTTCACCATGTACTGTATTTGAGGATTTTTTTTAGGAAAAAAACCGTTATGACACCTTTATATGTAGATACATAGGCAAAAGCAGTTCGGCTCTGAATTTAAAAGAAAAATATTTAACTGTTCTGAGGAAAATGTATTTCTAGGAAGTAAGGCTGAGTTACAGAATATAAAACAATGTAGAAAACCAGCAGCTATTATGCTGTGACATCCTTATGATAAATATTTTCTCATGTCACTGAACTGGCATGAAGAATTAATACTAAAAATAGTTTTTTCAATACTTCTTTCTGATTTATTTTAGCTTCACTTGAATGAAGACTTTAATTATTAAACTTAATCCAAATAAATTCACACACAATTTGGACAAGAGGGAAGAATTATTTCTGCAGTATCACTATAGTCATTCCAGGGTTGTCAAATTACGCCTTTGCAGACAGAGAGGGACAGCTCTCACCAACTCAGTGAAAAAAATCAAAATAAATTCAATTAATGGATTAATAGATCCAGAAACACAGTTTAACATTGTGCAAACAATACCAGTTCTCACATCACTGATGAAAACCTGGGACTGAGGAAGAAGGGAGGTACAAAGGCTTGGACAAGAGAGATATGTGAGAAAAATCATCTCAGGCGATGAGAGCTTGTGTTTTCTTCAAAGCATGGACTGTGAGAAGGGTATTTTGTTCCAAAGGAACTGTGGTAAACAGGGAATGGCAGACTTTGGTTCCAGTCAGAGCAATATATCCAACATGAGTCAAATCTATAGACCAATTATGTTTATTTACCTATTTTATGCTCAGTTAAAGCATTAAGAAATAGAATATGTTTGCTCCACTAAGGAAATAATTTGGAACTATGATGAGAGCTGAAAAAACACTGATCACAAAACAAATTTGTACAGTGATGAACTGCAGTTAAAGAGTGCATGATAGGATTTTGTAACTCAGCTGTGCTGAAATGCAGATTTCAACCTGCAGATGCCCCTGGATGGGGGGGTCATTGCTCTCAGAGGTTACTGCTTGCAGAAAGGAGTCTGGTCTGTTTAAAAGAAGTCAGAATTAAAACCAGTGCAATTTGCACTTTAGAACTCACTAATATTGACGTTATCTTTCCATTAGCCATTCCTAATGCTGTCAGATCCATCTGCCTCATGTTTTTCAAGGAGACCACCAAAGGCCAGCAGTCACTAAAGGTTTATTAAAGCAAACAGGTTTATTTAAATAAACTGTGACTCTAGAGCTGTGCTATGAATGATCTCTTCTTATGACCTCTTCAATCAGCACTAAGGTTTGAAACAGACTAAATGATGTTTTGAAAATAATATTCTCTGGCTCCTATTTTTCTCTTGTTTAGACACATATTTTCTTCAGTTGGTGTTTCTCCTCCCACATCTTTCAGAGTTTTCAGGATGAGGAAGTTCCCCAGATAGGAAAAATCTCATTGCTTCTGAAGCACAGCCATGGACCTTTTAATAGCCAAAGGAGTTTGCCTGACACTGGCTGTGGCCATGATTTTCTGAGCCTGAGAGAGTTTCCAGCCTGGCAGGGGCTGATCTGTTCCCAAGGGAAAGTCTTTTGGGAATTTCTCTTTCAAGGACTGGTTTTTGTAAATAGGTTTTGGTTCTCAAAGCAATGTCCCACACATGTTCTGAGTGTGTTTTTCTCTTGTTCCACCCATGGCACCAGAGAGGTGGTTCCTTTGGCCAGTCATGCTGACCTGTATGGGAACACCTGATAAAAAGGGTTGCAAACCCCAAAATAAAGGCTTCTGCCTCACTGGGATCAAACCTCACTGCTGTGATGTGAATCCACTCTGCTATTTTGTGTCCTCTAGCGACAACTGGCAACCCCAGGCCAGATCCCACAGCCCTGGCCATCCTCCCTCCTTGCCTGGCTGCCCAAGGAAGCACCAGGTTTGGAGAGGAAATGTCACCTCAAAGCATCTCACTCCACAGGGCCTGGGTGGCAGAAAAATCTTCCCCATTCCACTCTGTTAAACTACACAGCAACAATAAAAACTGAACAGCTCACAGTAGTTTTCACATCTGTACAAAAACCTTCTCTCACACTCCTTATAGAGATTGGGAGGAATTTGAAGAGAGAGTCTACAATATCTCTTTTCCCAATCATAAAATATAGCCAGCAGTCCAATGTTCAGCAGTCTTCTCACTGATTTTTCAAAGAGCCATTTCTTGTGGCTCACACACCACACAGTGTCACAGGGCAGCTGAAAAAAGTCATTTATGATCTGGCCCAAGCAGCTGTGAATGCCCAAATTCCCATCCCAGGCTTTGTTAGGCAGGAAATGCTCTGACTCTATCATGGTGTGTCCAGGAGGAGTAAGAACAGAAGGTTTATTTGTATAAATTAAGCAGTTTGAGTGAAGCATTCATAATGCTTCCTTGCTCAGCCTGTTTTGTCTAAAGTGCATTGGTTCATATGCTGAAATGATGTTTAAGAGAAAGGTTGGTGTGATTTAGTGGGCTATCCCTGCTGGCAAAAATACTACAGGAGTACCGGGTATAGATCCTGCAAATAATGAAAGAAACAAAAGATCTATTTTTATAAAAGGTTACATGAATTAAAGCATTGGCAGCTACAGAATGGCAGCAAATCAAGACTGCAAACCTTTTGTGTTTGTTTTAGAGACTTATTTCTGTGTTCATACTCAAGAGTAAAGCCTGCCTAAGAAAAGGGACTCTCCCATCTGCTACAAGTGGACTTGAACCTCCTTAAAATGAGCTCTTTTCATGGTGCATTGCTAATTCTCACTGACTCACCTTTCACTGCCTTTTGCTTTAAACTGGGAATCGAGCTTGCAGATCAAAATGGGAACTGCAATTCCTCTGCTCTGACACAAATCACCAGGTAAGAAAAGGCACTGGCCTCTTCCCGTGTTGTGGGATGGTTTGGGAATCAGGGAAGTGGAACTGGCATGTCCAGAGTGGATGTCATACAGGACTGTGTGTACACATCAAAGCAATTCCTGCTTTGCAGAAGACCTCTTACAACAGACTGACTGAATTATTTCTAGGTGAATAGGAGGTGAATTGAAATATTTCTAGGTGAATCACACTCCGTGATTCATGGGGAAGAAGCAGGTTTGTTTAATCACTACAGGGTTTTTTAAGCCTTACATTCCTTGTGATCCACTGAACAGGCCTATTTGCATAACTAGGTTTTAAATGCAAATCAGATAAAGAATTTTACTAAGTGGATGATTTGTACAATACAGCCTCTAGGTCTCTTGCAGAATTACTTTGATGAGGGAATGGTTCTTTAATTACGCTGAAGGCCGATTACCCCATTACAGCCATATTGTTTTGTGGATTGCATATAATTTTGCTGTTTCCAAAGATTCCCTGCCATAATTCTGAAGAAAATGCAAACAGCAAGCAGACACTTGAGACACATTAGGCAAGAGATGCTTTAGTGAATTCAATTTAAGCTGCAACATTAAAGTGATTTTGTTGAATAAAACATAATGCAATAATGAGCCTGTGTATGTCAACTCTGCAAAGATAATAGCTGGAAACTTAGCTTTGCTTTCCTCTTTACCAGGCTTTTCTCTTTTTGGGCTCATTAGTCAGAGACAATGCTGCAAAGAAAAACCTCTTCTAGTGTGGGCTTTATTTCAGTTTAAGTATATTCCCTACAATGTATTTTACAGTTGAATGTAGAGTTAAAGGAATTAATTTGTGTCTGCTTCACATCAGCACTAATGAGAGTACACATTATATGGGATTTTTATACTTTTATGCCTAATGTTGGGGACAACATAATGTATAGATCACTTTAGATGACTCAGTGCTCTTTGCTGCCTTTTTAGAGAAGAAATATCTCCAAATGTATGCAGCTGAAGGGAAATCTTGGTTATACCCTGCACAGTTCTATTTTACTCCACTTTCTGACAACCTTCTTGTCTTTACAGGTAACTGCACTGAATGTAGCAAGGCAATGGGCTGCTGATGTCCAGAGCAGGATACTCATGACATTATGGAGACTCTCTTGGAGCTGCTCAAATCTGAATTACATGCAAGTAGGCTATTTATGACTGCAAGAATATTCACCTTTACCAGGAAAAAAAAATTATTAAAAGCTAATATTAAATAAAATAAACCAAAAATTAATATTATAAAATGTTTATTTATTTATTTATTATATCTTCCACCAAACCTCTTCTGATTTCCAGAGCTAGCCCAAAGCTTCAGCTAGGTACAGCACAGCTACCAGCTGTTCTTTTAATATCTACCAAAATATCTCTAATCTGCTGTTTATAGGTGGAAAGGTGACTCCCAACACTTGTACCTGCACTGGTTTTCAGTTATGGCTGTTTTGGACTTTCAGAGCTTTTATATCTTTTTACAGTTTTAGTAAGAGCTACCATATGGTTTGGTGACACAAAACCCTTTGCTACAGAAAACCCCTGGGATTCTATGACTGTAGCATACTGGCAGCATCTCAGCTTTCATTTATTTGTAGAGTCATCATTTTATATGGAAAAGAAAGGTAATAAATCAAAATCTCAGCCATTCATCATTCAGAGGGGCGCCTCACCTTGTAAATTCACGTTGCTTTAATGGTTTGGCACCATTTTATTTTGTTTTCATTGAATGAAGAATAGCTAAGGAGAGCAGCCAGGCTTATACATCATCACGTATATGAATCAAAGGAAAAACCAAGAGTGAAATGTTTTATAAAGGCAAAGCAGTGAACAGAACAAAAAGAAAACATCATTTATAAGGGGAACAAAAAAGCAGACAATCTTTGTTTCTTGAATTTAGATGTTATGAGACACTGTGCCTTTAGGTGATAAATAAAAGTCTCAGGAGTCTGCAGGGTGGAATTTGGGGATATCCAAGAGGTTTCTAGCACAGCTGTCTCTGGCAGAGCTGAACATCTCTGTTTTGGGGGAAGATGGGTGAATTTGGTTGATGTGGCTTTGCCATTGCTACAGTTTGGTCACCAAACTCTTCCTAACCTATTCCCACACTGAAGGTGCAGGAACTCAGGGAAGCAGCAATCCCAAAGGAGCCTGAGAGCTGATCAGAGCTGTCTTGTAGTTTTGTTTGCTCTTATCTCCAGTTCCGTTCTCCTCACAAGCCCCATTTTCTTGCTGTTTGGGCCTGCAGAGTTCTTTTCACTCAAAAAAAAAAAAAGTCAATCATTTACATTCTGGGTTATTGAGAACGACTTTATACCCCAGGAGGAGCAATAGGAAAGAGCTTATGAATTCCAGGGGGAATTCTTAGGTTCTTCTAATTAAAAGAATGAAGCTATAGCACAAGAAATGATTTGCACTGCTAAGTGAAGGTTGTAGGGACTACAAGTGACAGCAGATCTGTTACTTCAGTGGAGAAATCAATGAGCTGATTTCTCCTTCTCTGAAATGGGGCTCCATTCTCCTTTCTCTGTACCTGAACACCTGGGGAGGACTGGGTGAGAAGCATTCCCTTTTGAGCCAGAAAATGCTCCCTTTTCCCAAGGTGAAGGAAGGGAGACTTTCCAATCAGGTGTGTTTAGCACAGGCAGGTTGAACCTACACCTCCCCTGGGCTCCTCCCCTCAGAGGGCAGCCGGGAAGAAACCTCAGCCATGGAACAATAAAAGGCTGAGATTTGGGCATTAGCCCCTCTGAACAAAGCAAAGGCTGCTCTGCCTCCTGCCTTGCACCAGTTTGCATCTCCTGCCTCTTCCCTTCTCGCTGAGCTGTTCTGAGAACCCTGGTGGCATTTGTGCTTGTAAGTGCCACAGTGGCTTCAGCTGGGAGCAGCAATGGAACAGAGCCATGGCTCATCCCTGTGAGCCCTCACTGCTCCTGTGTGGCCCTTGGTAGCTGTGTCATCCTCAAATTCTTTTTTGAGGTAGCCCCAGGCCAAAGATTTTTTTCCATGTGCTTTGGTGGCTGATGGTTTAGACCTCATGAGGAGTTATAAATTAATGAACTTTTTCCTTCTACCATGCAACTGACTCATCTGAGAGTGCCCTTTATTTGTAGCCAGTTTCTTCATTTTATAATTTTTAGACCATTTTTCAATATTTTAGACAGTTCTAAGCTGCTTTCAGAGATCTTTGCATCTTTACTGAACACTTCTGACATCTAGGCTAAAATATGCAGCCAAAAAATGAACAAACAATACAAATCCAAGGCTGTTTGAGTGTCCACCCTTCTGGTGAAGCAAACAGAATGGAATCTGTACTAATGAAGCAATATCAGCATCCTGGAGTACTTTTTCACAACATCCACAAGTCGTTATTTTTATCTCAATTCATTCACTGAAAATGTACTGGCAATGGCATCAGCATGTGTGAATGTCTTCAAGCTTTTCTGCACTTTGCTGTTTCATCTGTGAATGAAAATCTTTATTATTTATCACCAACCAAACAAACCCTCTACAAAATTTAAAAATTTGATATTAAAATAGAAAAAAAAAGCCAACAAAATCCTCCAAATTTAAAAGAAACCATGCATTTAAAAGGAATCAATCACATCTATGAAAGCAGAAAATGAGTTGCAGCTTGTCAAATATATATCTATTTTTTTTTAAGAAAGGGGACCTTCAAACTAGAGGGATCCAGGGGCTATTAGCATTCTACAGCAATATGCAGGCCTTGGCAGACTATACAGACTTTTTAGAGACTGATTATGCGTTCTGTTTTTATTGGTGCCATGTCTGTAATATTTGTTTGTCCCTAGCTGATGCCACGGTAGGTGATATAAAAAAAGATGTATGAATAATTTAGAAAAGTACTCAGAAGTCACCAAAGTGCATTGCTCTGATGATGTAGTGTGCACAAGGGCCTTGGGTAATAAAAATAGATTATATATCAGAGTAGATTCTATATAATACTAAATTAGAGTGGAAAACAGCAGAAGGATACATTTTGTTCTGTATTTTTTACTGCATTTCTAGAAGTCTGATCAATAGAAACACCTTGAGCTGCAAAGGAAATGTTTCAAGTAAAAACATGTTGAAGGCCTAATAAACTTGAATGAACTTTATGTTAAAGATCACTGAATTCCTGTACTGTCTTAGTAGGTTCACTTAGACATCTCCTGAAACCTTCCCTCAGAAAGGTGAAATTCTGTTTGTAAGTCAGCAGAGACATAGGTAGATGGTAATTCATAATCAGTAGGACCACAATTAAAAGAAAAATTCCCTGTTATTAACCATCCTTTAAAAAGGAAATAAAGCACTGTGATGATTTCAGTCCTGCATCTCCACAATGGAAGTTTTCTGTCACTCAGAAGAGTAAAAAGATATTTCACTCGTGGACCATTGATTACAATGCAATTATTATTTGAGGTGAAAATCTGTCTGGATACAGAAAATGTTCTGTTGGGACAAAATCTGAAGCTTCCTGGAGGGAGGCTCCTAAGAGTCTCCTTTCTGGCTCTTTCCTGGGAAAGAGGCATGGCACAACCAAAGCCACCAATTCAGAACTTCTGAAGGGGGTTAAGAATAAGATGGCCAGAGAGATCACAGAACTTCAGAGTCTCTATCTAGCCTAAATTTATTAAGAAAATGTCCCAGAATTTCTCTGTGCATGCATTGTCCCTTGTACCTTTGGAGAAGAACCATGATCCTTTCATGAATGATTCAAGGTGGCTGAGGCTATTTTGAAACAGATCAATGAAAATTGACACTTTGGCCCTTGGCAATTCAGGCTTTGCTCAAAGAGAAGTTAAGGTTGAACAGGAGCCTGAGACAGAACTGTGGCTTAATATTTATTGAAGTCATTTCCACTAGGCTGAATATCATAATTTTGTGTGTTCTTGCTCACAGGGAGGAATGAGGAATTGTGAAGCTTATGCCAAAGTATATTTTGGCTGGGTAAAGTGTGGGCTTGTGCTGTAGGATTCTAACAGAGCAGTGGTCTGGGCTCCTTTTCTCTCTTCCCTTCCCTCCTCCCCCTTTAATTTCACGTGCAGTGTCTCACCTTCAGTCCCCAGAGCAGACAGATGCCAGCAGGAAGTGATGGATTCGTTTAACTGCAGCAGAAACACCTACTGTGCACAGGCAAGAGTAAAACAATCAGA
Source organism: Anthoscopus minutus (assembly GCA_013399455.1). NCBI lineage: Eukaryota > Metazoa > Chordata > Aves > Passeriformes > Paridae > Anthoscopus > Anthoscopus minutus. Next base: position 113,785 of record VWYI01008040.1, on the reverse strand, counting down.
AATGGTTGAACTTCAGCTCTTGCCCCATGGCAGAAAATTCCATCCCAAGCCAGGGAGTCCTGATCCTCCCAAACCTCAGTGTGTGCAGCTAAACAGCATTGCAGGAGCTGAAATCAATGAGCAGCAACAGCAGAGAATCCAAGCCAAAGTTTTTGAGCAACAGGTATTAGAGACTGGAGGCAGTAACTCTCTGTATATAGCAACTGCTGTTTACACAGTAAAACATTCATTAACATCTCACCCCACAAAATGAAAAAAATATCCTTTGATAACTGGAGTTTGGTTGTGTCTTTTCACTGTGCCTGGATATCTCGGGCCAGTTTGAAATATTTCATATACTTCTTTCAAACATGGAATCCTCACTAGAACACACATCAGGTTTTTTCCCAAAATTAAGGCTCCTAGATTATCTTTTTGCACTGAATTGCAGGAGGTACCTCCTAGAGATTCCTGTAACACAATCTAACAGTTAAAGGTGCTTTATTATTATTTATCTCTAAAAAAGACAAGGAGATTTCTGCCTCAGCAGCAGCAGGATATGGAATAGAAACTCACCTAAGGGAAATCCTTCATGATCCAGACAGTTTGTGCTGCTCAGATGTACATGAGCTGATGTAACAGATTGAAATAGGAAATACTGTCATTCTTACCTGATCTGGTAGGATTAATGGGCTTGCTTTTAAGTACATCTTTTAAAATGTCTAGAAGACAATTTTGAATTCCAGAGGGATTATTGTCATCGCTTTTTTTTCCGACTTATTTCCTTTCTTCAGTTTAATTTCTGAAGCCATCTTTAGCAAAATCAGGATTTGCTTCTTTAAATTTTTTCCCAAAATTAAGGCTCCCAGATTATCTTTTTGCACTGAATTGCAGGATGTACATCCTAGTGATCCCCATAATACAATCTAACAATTAAAAGTGAGTTTAAGTTTATTTTACTTATACTGATTCCAGGGGGAAGAAAAAAAAAACCAAACCCAAACAATCCAGCACTTTCTTCAGTTACACTAGGCTTGCTAGATTTATGATTCAAGAAAACATATCAGAAATCAAGGGTCTTAAGAAAAGAGAGGGCTCATTTTTTTGTTTAACCTTATGGACAGGTTTCACAAAGCTCCTGTGTCTCTCAAATGAATATTTTCTGGATGAGCTGAGGATAGGTTGTGAATGCAGAAATGCATTCACCAGTGTGTATTGCAGCTTCCAAAGGTTTTGTCTTCGAAGTCAAATTATCCTTGACAAAATAAGGTGCCTACAGCCATTTTGTGGAGCAACAGTGACATTTAGTGGTGGCTGAAACAATTCCTAAATGTTGTTGCTCTTTTAATGTCCTGATGACCCCGGGAACATTTAGCAGACATTGTCACCCCCACTGAAATTCACATTTAATTTTCCCTTCTCTCCCCATTCTTCTCCATATTGTAATGAAGTGTTTGCAAAGGGGTAAAAAGATCTATTTCTATAATAAATCAACACAGATATTTTAAAAACAAAACTTATTTGAGGATCTTCCTTGAAAATAAACTCTTTTGCATATCATGATAAAACATTTAAGAATCAGATAAATTTTTCGTCGTGTGAGAATCAGACTGAAGCAGTGCATTGTACAGATCAGATTGCAAGGATTAGATTCCCCTCATTTCCATTATTTGCCCTAATTTTTCACTTGTTATATCAACATTCTGGCATTAAGCTTGGATCATTTGGTTGTGGCTTTGCTTTGATCCCTAAGCAAGCAGAACTTGCTTCTTCAAAATCCATCTGTGGCCATGATTTTCTGAGCCTGAGAGAGTTTCCAGCCTGGCAGGGGCTGATCTGTTCCCAAGGGAAAGTCTTTTGGGAATTTCTCTTTCAAGGACTGGTTTTTGTAAATAGGTTTTGGTTCTCAAAGCAATGTCCCACACATGTTCTGAGTGTGTTTTTCTCTTGTTCCACCCATGGCACCAGAGAGGTGGTTCCTTTGGCCAGTCATGCTGACCTGTATGGGAACACCTGATAAAAAGGGTTGCAAACCCCAAAATAAAGGCATCACTGCTCAGAGGAAGAACCTCTCACAGCGTCCCAAACTCTTCTTTGTGGTGTACCACAGCAACACCCATCTTCCCTATTTGACAGCAAGTCCCTTTTGTGATGCAGGGTTAAATTATGCCTGCAGAGCTCTGCACACTGACCTGGAGGAGGAGCAGGGCTGGAGTTTTGCTGCTGCCCTGCTCTGACACCACGGGCAGGTCACTTCCTGTAGTAAGGTATCTGAGCATAGTGTGCACCAGCCACACTGTCTGGAGCTCTTGTCAGACCCTGTGGAATTCGTCAGGGTTGATTAGACATAAACTGTTCTAAAATAAGAAGGAGGAAGCTGAGAAACAGGGAAAACAGATAACAGAGGGTAATTGAACACCTGTGTTGTTAGTGGACACAAGATAGCAGAGTGGATTCACATCACAACAGGGAGGTTTGATCCCAATGAGGCAGAAGCCTTTATTTTGGGGTTTGCAACCCTTTTTATCAGGTGTTCCCATACAGGTCAGCATGACTGGCCAAAGGAACCACCTCTCTGGTGCCATGGCTGGAACAAGAGAAAAACACACTCAGAACATGTGTGGGACATTGCTTTGAGAACCAAAACCTATTTACAAAAACCAGTCCTTGAAAGAGAAATTCCCAAAAGACTTTCCCTTGGGAACAGATCAGCCCCTGCCAGGCTGGAAACTCTCTCAGGCTCAGAAAATCATGGCCACAGCCCTGCACTGTGATCAGTGATGCACTCTGAGAGGCACGTGCTGAGCACGTGGACAGACAGAGGCACCAAAGAGATAACGTTTGATCTCCTGTACAGTACTTTTAGAATCTATAAATTACTGTATAAGGTAAACAATAAACAGCTTCTGCATAAATCATATTGGTTTGCTGGTCAGAGGTCCTGAGAAGCTCCTGCACCTTCCCCACCTCAAGAGCCACGGGCTCAGGAACACAAACATCATTTCCCCTGCAGCAAAGTCCAAGCTGTGGTCAGCAGAGTGAACAGCCAGCTCTAACAACCCCTACAACGGTGAAAAAGGACTTATTCTGGTTTAAAACAGTTTCCTTCTGATATAGGCTTTAGCAAAACTTCAGCTGAGTGCCAAGAGTAGAGAAATTGTCAACACTGAGTGTGTGCAGCCAAAGGTTTCAATAGCAGAAGTGTATTTTGGGACCTACACACCATGCCTCCCATTTCCTGGGGAAGTTCCAGCCTCTCTGAGTTCAGCATCCCCCTAACCTTGCCCTCCCTCACAAATATTGTGGGTGCCTTCCCATGTGTTGTGAGGCATCAATGCACCTCACTGTTCACACAGAAGCAGCTTCTGTGAAGGTTAATTGACCATTGCATGTGAAATTGTGCCTTTGAGCTCCTTTGTGATTTTAGGAATGAGATAAGTGAGTGATTCTTCTGGGTTTTTTCACTCTGTTTCAGGAGATCAGATTTGGCAAAGATCATATGAACCTAAAAGAGCTTTTGGCCCTGTTTTCAGACAGAATTATTTAGCCTAGCTCATTGACAAGGTGTACATATCTAGTGATGTGTAAACTCCAGAGTCCACCCAATGTCCTGTGCTGGATCTCTAATTCTCGTGGAGAAAATGCTTGTTGGAAGAGCAAGGGAAAAAACTGGGCATTCAGGTAATGCCATTTCCAGCAGAGCAGCAGCAGCAGCTCCTGACTCACCTTGCCCATATTTCAGGCTGCCATTCAGTGGAAGCAGCAGGTTGATGTCTACATGACTGGAAGCATTGAAAGAGTAGAGACCAGAGGCTTGAGAGAGAGTTGGATGGATAAAACAGGTCATTTTGCTGTATTTCTAACCATGGGAAAAGGGACATGGCTGCCTCTTCCTGACTCCACTTATTTACTAGAGCACATCAGTCCTTGGTACCCCAAAAGGAAATATTTGCAGTTAATGTCTCAGTTTGGAGAAAGCTTCAGAATACCTTTATGCCTATAAACAACTGTGAAAACACAGCACTGCAGCTTTTCCAGCCATGTACTTAAGTTAACATTCAAAACTCCTGAATTTAAAGAGCTGGTTTAGGCATTCATTATGTTCTGTCCCAAACAAACTTCTTCCCTTTAAAAGAGTTTTAAAAATACTTTTTAGATATACAGCAATGAGTTACTCTCAGGCAGCACTATCATTTCTCTTGCAAAGTTTTATTCTCCAGCAGTGTTTTATTACAGGACTGCTCCCTCTGGTAATTTATTTTCTTGTGCCAGCCTCGTCCCCAGCTCGTGGTGCCACTGAAGTTCAGAACAGGGACCTCTGGTGTGGCCAGGTGATTTCCCAGCAGCAGGAACCTCCCAGCTCATTTATGCTGATCCATAAATTCCCTGAACTTTGCATTGCCCAAATAACCAGCTGCAGGATCTGAATCACTCCACTCCCAACCAGCTCAGCCAAATTAACCCTTCAGCTGCTTCCCAGCAGCACTGCAGTCACCAATGTCTCCAAAAAGGGACTGGTTTGGAACCGTGAGTTCGTATTTTCCAAGGAAAGAAAGGGTGGGTTTTTTTTTGATTTATGAAAGAATAAAAATATTATTCAGTTAAGAAAAGGTCTTCAGATTCTCAGACATGCAGGAGCAGCACAATCAAAAATCCCCACATTTTCTCCTTCTTTCCATCATCTCCCTTCTTCCTTTCATTTCTTCCTGCCTTTGCTTTCTATCCCCTCTCTTCCCTTTCCTCCTTTCTCTCCTTTCTCTCAGTTCCCTTCTCTCTCCATCCCTACCTCTCTTCCTTCCTGCATCCCTCCCAACTCCCCTTTTCTTTCTGCTCTCCATCTTTGGGACAGACTGAGAGGCCTCTGAACACTTCCCAAACCTGGGGATGTTTTCCTTCCATGGCAGAAGGATGGTCTCTGAAACACCTTTCATGTAATCTTTTATCCTCCTGCTCTTCATTATCCCAATCTCCTGTTACTTTTATCCAATATCTGAACTGATAACCAGAAGGTGGCTGTTGTGGGGAGTGACTTTATGATTGTTGTGGAAGGACAGCAGTTCCCAGACCTGTTTCCAGTCCTGGGAATGGCAGCCACATGCTGCCTTCCAAAATATGGTTTTCCCTTCCCTCCACTCCCACACAATGGTTTTGCAATGTAGGAAAATCCTTCAGCAAGGGTTCTGCACTAACAGCAAGGTCATGGAGAAGCCTCCAGGAGACAGAACAACTGGCCACATTTGCAAGGCTCCAAGCTTTCTCCTAATCAGAAGGGATTTCTCCCTCAGTGACTTGGTCCAGATAAAATATTTTTCTATATTTTTCACATTTATTTAGGTTATTCCATAGATTGGAATCTCAAGCATATCACAACACACATACAAATAGATCAGTTTTTAAAATGTTTCAACATTCCCCAGGCTATCTACATATAACAGAGGATACCATAGGGAGTTATATAAAACCCTGCCCAGTTGCTACTCAAATAACTGAAACCTTTCCTTTGAAACAGTCTCCTGTCTCTTCTCTTTTCTGTTCCTTCAATCCATTTTCCTGGGACATAACCTCGTGTGGTCAACCCAGACTGAATTTGGTATGGATTCCACAGCAATTCCATGGCGTCCTGGCTTTCTGGTGCAACTTCTGGCCTGAATAACTTGAAATACAAGGCAAGAATTGCAAAACAAAGTTCATCAGACAGACTTTTGTCCTTAGAAATACATATTTAGTACCTTTTATCTTTAGAAACACATGCTAAATAACATTAAAATATCTCACAGAGACAGAACTGGAACCAGAATTGATAAGGAAAAATTATAAAAATGTTTGCTTCAGCAATTTTAAAAAGACCTGTAAAACTGGTACAGTTCTGAAAGCAAAACAATACAGCTGAGAGAGTTCATTTGATCTCTATAAAACCATGTATTTTCATACAGCATTTTAGAACAGGGGGAAATGTCAGAAGGTGTTTTACCACTCTCATTGCTGCTGTAATCTAAATAATCACCTCTATCCAAGCCTGCTGTTTTGCACCCCTCAGCCCTGTATGGGCAGTACCTTCAGCTTCCACCTCGAGTTTTCTTTACACACACCACGTTTGGTGGCTGTAATTAAGGCAGGAAATATAACACAGTGTTATCACAGTTTTCATTTTGGAACCTTGCTGATAACTCAGGGCAGCTGCAATCCCCATTGCTATGGCAGACCCACTCTCCCTTTCATTGCTAATCAATGAATAATTAGGAAGTGGGCCTGCATTCGTCTTCCCCACCCTTGAGAATTAAAAGTCTGACTTGCTCACAGACAGGGAGAAATCTTTGGAAAGCAAAACTTCTGGTTGTGGACCTGATTCCAGTGAATTTTGTGCAAACTGTGAGAAAACTCTTTTCTGTGCATCTGTTTGAGTAATAAAGTGAATGGTGAGAGACACAATTCTTATACATCATACAGGCTTTGAGATTCTTCTCAGCTTGTGGCTGAATATTTAATTAAAATATTTAATCAAAATTCATCCACATATTTATGGCACCACAAGAACAAAGATTAGGATATTGCCACAGAGCTCTAACTGAATACTTCAGACTTCAGAGTTGCCTTATTTATAATTTCTTGGTACAACAAGAGAACAAATTGATGTTTTTTTCCCACTGACAAGTAAATTTTACTTTCCTTCTGCAAATCTTTCTTTTGTTTGCCAGCAAAAAGCACATTGTCCTATTGCTAATACTGTTAAACACATCCATGTTTTCCTCTTGGACCTCATGATTTTCACAACAATCATAAAGTCACTCCCCACAACAGCCACCTTCTGGTTATCAGTTCAGATATTGGATAAAAGTAACAGGAGACTGGGATAATGAAGAGCAGGAGGATAAAAGATTACATGAAAGGTGTTTCAGAGAACATCCTTCTGCCATGGAAGGAAAACATCCCCAGGTTTGGGAAGTGTTCAGAGGCCTCTCAGTCTGTCCCAAAGATGGAGAGCAGAAAGAAAAGGGGAGTTGGGAGGGATGCAGGAAGGAAGAGAGGTAGGGATGGAGAGAGAAGGGAACTGAGAGAAAGGAGAGAAAGGAGGAAAGGGAAGAGAGGGGATAGAAAGCAAAGGCAGGAAGAAATGAAAGGAAGAAGGGAGATGATGGAAAGAAGGAGAAAATGTGGGGATTTTTGATTGTGCTGCTCCTGCATGTCTGAGAATCTGAAGACCTTTTCTTAACTGAATAATATTTTTATTCTTTCATAAATCCAAAAAAAACCGACCCTTTCTTTCCTTGGAAAATATGTACAAAACAAGTTTTGATGGATCCCTTTAGTTCACCACTGAAAACAGAAGGTGTTGCAGAGGAGACAATTTTTTAAGAACTGAAAGCCCCTTCTAAGGTGGCAAATGGTGAGGAGGAGGAAATAGTTCAGAAGGGAGGTTTCCAACATTTGCTTTCACTAGAGTTAAAAGCATTTGGTAGATTTTGTGGGATTTGGCCTTTGCTTACATTTATCTGTACAGTCAGACTTGCATTTCATTTAATAACCTTCTGGAGGACGTGAGGAGCTTCCCCCTAAACTTTGCCTTTCCCTTGGCCTCTGAAGGGCTCAGCCTGGAGCACAGAGGGAGCTGCTGCTGCTGCAGCCTGGCGTGTTTGGGTTCTCAGGCCTCAGAGCTGCATGCACATGGAAATCCTGCCTTCACTCCGGCTGAGGCAGAAAGCAGTGGGCTCTGGAGGATGGAAAATCCACAGGATACCTGTGCCTGCACAGATCAGACCTGGAAGCACAGTTTCCTGCTCAGCACCCAGCCAACACAGCCACCAGAGAGTGGTACTGGAGATAACTGGAGCACACAGGTCCCTTCCCTCAGCCCAGAGGTGCCAGTCCTTTGTGCAAGGACATGAGGCATGCCTTAGGAATATAAGCAAACCTTCCTGGTGCTTGGGAGCATCAGGATTTATCTGGTTTGGGGCTGAGCAGAGGAGTGAGCACTTCCAGCTCTATGAAAAACCCAACATATCCTCTTTCCTCCTTATCAAGCCTCTGTTTAAGCCATGTAACCTCTCAGGGAGTGAAGCAGAGTTACCCCAGAGCTGCACAGGCCTGCACAGAACTGCTGGCAGCAATCACCCGGGCACTCCCTGCAGCTGCACCCTCGCAAACAATCCCTGTGCCTCCTTCTGCAGGCAGGCTGGAGGAGTTTCACACTGCTCTGGAGTCTCGCTGCCCACCATGGCTGGCTCAGAAAAGGCTCCCTGGCTGGGAGGGGAAACTGCTCAGATGCGTCCCGGGGTGTGAAGGTGGGGACATCCTGAGCAAAATGCCACCAGAGCTCATCTGCTTCTTCCTCTGCGCTCTGAGAGCACCAAGCCTCTCAGGTAAATGGCTGAAAGAGCTTCACTGACTCGGGTCAGAATGCCTGTGAGTAACAAGAAACTCTCTCCTTTTGCTCAATATGCCTCGGCAGCACTTAAGCCAAAGGAGTACGAGGTCAGGTGATCTTGAATTTTAATTCTTTTTCTAAAATGAGTATCAGAATAAGCAAATGAAGAAGGCAATCTGTAAATTCTGTTATGCAGGTCATTTCTGAACTCTAAAGGGAAATTTCAGTTGGAAGGAATTTAAGTAATGCTGTAATTGTCTCTGCTCTTTTGGTGTTCTGTGAGAAGCTGAACTCACAAGTTTTCTTTCAGTGCTGATCTCTGAGCACAGGGGTGATCTGCCTGAAGTGGATGCCGGGTCAGAGAGGAAGGATACAAAGTGCTAATTAATAGCTCAAATCACTTCTCTGAGGGTCTCCTTTACCCTCGAAGGAGGCCATGCAACTGGTAATCTGCTTCTCCAAGTAAATGCTGCACACCAGATCCATGCCAGAGGAGCTTGGTCTCAAATCTCCTGACTGCATTCCATTGTTTGCAATGTCAGTCCTCTACAAAGCAAACATGGCTTGCCAGTCTGCTTGGGTTTTCCCTGGGCCAGGTTTCCTAAATGTACCATTTTGGTTGTCTTGTGCTGCATTCTTTTTCCTCTGCTCAGAAAAGATCATTTTTACAGCTGCCTCATTATTTATAGTTCTCAGATGCCCAGACAGAATCCAGTGATAGCATCAAGTGGTTTCTGCTGGGAAAGTTTATTCTGCGCAATAGGGAAGATCATGACAATTGTGTTTTAAAAGATGACAGAGCTGGGCAGCTGTTCTTTAAAGAAATGTGGGGTTGTTTTTACTGTGTTTTTGCTTAAGGCCTGGCTACCTGAGTGCTGTTTGCAGGCAGGAGCACTGCTGCCTGTGTGGGCAGTGACTGCCAGCCCCTCACACTGTGACAGAGCAGGAGGGAAAGGTGGGATAACTTACACTCTGTCTGCCATTCTCTTGGCCTCGACCTGAAATACAAAAATTCATGTCCCAGTCTCCTTTCTGTGCAGAGAACATTTATTTGGCTGAATGATTATGCCCTAAGCTGCCCCTGTGCAGAGCAGACACCAGGTCAGAAGACTGTTCCCATCTGGCCCAGGAGTCTGGGGTTTGATTCTGGGTGCTGGGGACAGAAAAGCCAAGGGAGATGTACCAGGGTTGTACCTGCCTTTTGCTGTGAGTTTGTGTAATCAGCAGATGAGGGAAGGATGTCCCCAGAGCCTGCAGGTTGGAGTTCTAGCCAAAGAGATTTCAGAATCATTTATTACCCTTGTTTAAATTGCTATTTCTAGGACTTAGAGATGTATGGCTTTCATTTTCAACATTTAGCTAACAAAGAATTGCCTTTATCTTCTCAGGATGTTCTAGACATTATTTTCTTGTTACCAGTGTTGAAAATCCAGAATTCTCTTGTCACAAGATTCCCCTTGACTGAAATGTCCTCAAATGGAGAGTCAGACCATGCTCCAAGATACAAAAAGACTAAAGATTCTGTGGCATTGTTGCCCTCCAGACTAGCAAAAGAAGATTAAACAATAAAATCATTGGAACTTAAAAAGCCAAAATGCTTCTTACCACAACAGGAAGGATTTCTCAGCCTTCTACATAAAATATTAAGGGATATGACAGGCAAAGCACACCTGAACCCTGTGCAGCACCAAGTCTGAGGCTGCTCTTTCTTCCTGTGTTTGTTGAACCCCTGAAAGGAGATGATATTAGAAATAAAGAGGTAATTGTATTAATATTTTTACAGTGTTCACATACACTTAGCAGTAAGTAGTGGTGGTAGTAGTGATGAAATAAAAGCAAATAATGAGGAAATATTATATTGTTCTATATTCACAGAGCAACAAGGATATTAAAATCTATCCCAGAGGAATGGAAATTTATCAAGGTTTGTTTAAGGTATTTTAAATTGAAAAGTAAGACAGACAAATGTACTAGACTTGACCTTGTTTTGGGTTCTTTTTAATTGTAACTCTCTAACACAAAGAGAATAAAAACACTACATTAAAAGAGTCATCACCATTCTAAATGGAAATGTATTTTTTGTGTAACACATTAAATAGAATATACTGCTGATAGGGTAGAAGATAAAAATGCTATTTACAGAGAAAATGCCTTTTCTTTGGCATGACTGGAGACATTAGGGTGAGAGTCAATATTCTGACTTGACTCAGTGTAGTTTGGCTTTTCCTGTGAGGCTGCTGGTGAATCCAAAATCTGATGGAAATGTGGCAGCCCTGGGCTCTCAGCCCTCTGGGCTCTGCCTGTGCTCTCTTCAGTTTCTCCTGCACTTTGTATGATTATTGTTTCCTTTTCCTTCAAAATGAACAAAGCAGAGCTGATGGATTATTTCAGCACTCAAACAAAACACTTTCCTGTACTCAGTGCTGTCAATATAACCTAGAGTTTCCTTCCCTCCCGCTGTTAAACTTGTACTTGTTACAATTGCTTTGTGGCCTGCTGCAACAGGTTGGTGGGAGAAACCACGAGTATCATTTGCTTGGCTATGGCACAGGATTATGTCTGGATTAAAAGTGCTCTGGGAAAGCACGAACCTCTCCTCCAAACCATAACTTTCAGCACATAATGCCAAAGAGAAACTTAAATTAGTATGTTGCTTTTATAGAGGCACGTACATTGCCACTGGGTACAGAGTTTTTCCTGCTGAAAGCAGGAGAGAATCCTAATTTCTGTATGAACTTTTGTGGTTCAGCTGAAGTGAGGCGGCAGTCGCTGTGCAAGTAGAAGATTCGCTGGTTTTGACAAGAAAAAAGTGCACTAAGCCAAGCACAGCCAGGAAATGAAGATTGGTCTCATCAGACAGGAAATAACCCTTGGGCCATTAAAAGACTGATAGTCTAATTCAGAACTCTGCTTTTAAAATAGGTTTCTAGACAGTAATAATATAGGGTTAGTACTATTGAATGCCAAAAAATTTATATAAAAAATGTCCTGAAGTCAGGACTTGAAAAAATAGGAAAATCTTCAGTGCAGTTCATCCCTGCTCAGACCTGGAGCTTCACCATGAGCCCTGCAGAGAACCAGGGCTTGCTGATGGAAATGAAATCTGGTGTGGAATTCACACAGGTATGCCAAATCCCAAAGTTAACATGGGAACCGAGCACAAGGAGAAGAAACAAGAAGTCTGAATGTTGAGAATCTGGAGAGCACAAGAGACAAAATGGGTGGTTATGCTTTTCTTTTCCAACCTAGTTCATCCTATGACTCTGCTACAGCGGGAAGGCCACTAAAAACTTTGCTTTTTTCATTTTTTAAAGACTAAAAGTGCCTTGACTACAGTGCTCTGACCCTCAGCCTACCAGAACTGATGATGTGACAGAGAGTGACCCTTCTGTTGTCTAAAGGACAAGGAAGAAAATGTCTCATCCCAGAGAAACCTGAACTTTATTTCAAAGAGCAGCTAAGCATTGTGCCAACAGACCTGTATGGCTTGTGCCAAAGAATCTTAAGAGTTGGCATAACGGTTCCTCAGATCATTAATGCTTTTATAAAGATATGGTACAGGAAATTAGACAGCTATTGTTCCAATGCTTTAAAAAACGTTACTCACAGGCTTGTCAGCCTGGTTTTGATCCTGGGCAATTTGCTGACCATTTACTGGTTAACTTTGTAAACATGGCTCAGAAGAAAACACCCTTTTAGTGGCAGTTAAAGACTATTGGATGATAAACATGGTTAGGTGAAATAAATTTAATCGAAAAGTAATCTTTAATTAACACATTGTGATAGCACAGTTACCTTGTTTTGGGGAGATTGTTCACCTGTGGGTTGATAGAAACCAGTCCATGCATTTCCCCCTCCAAGTGGTTCTTTGGGAGCCATTCCCTGCTGAGCAGGGAGAATGGGATTCCTGGGACTGGGAAGTAGCAGAAGATGAGCCTGGTAAGTTCCCACAGTGTAGTGCAGGGTGTGTCTGTGGGGAATCCTGCCTCCTGTGCTCCAAACACTGCCAAGGATTCTACATCAAGATAGCCCAGGGTAAAATCAACCACCACCCCACAGTCATGCTGTGGAGACTTCAGAGGAAAGCAGTAATTCCAGATACAGAGCATGGAATAAGTTTATTCCATTAACAAACTTTGATCCATACAGGGCTTTCCAGTGTCAGAGTGCTGTGGTGTGGAAGGAGCTGTCCCAGAGCTGGGATCTCCCCCAGCAGCAAATCCAGCCTGGAAAGGAGCAGCACATTTGGAACCTCAGCCTTCTTGGAACAGTTTATGGAGTGCAACAGAGCCAAGCCTGTTACTTGGCTTCATTAAATGCAATTGTAGGGCCTGGCCTTTTCCTCCCAGCACAAGAACTGTGCAGGGAAAGCTCTGCTGAGGTCACTGTTAGGGCAGCCCTCATCAGCTTCAGCCAGGCAATAAGTTGTCTGTCCTAAAGCAGGACTGACCCAATATTAAAAATCCATCCATCTTTGGAAGTTATTCACTACTTCAGGAGGAAGCAGTCCTCACACACACAGGTCATGGTCAAACTGTTTTAGTGTACAGTGACAAACTCTGAAATAAGGCAAAGGAGCACTTTTAGCCAAGCTGCTCCATCCTTTCTTCTTCTCTGTAAATACTTCAAACACTGAAGTGACTGTAGTGAAATGGAGCACGTGTGTTTCTGATTCAAAACTGTTTTCCACCGTTCTTCTAAGATTTATTTATTGTTTTTCCCCAGTAAATTCATGGGTTTTTTTCTTTTCTTTTGATGGGAATTTTAGGAGGAGATTCTTTGTTGCCAGCACCTCAGAGTATCTCCGTTCTTTCAACCAACATGAAACACTTCTTAACTTGGAGTCCTGTGATCATCCAGGGAGCAACTGTGAGATACTCAGTCGAGTTTCAGGGGTAACCACTTGATTTTTTTATTATTTTTGCCTTTTGAGCATTGTTTATCTCAGCTTTAAGTTCTAAATTTTTGGATGTCTTGATCATACTCAGTTCACAAGCCTAAAAGAATGCTTTAGCACCATTAATGAGAAGTGGGGGAAATATTCCTTTTGGTCTAATTCTGGGACAGTTTGCTGGTTAACAGAAACCAGAATAATCCAAGGTGTGCATCAATTCCATATAAGAGATCTGCCTTTACCCAAGAATTCAAAAGTTAAGAAGATTTGCAACATTTTATTTAGAAGAGGAAGGAGAAAAATTGAGCTTTATTTCTTGTAAACCTTTTAAACATTTCACACACACCACAGGAGGTTTCTGGTACATCTTGAGCTCTGACTTTCATTCCAACACAGCTTTGGAACTGGGGATGATCGAGTCAAAGGAGTGGGCAGGGCCTGATGCATGAGCACAGCCTTGGCTATCCCCACCTCCCACAACTGTGCTGCACTTGGCTCAGGAACTCGCCTCGGGCTGATTTTCTCCAGACAAGATCTAAACCACACCCACACAGGTTCCAAACACCTGTGGTGTCCCCACCCCAGTGCAGGTTTCACCTGGGAAGAACCACAAGCAGCCTTGGCTGCACAGATACAGCTCCTGTCAGACCTCTGCTCCCTCTTCTCCGCAGGGAATACGAGCGGGAATACGCCAACGGGAGCTGGATCCCCATCTCGGAGTGCTCCCTCACCACAGCCACCGTCTGCAACATCACAGAGGACATCTCAGCCTCCGTGGCCTACAGGCTGCGTGTCAGGGCAGAGCTCGGTGCCACCAGATCACAGTGGGGCACCACCAAAGGTTTCTTCAACCGCGCCACGAGTGAGTCCTGCCCTTGAATTACATCTCCTGTGTTGAATTCTCAGGGCTGGATGTTGAGGTGCTCTCAGGTTTGTGCCCAGGGCATAGCACACAGAGCACAGCCTGCTTCTCAGCTCTTCTCATGCTGGCTTGGGGGGTTTCCCTTCTCAGACAGTGTTCTTGGACATGAGTTCAGCCCCAGGCAGTGCCAAATTCATCTGGGCTTGAATTTCAAGGGTTTCAAAGATAAGCAAGATGACTGCAGGCTTGCTGTCATTTAATCAAGCAGTGTAGTCACCTCTAAGAGATCCAGATCCTGAGCCTAAGGGAGCTTTCACTCTAGAAAACAGCCCTGTCATGCTCTATTTGCCTTGTACTGTCCTGAAAATCCCACTCCATGGTTCCCTCTGCCCATGGTGTCAGATCTAAGAAGTAACCTCAGAAGAGGAGAGAAAACTGGAACCCACAGCATCCATTTCATCCTGGCAATGCAGGATGTTTTCTCCATGTCCTTCCAAGTCCTGCAAAGCCCAAGCCCAGCTCAACACAAGGATCATGTCACAGCCTAAAAGAAGCATACTCTTTCCAGGATTTCTCTGGAATAATCTCCTATTTTCTCTGCCATGTAGACCACTGCTTTCAGCAACAAAAGCTGTGCAGGGAAAGCTCTGCTGAGGTCACTGCTAGACTCTAACTCTCAGTCTGGGATGGGCAGCCCTCATCAGCTTTAGCCAGACAAGAAATTGTCTAAACCAGTGCTGACCCAATATCAAAACTTCATTCATTTATGGAAGTTACTACTTCATGAGGAACCAGCCATCACTCACACAGAGGTCCTGGTCAAAGCAGCACCATCAGATGTGCCACCTAAGCTGGTGAATGTGCTCCTTTATGTGGAAGCATAGTCTAGACAGTGCTTTAGATTAAAAAATCCTTCCCTCTTCCAGCAGCTGTGGAGGCACAGGTAGAGGCACAGACTACACTGTTGGGCAGAGGCAGGGGAAGGAGATCCCTGAGAATGACAAGAACAAAAGCAGCAGCTTCCCATGGTTCAGTGGAGTATTTGGGAGCTTGGTCCTGTGTCTCAGGGACTCCAAAACACTCTTCTGGCTAAGCTGTGGTTCAGAGGCTACAGCTTGCATTGGGATTCAATGTGAATGTGACAGATGTTTAAAAGAGAAAGAAAAGTCACTGTAAGTCCTTGTCCTTATGCATTTTTACTGCTCTGCTGCCACACCTCTTAGGAAACCTGGCAGTGAGTGTGAGAGGAGCTCACACTCCTACCCTATTTCCTATGAAATCTAAGGGATTCAAACACAGCCTACAGGTTCTGTAAGGGGCCCACAGACAGCCAGGGCAGCAGCACAGCCCATGGCTCTTCCAGACTGCACAGCCCAGAGTCAAAGCCACAGGGGAAGAAGCACATCAAGTATGATAACACATGGAAAACACTTTGAAAAGATCTTCCTAAAGCAAACCACTTAGTCAGTCTTCCTTCTTCATGTCTAAACATTCAAATAGTTGGTATCCAGTGTGCCAGCACAGAGCTAAACAGAAATGCTCCTGTTTGTTTAGCAGCAATGTCCTTTTGCTAATACATTAGCACAACATTTGCTTTTAACCTCCAAATGATAACAGTTTATTTTTAATTTTGAGATGTGGTGCTAAGGAGCTTTTCACTTTTTTCCACCCCCTAGCTTTTCATTTAGAACTACAGAGCAGATTTCCAGACCTCCACACTTATCATGTCCATGCTCAGATTTTATGTTCTCATATTGCTCATTATTAGTGGCAATTCACTGGATGCAAGAGCAAATTCTATTAAGAACATCTCTTCTATATGGCACTATGCATCACTCTCCTTCTTTTCCTGAAAGTAAAGAAGTTGAAACGAGTTTCAGCTGCAGCAGAGTGGTAATAAATGGCATAGATAAGTGTGAATAATGGCACAGAAAAAGAGTGCAAACATGATCTCTGTACTGCCTTGAACTTCCCAGTTCATAAATGTACAGTGCACAGTTTCATCTATGCTCGACTGATTCTCATTACTTCACTAATATTCCTCACAGCAGAATCCCAGACAAAACCAAGCTTTGAATATCAAAGCAAGCAGGAAGCAAATCGCCTCAAGATTTACTTGCATACATTTGCCAAACCTGAAGTCACAGCAGATCATCAGCCCAAGTCTGTCTGAAACCATGCAGACACTAAAAGAAAATCAGGATTCATGCGAATTACCCTGAGGCTCATAATGTTTTTTCCTTCACCTTTGAACAGCTGCCAGAATTCCCATGAAAAGCAGCGGTTTCTCAGCTCCTGCTCTGTGTGTCAGAGCTGAGCTCATGCCCAGGAGCACAAGAGCTGACCTGATCTGGGGCCCAGCTGCTGTGGCCCAGCTGCTTCTGCTGCGGTCGTTCTTGTGGGACCCCCAGGCCAGGCAGCTCCTCCACTGGAGAAAATTCAAAGCCTTTCAAGTTCTGTGCAGCTCAGTTCTGTGCCAAATTCCCATTTGCAACACCAGTCATGGTCCTGCTGCTGCTGAAAGGCTGCTCCTGTATTTGGGCACGAAGAAGAGCAAAGAGGTTTCTGCCCCACTGAAGCAATTCTTGAATATGAATTGTTGGTGATGGAAGCCTCTCTTGCTCTCCTGTCCAGGCAAAAAGGGGGATTTCAGGGCTGTGTGAGGGAGCTAATGGTGATCTCTGTGTTGCAGCTTCCCTCACCCCACCCCTGCTGAGGGTGGTGGCCGACGGGCACCATTTGCTGGTGGAGCTGGCAGACATGGGACCCTCCTTCCAGTTCCGGGTGCTCTACTGGAGGAAGGGCCAGGAGAGCAGGGTGAGTTTTACCCTCAGGTGTTGGGCAGGCACAGAGAGTGCCCTGAGGGGTGCACTCAGACACGGCCCAGGGCCTGACTGCCAGCCCCAGCCCCTGCTTTGGGGCTGAAGGACCTGCCTGCAGTGGGTTCCTGCCACCTCACCCTGCACACACCACCGGCTTGCTGTGGGTTCCTCATGGAGAAGCTTGTCTGTTCTTTCCACATCTCCTTCTCTGGGAAAAGCAATCCCCTCACATACCTCAACTATGGCTAGAAAACAGAAGTCAGGAGCCAAAGGTGTTTGTGCTGACTTCTCCCTCTGAACATCATCTGGTCTACTCTGACCATGGTTAAGGACTTGCACTAAGGACTTGCACTGACCAACTTTTCTCAGTCTTCTGATCCAGAAAGTGCAGCATTATTAGTGTTTGGTGGATTTTTGTTCCATTAATTTACCTGTTCTGGCTTTCAATCCATGTAAACTTCTAGCTTGTACAACTTCCTCCAGTGAGGAATTCTGCAGCTTAACTATTGTGCAGTCTCAGCCTTGATTTGGGATGAGAGAGAGGACAATTATTCCCCATTCACTTTCCCTACCACTCTATTAATTTCATATTCTGTATCTTTTTCCAAGCCAAGGACTCCCAGACTCCTTAGCTGTTCCCTGTGGATGCCCTCACAGCTATTTTTGTCTTTAGCTGGGTGGCAGGGAGAAACCTGCAGAGTCCAAGGTGCAGAACACTCTCTGTTAGTACCATAAAACAAAACAAGTCTTCCCACTCCCTTGTCTACCCAGCAATTGTTAATGTGACTACCACAGAGCTAACAATCCCATGGAACCTGAACCCTAGGTTCCTGTTTCTGGTGGAGGATGCTGTGAAAATGTAGGAGAAAAATTCTCATGAGCATAATTCCACATTTATCAGTATTGAATTGCATTTGTTGCTTTATTACCAGATCTTCCTGCTGTTCTTCACAGGTGTCTGTCATCTTTACTATTGTGAAGTGGGTTTTTAGTACCACCAGCAGGTATCAGTTTTCATTTTTTCTTCCTGATCACCTCTGCTAACACGTGAGTCCCTACCATGACTTCCTGCCACTCCCAATTAGCAATTTACTCATACAAAACTCTTCAGTCTGTAAGGAGGCATCAGGAGCAGGACTGCCCACTGTGAAATCCAGCTAAATGAGTTCAACCTCGCCCATGGGTTTTCTGACACCTTAAAAACAATCAATAGGCTTGTATCTGATTGTGTTTTATGAATAAAATATTAAATCTTCTTCAGGATGTGATTTTAATAAACTCAACATTAATTCCAAATTTCAGAATGCTTTCTACCAACTGGACTGTTGCAAATATTAGTTTTTTTGGTCAATACAAGTCCTATACTGGGACTCTTATTATTTTTTTTAATTATTTTTACATTTGACATGTCTCATTTGATATTTTTGCAAGAGCAGGTAGTCATAGACTAATTCTGTCCTTGAAATTCTTTCAAACTAATGGCCCTCCATATCATGTTTCTGTGGAGAAGGCTGTTTTGATGGTGGAAAGGACTTGCCCTGCCAGGAGAGCCCTCCTGGCTCGCTGGAGTTTTCCATATGCGTGTGGAGCTGGAGGCTGGTCAAGCCTTCTGTGAGAGAAGGTTTGCCTCTCCAGCACAGGAAGAGGAGCAGCTGGGGAGCTGTCCATCCTCTCATGGCTGGGGACACTGGAAATAGCAACTTCATTTTACTAGCAATGAATGTAGACCTCTTTATGGCAATTAAACAGTGTTCTGCTGACCACATGCTGTCAGGCTTTGCTGGAGCATGTTACAGGTGCACAAACCAAATTCACTCACCCCTCACTAGCCCAGTCCATCCCCTCTGAGCTCTCTGGCACAGCTCTCACACCCCTAGCACTGCATGGGGATGATTTTGGCATCCATCACACCCACAAAAACTTCTGATCAGTCGAGACCTCAGACATCCCCCTCCTGCCAGGGTAGCAGATCTGCTCTGGTGTTGTGGCCCAGCACCATCATCATGGCTTACAGCTTCTTCCTTCCATCCCCTCCTGCCCTTCCCCAAGTGTGGGGCCTCCTTCTGCACTCCATTGCTTTCTTGTTGGCTGCTTTCATCCTTCTTTTGTTCTGCGCACACAGGCCTCAGACATCCCCTGCTGCTCCCTCCTTTTCTCGCTTGTGATGCCAAATCATTTTTTGCATTTTCTCTTTTCTATATCTCTGTATTCTTTACACATATTTTTGGAGCTCTGTAGCCTATTATTGCATTCCTAGCTACTTTTCCCAGTACTTTTCCCACCCTGATAGGCAGAAAGACAAAACATATTCCAAAGCCCCTATCTTACCTTGGTTCTCCCTGGGAACCAAGGCCAAAGAACAGCTCTTTGAGGCATGTTCTCACCAACAAACTTCAGTTCCATCTGAGAAGGGAGGATTTAGAAGGGGCCTGAACTTGGGCAGGGGGGAGTTGCATCACCAGTTGTGCTCCTAATTGGTGCTGTTTGTCAATTGTGCCAGTTTACTAAACTTGTGACTCTATTCTGCCTGGGAGGGGTGGGCTTTTGTGGGCATTTTCCATATCTGCCCCTGGAGGCCTCCCAGACAGATCAGCCTTTGCATTAATATTATCTGGAGAGTGTGTGCTGTTTCATTTCCAGGTTCTTTAAGGCATCAGTGGTAAGGCTGCTGTTTGATAGATCCTTTCCTGTGCTCTGATGCTTTCTGTTGTGGGCCTGTGGCAGGTGCAGCAGAGGATGATGAAGGAGGTGAGCTCTGTGGTTCACCTGGACACCATGGAGGCAGGAGCTGAGTACTGTGTGAAGGCTCAGACACACGTCCAGGCCATCAACAGGAGCAGCAGCTTCAGCCCCACACAGTGTGTGAGGGGACAGGGTAAGGGCCAGCCTTCCCTTCTGCTCCCCATGTCATGCCCTCCTTTTGTTTCCACCCCAAACCTACTGCAAATGTGCTGTGTTTGCTCCTTGGGAGAGCTAAAACAGAAGGCAGGAGAGCAGCCCCCACACTGGAGTTTGCCAGGAGGGATCTCCCCAGGGTGGGTGGAAGAGCAGCCACACAGGGCTCAGGCTGACTGCACTGAGGGCTTGGTCCCTGCTGTGTCCCTGAGAAGTTTTTCTGCTTCTGTCATTTCCAGGTGACACATCCCTGTGGCTGGTTACTGCCCTCATCTCCTCTGCTGCCTTTGCTGTGGCAGCTTTAACTCTGCCTTTCCTTACCTGGAAAATAAGTAAAATCTTCCAATATGCCTGCTGCCCTGCTGCTGTCCTGCCAGACACACTGGTAACTTTTTTGACTGTGCTTTATTGGTTTTTGGCATGCTGGGTATCCAGAGGAGCATGGGGCAGGCAGAAGAAGCAGATTCCCAGGAAGCCTTGCCCATTGCAATGTGAGGAGCTGAGCTGCAGGGACCAGCAGCCCTGAACTGGCTGCACAGCTGCCACTGCCTTTGGCCCCAAGCCTTGGGCAGGGAAGATGCTCCTGGGGCTTCTGGGGAAATGGTTTGGGAGGCAGGACCGACCCTGCCCAAGGAGCTGCTCCCTGAACCAAGAGCTGAGCCACTGCCAGCACTGCTCCCTGTCCCCTGCTGCCCCTCTGAGCTTCTCAGCTGCTTTCTAAGGAGAAATCAATCAACAGCACCTCGGGAAGGTGTTTAAATGTCCAGCTCAAGTGAGAATGCAGGTTAGCAGCTTCTGTGGCTGTGGGTATAGGGGCAGCTGTGGCAGGAGGGATGAGAGGAACACCTTATGGGGAAAAGGACAAGCAGACTAACTCAGCAGCCTGAGGGCGTTTGAGTGAGTGCATTTGTTTTCCAGAAAGAATCAGAGCCCCCCACCCAGCTGATGCTGCGGGGCAGTGAAGAAGCTGAGCAATGTGACCTGATGGTGGTTGTGATGCCCTCAGAAGAAGTTCTCCAGCTGTGGATTCAAAAAGCACTTTAGAGCATCCCAGAACACAAACAGCCCCTTTGTAGCATCTTCTTCCATCCACACCAGAAGCAAGAAAAGTTCCTGACCTTGCCCTTCATATCATTACCCAGGAGCAAGCATGGAGTGACCTGTGGCCATGATTTTCTGAGCCTGAGAGAGTTTCCAGCCTGGCAGGAGCTGATCTGTTCCCAAGGGAAAATCTTTTGGGAATTTCTCTTTCAAGGACTGGTTTTTGTAAATAGGTTTTGGTTCTCAAAGCAATGTCCCACACATATTCTGAGTGTGTTTTTCTCTTGTTCCACCCATGGCACCAGAGAGGTGGTTCCTTTGGCCAGTCATGCTGACCTGTATGGGAACACCTGATAAAAAGGGTTGCAAACCCCAAAATAAAGGCTTCTGCCTCATTGGGATCAAACCTCCCTGTTGTGATGTGATTCCACTCTGCTATTTCATGTCCTCTGACAACAGTGACCCAAGCTCCCTTTTTCAGCCACATTGCTGCTCCCAAGGCAAAGCTTACCAGAGAGTTCCAAATCATTTCACCCTCAGTGTTTTTAACTCATTAAGAGCTTCTTATGTGGCTAAGCCAGCTGGAATGACCAGGGGGGAAAATGCCGACCCTGAAGTGAGGTGACATTCTTTGAAAAGGGCAGTGAGTGGATGTGACAGGTCACAGTGCTGGTGCCACCCAAACTTGCAGACACTGTGAGGGATGCCTGGCTTCCACCAGTGCTTTGGAAGGAGTGTTGTGGGAAACAGCCAGATTTCAGAAGTTGGAGGGAGCACTGGGAACCTCCCAGGGAGCAGAGCTCTGCAAGAGCAGCAGCATCACTGACAAAGTACACTTCCAGTATCACTTGGTCAGGGTGTCAAAAATGCAAAAGCTCTGTGTACATGAAGGAAAAATTTATTTATTTTTAACCTTTTGTGAGAAGGAAATTAGGGATGAATTATTTAAAAGAGAGGATTGGATTAGAGAAAGATTGGGAAAAGTCAGAGAAAGGTAGGCTCCAGAAAAAGAAATGGGAAAAGAGAAAAAAATATGTGTGAATAGTGATCAGGATTATCCAGGGTGCCTTCTGGGCATCCCTGTGGTTCAACACCTTTCCTGAAACAGGACAGTGATTATTTCACACAAGGCAGAAGTGTTGCTGTGGTCAGGAGAGCCAGGGTGAGGGGCAAATGCAGTGCTTTTCTTGGCAAAGAGAGGAATATCAGTGTGGATGGATCAAGCATCACAGCATTACCATTAAGTGACCGTCTCAGGCCTGACAACACCATTATCCCCAGGTGTCTTTCCTCTCAAGGAAAGAAATTGCAAAAGACAAGAGAAATTCCTTCTAAATACAAACAAAAAGCAGGCGTCGTGTATATTGCAATTATGACTGTCCCACTGGAAAAAAGTCATTTACCACCCCTTAAGCAGAGACTTGTGTCAGCAGGGCATGAAAAGACATTGACCTGAGAAACTTCTTTCAAAAGCTCTCAGTGGTTTTAATGAAATGCAAGACATCTCAAAGAGTGCACCTTTTCCAGTTCCATTCTTGCAACCTTGTGTGAGGCCATCGGGTGGCAACAAAGCACCATGGAAAAGCAGAGGTGCCTCGGGAGCCTGGACCTGTGTTGTGCCCCGGCCATGCACTCCCTGGCTCCTGGCCAGCACCTCATTTTCCTGCTGCAGCCCTCTTGCTTGGTTTATTCCTGTCTCATCAGCTTCTTTCTGGACACTGTTGGAGTCCAGTGCTTCGGTGATGTATTGTAAGATTGATATTGCTGAATATTGAGCAAATTGCAGGGTGAGAAAATCCATGCTGGTCTGGGCATTGAAGGCTCAGCCTTCATTATTAGTTTGTTGATAATTAGCTGGGAAATGTCTGGTTAAAAGCACCCATGAGATGTTGGGCCTGGAGATCATCTGGAAGCAAAGAGGAAGAGGGCATTTTCATGGGCTGATAGGGAAGTGCCCAGCAGGTCACACTCTCCCTGAACCAAACTGGAGCAGCAATGGGAGGCTGGCAGTGAGAGATTCTGGCAGTGAGAGATTCTGGCAGTGAGCTTCAGTTCTTTGGGGAGCACAGACAGCACAGAACTTCAGTTCCTTGCAGGGTCGTGGGCTCTTGGTCAAACATCCCTTTGCACAGCTTTGCCCAGTGCTTGAGTTTTCAAGGGCAGCTCTGTTGTTAGTGGACATGAAATAGCAGAGTGGATTCACATCACAACAGGGAGGTTTGGTCCCAATGAGGCAGAAAAGCCTTTATTTTGGGGTTTGCAACCCTTTTTATCAGGTGTTCCCATACAGGTCAGCATGACTGGCCAAAGGAACCTCTCTGGTGCCATGGGTGGAACAAGAGAAAAACACACTCAGAACATGTGTGGGACATTGCTTTGAGAACCAAAACCTATTTACAAAAACCAGTCCTTGAAAGAGAAATTCCCAAAAGACTTTCCCTTGGGAACAGATCAGCCACTGCCAGGCAGAAAACTCTCTCAGGCTCAGAAAATCATGGCCACACAGCTCCACATCCCAGAGGCCTTGGCAGTGGGGTGGTTTAGAGAGCTCCTGTGCCTCACATTTATCCTTATTTTGTACCCCACTGATTCAGATGAGTTCAGTGTCTTGATTTCTATCCCCCTGCAGGAAATTATCCTCTGGCTTGTCCACACCATAGGTCCAAGAAGCCTCAGCAACTCCTCCTATCTCTTCCCCCCAGCTTGCTGCATTTTCAGAATCACAGAATCAGAATCTTCTGAGCTGGGAGGGACCCACAAGATCCAACATGTCCAACTCTTAAGTGAATGGCCCAGATGGGGATCAAACTCACAACCTTGGCATTATTAGCATCATCCTCTAGCTATGGCTGCACCAGCAACTGTTCATGGGTATATAGAAAAGGGAAATAAAAGGCCATTGAATGTGAAAGGCTTTAAAAACTATTTTAATGTGTATTTTCCAGCTGCACATTAAACATAGAGCATATGTTTCTTCCTCACTTGCAATAACAGATTTTATGCCCTTCCTCATTGCCAATAAAGCAGTTAAACTGTTGTTGAAAACTGCACAGCCAACATTAAACAAAAGAAACACACAAGAAAAAATTCTTACAGTGGGGACATGGGAGGGAACTGTGTAAGTGCCACTGCCACCTTACCAGACTATTCTCAATTTACATTAGGATATTCCAGTTTATGGCATGTTGAAGTCAAATTTGAGGTGATGATTGAAAATCCTTTTCAGCCTTCTCCTTTTGAAGAATGTGCTGCATTTTGTTAAGCCTGAAAGTCACAGTAGAGAACAAGAGCAATTCCCCTGCCCACCATGCACACAGGAGCAGGGTGGCATTGGCACAGGCAGCTGCCATCAGAGACTCTTTCATTCACTTTTCTGCTCTCCAAAAGCTCATTTTGGCATGGCAAACACTGCCTTTGAGAACTGATTTGGCTCCCACCACCACGATACCACCTTGCAAAAATGCCCAGACCAATCACCGCAGTGAAGAATAAGTTCAGATGACTTTGCTCTGTTCCTTTCCCTTCAAGAGGTGCTAAGTGGCTTCATTTCTTTCAAAATAAACTTTTCTACTTTTCTCAAAAAGTGTTACATGGAAATAAAGCACAGACCTGCATCGTCTTTTGAGTGAGTTTTGGTTTTGCGCTCTGTCACCTGTGGGATGTGAGTCCGAAAACCCAACCTTTTTGTGAAGCCTTTGTAAGAACAGAAACAATTGTAATAAGAACAGTTTTTAAAGAACACATTATGAAGATCAGCATAAAAACTGTTGATTACCTGAGCATTTGAGCAGAGTTACATATTACTGCATTGACAAGAAACCAAGGAATTCAATTATCTGTTCCATGACATAACAGGCTGGAATATAGGGTAATTTTTTCTCTGAAGTATATTTCATTAGAAGCATATTATTTTTTGCAATTTTTATTCAGTCCAGCATCTCCCTCTCCAATCAAATGGAGATCTTTAATTTGATAAATTACCATTTTACGTGTTTCCTGCATTAGTACTTTATGTTTTGTGTCTTTTCTTGCAAAATCTAGTAGTAACCAAAAGCACTACTTTGACTGCAGATCAGTTCAGTTTCTCATGAAGGTGGTGCTCTGCCCTGCAAATAAATTGCTACAAAAATAAGAAACATTCAAACCAGAGACAGCTATTTATTGTTTAAAGAATTTGCCTACAGATGATTCTATTGCTATTACAGGACAAAACTGCAGAAACAGAAAATGACTCAGCTCACATCTCTTGTGGTGTTTCTCGGTAAATGGAACTATTAAAAAAAAATCAGAAATTATTAAATCAAGATATAAAAGCAATTAAGAGATGGCAAGGTTAAGTGAAATTGCCCAAGTAAATCCTGCACACAGAGCCCTAATTTAGTTTCCTGCAGCTCATGGGTTATAATTTTGCTTTTACTACAGAAATGGCCCCATCTAAGGATTTTAATGTCCATGATCTGCTTGGGATCAACCTTTGTTAAGAGCCAAGGACATTGTGTCCCTACCACAGACACCCTGCCCACCCCACAGCCCCAGCCAGGGGTGGCAGCAGCTTCCACTGGATTTACACATCCTCAGAGCTGGAATCAAGCAGAGACATGAGGATCCTGCCAGCCTGAGCTCTGCTGCTGTGCCTGCATTCAGTGGTGTTAAGGGCTGACTTGGGGAGGAACCTGGGCAATATCTGATTTATTTTTTTTAAATTTTATATTATTCTTTCTTTGATCAGACATCTGAATCAAGAGTGAGGCCTGTTTAAAGACTGAGCAGAGGTTTAATAAATACATTCTACCTGCCAAACAATTCCCATTTGGCAGAACTATTTAACTGAGTGCCCTGTGTCAAACCCTGCAGTCTCTGCTAAGGGTGTTGTGTTAACACACACCAATACCAGGGGTCTGTGAAACCTGAATGGTTTGGGCACTACCAGTAGAGCCCATGGTGGAGGAAAAGAAGGTCTCTTCAAAGATGCACACAACCTCAGAGGTCAAGAGGAGAGGTAGAGTGTTCCCTACCTGAGATCTTGCAGGATAGAAATAGAAATAGAAATGGAGAACAGAGAAACTGAGAACAGAAAGGACTTTTCCCCATCCAAAACCCAGTCAAGGAAAATATTCATG
Source organism: Anthoscopus minutus (assembly GCA_013399455.1). Lineage (NCBI taxonomy): Eukaryota > Metazoa > Chordata > Aves > Passeriformes > Paridae > Anthoscopus > Anthoscopus minutus. Next base: position 87,810 of record VWYI01008040.1, on the reverse strand, counting down.
ACCAGCTGTGAAGCTGGAAATACAGCTCCCAAGCTGAGCAGTCAGTATGATACTGCTGAACCTTTTCCTCCTGCAGCTTCATTCCCATTTAAGTTCCCAGAAGATTTGTAACATTTTTCCTTTGAAGAATTGCTCTCTCATTTTGCCCCTTTGCTGAGGTCAGAGAGTTCACCTAGACCTGTGAGAGTGGTCTTTGATTCCAGCCAGCTGCAGCTCTGTACCTTTTATCATATGTTCTGTGGTCTCTAAACCAGCCTTCCAGTGCACCATGCCTCCCTGCTCTCTGCTTTCACTCTGCTGAGTGTCCTGCTTGTCCTCCAGGTTGCTCATATATCTCCTCCCTCCTGCTGCTCTCCAGACAGGCTGATGGCTAACATTTTCCCTCTTGCTGCCAAGTCCTGGCCTTGACTCCCTCTTCTGCCATCTGCTACAACTTCATTGTGAAATTTGACATTGTTCACAGCACTCTGCTGGGTTTGTGCTGCCTCAAAAGCCCCAGAGTTTGGAGGATGTCTCTCCCCATGACACTGTGTGCCATTTTGGAACAGGCTTACCCAGGCCTTCTCTGGCACTTTGGCATTTTCTTAGTCACTTTTGCATCCTCACTCACTTTTCTTCCAATGCACTGTGAAATGCTGTCCCCAGGCAGGCAGAAGCTTTCCATGCACCAGCCTGTCTTCTGCCTGCTGACCTTTTCTCTTCCCCTTGGAACAGTTATGCAATTACCTGCCTTTGCTCTGGAGAGACATCTTTGCCACTATGTTTTGCTTTTAGTATCGATCTCTTGATTTTTAGTTTGGTTGCTTTGTCTCCTGCTCTTCTCCTGGGGGAGAGATTTCTGCTCAAATTGAGGTTTGCTGCTGAAATGTTTAAAACCTGCTGGCTGTACGTATAAATTTGCTGTGTTCCAGAACTTCTCTCTCAGTGTAGGCCAAATGCAGTGTCCTGTCACATTCAGCTCCCAGAGCCAGCCTGACCACCCTGCCTTCCTGTGGCAAGCAAACCTTGCCCTCACCTTCAGCATCACTACCCTGATGGGATCATGGGCACATCCCAGGGGCTTTTGATGGCTTGGAGCACACCCCCAGTGGCACAATGTGCCCCCATTTTCTGCATGGCCCCATCAAAAAGCCATCCCTGCACATAAGCAGCCTCTTCTACTCTGCTCTGCTCAAGTCTATTTCCCCAAGTGCATTTTGTACAGGGTCCAGCTTCTGCAGAGAAGATGCAGAAACATGAAGCTCCAGGTACAAAGCTTGCTCAAACAAATCTCCCTGATCCTTTCTGAGCTAAAATTTCACTGCAAATCATAATTTACCACTTAAAATGCCTGGACATATGGATGAATCCTAATTATGGGGGAAAAATACATGGACATACAAATAAGCAACATTATTCTTCATAGAAATGACACCAAATGCACACATTTTACTCCTTTGCCAGGCAGAAACTGAAAACTACAGACATTTAAATGTTCTAGCTTCTGTCCCTAAAAATACATTGATAAGAGAAGGGAACAAATGTCTTTAAAAAACACAAAAAGCAATTAATATAAATTAATTCATCTGTAGTTAGTGGATTAGGCACTTCCAAAAGCACAGTGGGATATGACAATATATAACTTTATATGAATATGTAAATCAGATGCCTGGGTTATGAAAGAGCATGTTTTGGTAATGAACCCTTTGACATTTCTCAGCACTCCTCTGTTTGTTGTGGCCACTGTTGCTCTGGGGCTGCTTTCATGCCAGGCCAGGGTGCCCAGGAATATTGAAAGACTCCCAAGCTGCCCCTAGGCTTTGATGTGCAAGAATGCTGTTTTAATTGAAGCAATAAAGAATGAAGTGGGTTCTGCTTTTAGAGTTCTTAAGTGGGCCTGTAGCTGTTTGTAATAACTTAGACATTTCAAAGTTAGCCTTAACAAAGAGTACTAAATATTAATTAAACTTTCATCTTAATCCAATCCAACTGTCAGTTGTGAGGAAATAATTCTTGTAACTCTAAGACAGAAAAGTTTCTAATTCAGGATCAAAATTAGGATAGCATTGCACTTCATTTGCTCCCACCCTGGGCGGGCACATGGAAATAGCTCGTTGGGAATTGCCTCAGGAATATTGTGTTTGCTCACCCTGACCTTTTGGGTTGCCTCTTGAGGCAACTCAGCCAGTCAGCTCTCCCAGACAGGAACCAAGACATGACTCAGACCTCTCACTTCTTCTCATCTCCCTTGCTCTCCACCAGCTGCTGGAAGAATTCAATGCAGATAGGAGAGCAGTACGAGTCTGCTGGCACCGCAGTCCCACCCAGCTCTGACACAAGGAGCAGTGCTGGCTGATGGATGTGAGGCTGTTGGGGACAGGCAGGGGCTCTGGGGACGCTGTGTGTGGCAGGAGGGTGCCTGCAGTCCCCGAGTGGCACAGCCCTGCTGTCCAAGCCAGGAGGAGGAGTGCTGAGCGCTGACCACAGCAGCCAGAGCAGCTCCTCAGGAGAGGGCACTCAGGGATGTCTTGTCTGCTGCCCAGTGATGCTGGACCAAGGAAATTTTTATGGGAGAAGCAACAGTTTATTTTACCACTTCCATTTCTGTCAAGACTACTAAAGGTCTTTGCTACAGTACTGTCAGGAACCATTTTTTGCCTGGTTGCTTTAGGAACAGGGAGAATTTCCCGAGCAATCTTCTTGTCCTTGCCTAAATGCCCACAAGCAAAGAACATGAAAGACACACTGCAAGCTGCAAGTTAAAGTGAAGACCCAAGATATCCTGTGGTATCAATATTCAGCCCACCTTCACATGGACCCCCGGGGGCTGCCCATTTGCTGAGGGCTTAATTTCTGTCAGAAAATCAGGATTGTCTCTCGGCAGCGTGTCTGAGATGAGCAGGACTGCAGAGCCCAGCCTGTGTGCTCAGAGTGCCAAGCATCACTGCTGAACACAGACTGCTTTGGGTCAGAGTGCCAAGAAAAAGATAAAAATGGGGTGAAAACAGGAAAAGGAGCCTGAGTCTGGAGTGCAGAGAACACAAACTTCACAGCTGGGTAAAACAATCTGGGGAAATATGGACAGTATTTCCATCCCAAACCTCTTCTCCGAATATCAAAATAAAATCGTTGAGTGAAGGAGGTAAGGAGAAACTTCCCATTTTGCTGGACAGAGCAGAGACAGGGGAGGTGTATTGGGGCACAGCAATAATTCATATTTACCGTGGAAAGATAGAGAGAGAAAGATGAACTATGCGGAGCTCTGTGTCAAGGGAGGAAAATTCCAACTAGAAAAGGAGATTTTGAGCCATTTGCAAGACAAATTACTTGAGCAAATGAATCCTGTGGCTCTGTGGTGCTGAGGAAAAGCAAAGAGGAGCTGCCAGGAGGGGTCCAGTCCAAAGTGGCAGGAGGAGCTGGGAAATTCAGTCCAGTGACAGCTGAGAAGGACAAAATAAACACATGAGGAAGCTCAGGAGGAATAGAGCTGTAAGAAATGAAAATTTAAATAAAAGCTATAGGGGGGTTAAAAGGTTGATTTAAATCCAGCATATAATCCCATGCATTTGACGTTGCTGGTTCCAAATAAACATCCAGACTGAGCTCACCACGTCCCCATCAGCACCAGAGCACCCAAAAGTAGGGCTTCCTCTCACTTCAGTGAATGGGGCCTCTGTTTTCCACCAGTGAAAGACAGAGCCTGATTGAAAGATTCCTTTTGCAAAAGCTATCATTATTTTAAATCCTCCGGGTCAAATTCTTTTTGTACACAAGTAAATCCTGAGTAATAACAATTTACACTGATCCTATAAGAAATACTAAAGGAAAAGGGGTTACTATAACCTGTGAAGGCAATTTTTCTCACAACATCAGAGAAAAGTTATTGCTGCAAAAATGTTTTTAACGATTTTTGTAGCCACAACTTGAAAACTACATCTCTGTAGCATTCAAACCCTTCTGTGTTATCATTAAAGATAATACTACATAAATACTACTTAATCCAGGCGTCTGAACTGCCTTCTGCAACATATGTATGATCTTTCCATTTTTGTACACAACAGATCTGATAAACAGAGATTATATAAAGAGAAGTCATTGGAGTATTACAGCATGAGTATAGCACAGAACAGTTCCCTTCTTTTCAAGTAATCCCAACAATGAAAAAAAAACCTGATTTCCTTTAGGAAAAAGAAAATTACTCATACTAAAAAGTTCTCTGACTGAGCCTACCTTATTTTCTTTATTTTTAAATGCTTGATATTCTAATAGCTCTGTATCACAAAGTAAACCAAATTTCTGCTTTATTTTGCCTTTTTTTTTTAAATTTATTGCCACCATATCAGTTCTCAACAGCTCTGTGAGTCTGAAAAACAAGAATGAAGATAAGGAGGAACAGAAATAGAAATATCTGTTAGGATTAGAGGTAAAAACAAAATGTAAGAAGTATTTAGGACAAAATTATCCCAGATAATGAAAGTCTTGGATGCCCACCCCGCAGGGAGATGGGCACAGCAAGAAGCAGAGTGTGCAGGCATTGGTGCTGCAGGCCAGAAAACACAATCCACACGGCAATAGGTAGAGAAAATGTGTGAGAAAAGAGCTGAAAAGACCTATATTCACACTTGGAGAAGTGTGATGAATCAGATGCTGGCAGCTGCTTGAAAGACAGTCCTGAAGAACAGCACCAGCTTTCTTGTGAAGGCTTTCTGTCAAAGTTTCAAGTGCTTTATTTATTCCTCTTAGCAAGTGGATAACCCTGAGAAATACAGGAACACCACAAAGGCATTACTGAGTAAATGTCCTGCAATTTAAAAATAATTGAAGTAATAATCCTGTGGTCCTCTGAATAGCTATCACTTCAATTTCTTGCATGCAGTTAAAAGCAAGGAAAGAATGCTGATTATTTGGCTGCAAGATGTAATGCTGAAAGGGCTGGGACAGGGAGGGGTGCTATGCAATTCCAACAGGACAAGGTGAGGCACTCTGCTAGTGCAGACCACGGGGAAAACCTGGCACTCAGGTGGAGGTGGCATCATCAGGCATAGGCAGGAGTGGGCAAGGCAAAGGCTCTTGGGTACAAAGTTATTTCACCAAACTTGCAGAGCTGCCATCACAATTGTTCTCACAGAGCCCCTTGAGTTTTCTCACAAAAGTTTTCTATTAACTTTCCAGTTTGTTTATAACAAAAAACGACCAAAGCCAAGTGAGTGTACAAATAGTGGAAAATCTCATCAGCAGTTGGGCTCAGACATTCGGGACAGGCACCATAAAGAGCCACAGCGAGTCCTGTGGCTACCTGGGAGAGGGTATCAGGAAGGCAGGAACAGGTCCCAGAAGCCTTGAAGAGAAACTTCACCTCCTCCTCCCTCAAGGCTTTCTCAGGGAGCTGGAGAAGCTGCCCCCCATGTCCTGCCTGCAGGCAGCAAAGCACAGCACGAGCTTTGCCTGTGGGGTCCTTGAGCACTGTCCTGTCTGCCAGTATCAGCCTGCTTGCCTACATGGATATTTCCAGGGAAAGCCACTGCTGGACTGCTCTGAGAGACCACCAGCATCCCCAAGGCCCCTGCAGGGAGTCCAAAATAGAAGGAAACACCACTCAGAAGGCACAAACAGCTTCTTCACCAGAGCAGACTGCGTTCATCTACCGAGGGGCAGAACCGGTGTGTGACAAGTGTGGCCAGGCTCAGGGCTGGACACGGGCTCTCATGGGTTGTGCCTCCACCACCACCAGGTGCTCTGCTCCTCATGGCCCTCAGTGCCCACCAGAGAGCTCTGAGCAATGGGCAAAGGGGTCAGAAACTCAGTGAGCCAGCTGGACATGGTGAGAGGACAACACACGTCTCTGAGGAAATGGGATATTGAGTATTAAGTGCTCCCTGCTCTCAGCATTGCCATCTGGTGAATAAAGCCTGGGGTTTGCTCTAATTAGTTCTGTCCGTCTGCACAAAGCAGGACCTACAAAATTTCCTCTAGATCCACTTCAACACATCTGCAAGAGCTCTGTCTGGGAATAGAAGCCTGGGCAAGGGGCTCCACTTGGTGTTGTGAAAGATGTGGGTTTCACACATCACACACTTTCAAATCTGAATTCCTCCTGCCAGAGCAAGCCTCTGAAGAAAGACATTTACACCATTATGCCAAAGTCAGAATCAAGCCCTGGATTTACTACTCTCTAGCTCAGAGCAGAAATGCTAAAGTACCACTCCATCCCTTCTCCTCCTGGACGAATCGCTACGCCGTGGTATATGAAAAATGCCTTTCACAGCTCCACATAATAATTAATAATAATTAGTAATAGTAATAGTAATAGTAATAATTCTTTTCGGGACTGAGCCGTGACGCCTCCCCCAGCCCGGCGTGCTGCAGTGGGCTCCGAGCGGGGACGGTGGCAGCGGGTGGCAGCTGTCCCTGCCTCCTCCTGCCGCACGCTGAGCCGCTCCTGCCCATCCTACGGGAGCAGGGGACAGCGAGCCTGGCAGCCTGCAGGTGTCTCCCAGCGGAGGAGGCTGCGGAGCCCCTCGGGAGGATGATGTGTGGTACCCGAGCAGATGTTCACTCGCCGCTGGAGCTGCTCGGGAGGCAGAGCCGCTCCGCTCCCCTCAGCGCGCTGAAGCCCCGCGGCTGCGAGAGCTCGGCCCCGCTGCCGCGCCGGCAGCTGCGGCTCTAACGCACAAAGGCAGGGCTGCGAGTCAAGGGGAAGAATGGGAGTCTGGTTGCAGAGCTTCCTTCGCCGCTTCAACAGCAGATTGGAAGAAGCTGAGAGTTTTGATGCCTGGACAACTGGATTCTGAATCGTGAGAGGCTTTGAAAACCTCCCCCCCTCCCAAATAAAACAAACCCCTTTGACTTCTTCTCTCAGCAGGAGGGGGAGGGAGGGCGGATTTACCATGAAGACAAATCGAAGATGCAGAGCCCTGCTAGCAGTGAGTCTGAATCTGATGGCTCTCCTCTTCTCTACAACAGCTTTTATCACGACCCACTGGTGTGAGGGCACACAGAGGGTCCCCAAGCCGAGCTGTGGGAAAGAGAAGAAGACAAACTGCCTGAACTACGGCGGGAATGAGACTGCAAATGAGACGAACCAGAATGTGGTTCATTACAGCTGGGAGACGGGAGATGACCGCTTCCTTTTCAGGTATTTCCACACTGGGATCTGGTACTCCTGTGAGGAAAATATCAATGCTGCTGGTAAGTATAAAACAACTTCCTCCCAGCTTGTGTTGCTTTGTGTCCGCCTCGGCGTGATAAGCGCCGGGCAAGCCGTTCTGTGCCGTACCTTAGAGCGGATTCGCCCAGCGGAGAGAGGCAGGGGTTTAACAGTTCTTTGTTGAAAAGCAACCTGTTTCCTGCGAGAGCGGGGCTTTGCTTGTTTACCTGCTGGCTGCTGCAGAGTCTGAGCTCTCCAGCCAAGGCAGCCGAGCCCCGGAGCAGCCGCGTGTGCCCCCGCACCAGCGCCGGGCACTGCGGGCGCCGGGCGGGCAGCGCCGGCCGCTCCCCGGAGCGCTCGGCGGGCAGCGCTGGCTCTGCCATCCCGCAGCAATCGCCCCTAGCACAGCGGGCTGGGGGGCAGGGGGAGCACAAAGGTCACGGCTTTCACCAGCTGCAGCCCAGCCTTGCCTCTTTTCCACTCTCCCTGAAGTAAATGAGCCCCCGCCAGCCCTCCCTGGAGTGTTTGTTTGTTGAACAGAGAAATGCAGCTAAAGGGCACAACCGGGCACGAGAAAGCTCGTTTCTGTTCCCTGCTCAGCCATTTACTTGCTGGGAACCACTCAAAAACACATCTCTCCAGCTTATCAGTGCATTCATTTCCTCTGCTGTAGCCTGGCACTTCCCAAGGAATAAAACACTGGAGGGTGGATGGCAGGCAGCTGCCCTGGGACTGATTTAAGTCTCAGCCGATGCAAACTGACAGCCCCTACTCCCAGAGCTGTCTGCTAGAGCTAGCATCCACACTCTGCCTTTGAAAGAGCTCTTTTCTGGGCTATGTGACTGAAAAATAAAGTTTACAAATGTGACACAGTATGAGATGATGGGTTGTGGATACTTGTTCCTCACTGGGATGTTCCCATCCCATCCTGCCATTGCCCAGGGAGCAGATCAAGGAGCTGGTCCTTCACTGCTGGAAGAGTGGAACAGTTAACTGTGGATGTGTTATGTCTCTGAGAACACAGCCCCTCTGGTGATGGGAAGTTTAGGGTAGAATTCTGGTGGAGTTGATAGAATTCTTTGTGAGAATGTACTATTTAATGGGGAAACCCAGGGAAGTGCCCACAGCCTGCTTCATCCCAAGGGGCTGTGTATTCTCCCTAGTGTTTTTGAGAGTACTTGCAGAATTAGTGTTTATTAAAACTCAGTTTAATGTGAAAAGAAGGAAAGTTCATGAACTCCAGCCTTGGGACTGCAACAGCTCCAGGCTGAAATGAGAGCACCAAAGCAGCACTCTTGTCGTTAGAAAGAAAAACACAGAAAAAAAAGCTTATTTGTCTTACTGATCTGGGAATCAGGTTAGGCCACAGCAGCCTGAGTGAGCAGCCTAAGACACTCTGGCTTTTTGAGCATCTTAGCTGGGGTTGGCACAATCAAGGATGCCCATATTTCTGGCAGATACTGAAATCTTTCCAAGTCCAGATTTAAGTGTGAGATAAGTTGTAACTGTGTGACTCTAGCCCACTCAGAAAAGTGAGTTATCTGTGGGAGAAGAGAAACACAGTGATCTATTCTTCACCGGGTAAACAAAGCTGTGCTGTAGTGGGTGATTTCAGGAGAGAGTTGGAAGCCAGCTTTGAAAAGTTATGGTGGAAGCAGGAGAGAAGGGGCTGCTTCTCCCTCCCCACACTCCCACAGCAGCTCAGTGAGCGTCTCCTCTTATTTGAAACTCCCCAGTTAGCAAACTAGGAGTGACCAACCTTTAGAAATAACCAGGGACATAGACAGACAGCTGCCTCTTTCAGATTTACCACATCTTCTCTTGGTAAGGACAGGAGCAATGTAATGGACATGGGTCTAAATTTGTCCCTAATAGTGCCAACATAAAATACCTGACAGCTCTGGGCTCAGACTGATGGGTTTGTAATACCAGACTGTCAGAGTGTTGTCATGGCCTTTTGCAGCCTGACTGATGATCATTTTATCAGAGCTGCAGGGCACCAAGGCACCAGCCCCAGCCCAGCAGCACAGGGATTGTGCCTACACAGGCAGCCCCTGCTCCATCTCCCTGTGAGGAATCCACCCCAGAGGCTCATCCCCAGCACACCTGCTGACCCCAGTCCTGCAGGCATCACAAGTCAGGGGTGTGTGTTAAATAGCACTGCATTAATACTGTCAAACAGTGGTGTATTCAGTTAGTCAAAATCCCCAGCTCAAATGCACTGTCCTCTGTCAATAGCATCTTTCTTGAGGCTTTACCAGCAGACACTGAAGTGACTGCAGCAGCAGCCTTGCTCCAGGCAAAGTCCCACACTCACTCACAGCCTCACACTTTGTCAGCAGAACATATGGCCAGAGCCCATGGTCAGCAGCATTCCCACAGCTCCCATCCCATCCCTGATTCCTCCCTGACTCACTGATGTCTGAATTTAAGCAACATGGGAGGAGACCTCATCACAGTCTGCAACTTCTTCCTAGGAGGAAGAGGAGGGTCAGGCACTGATCTCCTCTGTCATGACAGGACCCAAGGGAATGGCCTGAAGTTGTGTCAGGGCAGGTTTAGGTTGGATATTGGGAAAAGGTTCTTCCCTCAGAGGGTGTTTGGGCACTGGAACAGGCTGCCCAGGGTACTGGTCCCAGCACTGAGCCTGCCAGAGCTCCAGGAGCATCTGCACAACACCCTCAGGCACAGGGTGAGATTGTTGGGGTGTCTGTGCAGGGCCAGAAGCTGGATTTGATGATCCTTGTGCCTCCCTTCCCACACAGGGTCGTCTGTGATTCTGTGCTGGATCCCACCAGGCACTCTCTGTGTGATCATGGTACTGCCAAAACTCTCCAGAGCCTCCAAACTTTCACAGCTAGGAGCCACATTCTTCCTCCAGCCACCAGGCTTTTGATTTTTGTCTCCTCCAGCCACACTGTCAAAACTCTGCTCCCTGTGCTGGTGCAGCTGCACCACAGCAGATCTTGTAGTGCCAACAGGACCAGCTCCCGGCAGGTTGATGCTACAGGAAACAGGATTCCAAGGCTGCCAGTTGGCTGGAGGGGCTGGGACTCAGTCACATCTTAAAATTACATTTAGGCAGCAAGCAGACAAATTTTTGAGTGTCTTCTCCTTGCCCCTGTTTATCTGCAATGTGCATTTATATTGCAGAGGCTGAGGTGCAAGCACCGCTTTGCGCAGAGCCCAGCGGAGCGTGCCTGCCTCTTGGTGCCAGTTTCTGGTTTCCACTGACAGCTCTAACAGAGATTGAATGCTGTGATTATTTCTGAAATAATTTGTGAATCTAGAGTTTATTTTTATCCAGCATGTCTAGGAGAGCTCAAGAATTCAAAAAGCATTTAGCACCTGAGAAATGTAATTGTGAATCCCCTCTGGGAAAAGAGGGACTGGAGCACTTATATTTCATTGGTAGGGGACTCCTGCAATTATTAGCAATTACCAATTATTTACCACAATTTCTGACACAAAAGTGTGCTGAATCCCAGTCTACCAGAAAGAGGTTCTCCCTTTCAGAGTGGGTTCAGTGCTTTGGATGACACACAGGCGGAGGTGCCTTCTGTAGGAGCAACACACCCAGCCTCAGGAGGGGATGAAGATAAAGCTCTGCAGACTGTGCTGCTCATGAGCCCTCTCTGCCCTCCCAGGCTGCACTTGGGGCCTCCTCCCGGGCTCTGAACTCCTTGGCCATGGGCAGATGTCTCAGAGCCAAGCTCACCAGCATTTCCCTTCTCCTTCAACAGGACTTTGAGCAAGCACCTTGTTGCACACACACAGTCCAGGTCTGTGCTTGGCCACCTCACGAGGCACCACACAAGTGCTGCACTGCCAGCAGCAGTGGATTCCATGACTCAAGAACACACATGCCATGAAAAAACTAACCCCTGAAGCAGGCAAGGTGGTATATCAAATCCAAACAGGGGAGTTTGAGAGCTTGGAGGCAGTTACAAGTCAGCCAGTTTTGCTCAACAGTGTGTTTGCTTTGGTGTTAATACAAAAAAAAGAACATGAACTCAGACCTTGCTTTAGTTGCCAGTGAATAGACAAGCTCAGTATTAACATCCACAGGCAGAGGGGAAGAGCAGCTGCCCAGTTCCCTCTTAAGAGAACTGTCCCATTAAATAAGCAACACCCACCATGCTCCCAAGAAATCAGGAGATCAGGAATGGTAATGCATGGCTTGTTGTGTGCGTTTGGATTGAGTTTTTTGGAGGGTGCCACCTCTTTCTGAAGAAGAAAATGGTAGAGTAGAATTTAGATAGGAGGTAAGGCTGTGTCAAAATGGGCCAGAAGGATGGGCACTGAATGTGCCCTGAGAAAGAGCTAGAGAAGGAGAGGGATTTGTGCAGAAATGAGTAAATCTATGACATAAATGCCAGAACTTGCCACAGCCTTTCACAGCTGCAGAGTGGTTCTGCAACACCTCTGTCCCCCGCCCCCTGTGATAATCACACATCACAGTGATTCACCACAGGTGGCTGCCCAGAGAGGGGCTGGGGAGAAGTACCTTGTGAGTTTATAATTAAAAGCAAGAGGACTTGGGAATTCTTGCTGGATTATGAGAAATACAATATAATTGGCATGACTGAAACCTGGCAGGTTTATTCGCATGACTGGAATGTAAAAAATACTGGTTATAAATTGTTAGGAAGGAAAGAGTGGTAAAAGGAATGGAAGAGGTAGAGCTCTATATTAAAGATCAAATTTTCAGTGCTAGAGGAACTGAACCCAGGGGGGCCAGGATTATCTCCATCTGAGGATGTTGAAGTAATTGTCTGTGGAAAATGCAGGGTTGGAAGAATCGGTACATCATTGTATTTAAATAAAAGTGGAAAAAAATTGTACAGGCCACTTGACTCAGGAATTTTAGGAGAGTTTTCAGAGAAAGCACTCATTGCATGGCAACAAATAGGTTTTGTCAAAGGTAAGGGTTTAATGAAGGTAAATCTTTTACCAAGATGAATCACTTCTAAGATAAGGGTCATGGATTAGATCCAGTCTCTGTGGATTTGCAAAAAAACATTTCATGGAATGTCCCAGTGAAAATTCATTCCAGAAGAGCTGCAGAGAGTGGGGAGGGTGGGAAGAACAGAGAGGCAGGCAGGCTCCCACAGTGGGGAGCACTGAACAGCCAGCCTGTTCCACCACTGAACTGAGCTCCAGGCTGGACAGAAGGCCCAGGGCACAGAGATGTGACATTGGTGGGGACCAAGTGACAATGACAGAGCTCAGACTACGCACACCCTTGACTGCTTCCGTGACTCCAGAACAAAAAGGCATAACAGACAAAAAGAAGTGTTCCTTGCTGCAGAGCTCCCTGCCAGGGCATGTTGAGAAGGTCAAAACTGGGAATTGCATGGATCCAGAGAGGAAACCTCCATTCCTGTTATTGACAGGATGATTTCAGAGCAATCCCTGACTGGGAAGTCCCCAAGCTACTGCTGCAGTACTGGTGTGACAAGGGGACTACAGGAGCAGAATCACCCTGTGCCCACTTCTTTGTTCTTCCCTAAATATCTGTCCCTGGAGACAACACAAAGACAGCTGAGCAGGGAGACCTTTTGCATTAACCCATGTTGCAGATTTACTTTATTGTATTGATTATCATTGGGATAAGTAGATTGTAAACTGCATAAAGTCTTACAAGGAGACTCTGGAAAGCAATATAAGAGGGAGAACTCTCCCAGCAGAGACCAGATATTTCAAATTTGGTTTTGGGACTGATTTTGTTATTGCTGCCATTAGCAATCTAAGAAGAAAGAAAACCTAGGGATGCAATTTGTGTCACCTAAAAAAAATAAAGGTGAGATGAATCCTGGGGCCAGCCCATGGCCAGCAGCAAATGTGGGTGTCTGTGCCCAAAGTGATCAATGTCCTCATTAGAGAGGAGAGCAGGGAACACTCCTTGGGAGGTTACACTGCTCCTGCTGTGGGGTGCACTGAGCCCTGGGACTGCATGTTTGCCTCATTGGCCAAAAGACAACCTGTCTCAGACATTGCAATTCCCAGCACAGAAGTCTTAATTTGAAGAGAATAATCCTGCTTTGAATGCGCTCCTTACGTACGCTGGGAAAACCTGGGAATGTCGGCATTACAGAGAGACTTTTCTGCAGAACTGAAAATGTGAGCTGGCCTGACAGAATGTCAGAGCAGCATTACATTTTAAAAGAGGTTAAAAGCACCAGATGCTGAGGCCTAGAGCTCTGTGAGGTCACCGGTTGCAGGAGGAAGAGAAGAACCAGGTTGGGGGCCAGTATTTGTCTGTGGGATGGCTGGGAGCTGCCAAGTGCTGTGGCATAAAGAAAAGGTTATTCCAGGGAAAAATCAGCACCACAGGCAACACCAGTGTGTCTTGTAAATGCCATGGGTATGGAAAGAAAAAGGGGAAGGTGAAATAGGTGCCGAGTGGGATTTCCAAGGTAGTTAAGGAAAAGAGAATCTCCTTCCAGAAAAGAAAGTTGCTGTTCTGTAGTGTACCAGACTGAAGAGCTAGAAGGGATGTAGTGATACCTTACAAATGTATGGATAAGGAAAATAATACGACTTAAGTAGTTCATAATTGAGGGGGAAAAAGTGATAATCCAAGGACAGGTTCCTGCAGAGAACTGTGTGTCTCTGTGTCTGGACCTCACCTCCACAGAGGGCAGTGTGAGCAAAGGAAACCCATGGGCTGAAATGGAGCCTTCCAAAGTCCCAGGAAGAGCTGCAGGAGAGAAGAGGAACATTTCTGGCATGAGGAAGCTTGGAGTGAGTCCTGCATAGCTGATGTGTTGGTGCTCTAAGGAGGTCAGGGAGGAGCCCTCTTGCCTCCCTGGCTCACTCACTGCCTGCTCCAGGATGGCTGCTGGCCACCAGTGGGAGCCAAGGAAAAAAATAGCTGCTGACTGGGTACCCATCACGTTTTCTGGAGGTTTTAATGCCTTCCCTAAAGCAGCAGAAATTGGCTCCAGGTGGAGGCAGTGTGTGAGGAGGCTGCTCTGCCACTGCTGACATTATTACAGCTGCTCAGGATCTAATTGGTATGGCTGCTCATGCACTGAACATTAAACTGATGATCTAATTTGGGATCAGAAGGGAAATCTCCCTCAGGCTAGATAACAGGGAGAGCAACAATTTTTTGCCATCCTTTACAGCATGGGAAGGATCCATTGTAGAAAAGCACTTGTGAACTTCTCCTAACAAATCCCTGGTATTTTGCTTTCAGGATGAGATAGGTCTGACCATAGGAATTTACAGATTTATTTGTGTTCCTCACGAGGACTCTTGCTCCCTTCCTGTGGTACATGATAGCTGTGATTTCTCTGGTGGTGATTGCTTTATTGCAGACATTCAGGTTTTTATAGCACGTTGGGGATATTTTGTGTCTGCGGTGCTCTGGGAGTTTTGGATTTTAGGTCCTCCTGATCCTGCTGGGCAGACTAGCTGTGTGAACATCTATCATCCATAAAACATGGACATAAAGTCCCTGCAGGCTGAGCCTCATCACGGAGCAAAGTAAGGGAGCAGGCAGCTAACTGCTCCTTATTAGATATGTTACTCTTCCTCACGAGTGTTTGGACGTGTCTGCTCTCAGCCATTTAACCCAGTAGCCTTAAAGGAAACATCTGAGGAGTTCTGGTAGTTCCTTGTAAATGAGACAGACTTCAAAGTGCTGGAAGATTAACACACAGGTCCCAGATTTCAAAGGGAACTGAGATGCCTTACCCCAGTGTCAGCGCAAAATATGAACAGATGCATTCAGCGCTGAGGAAATACATAAGGGATGGAAGATCAATCACCATGGTATCCTTGTGGTTTTTAAATTACACCAAACTCAATCCTGATGTTAAAACTTCCCTTCTGTGGAGTTAAGAGAACTGGCTGACTGGCAGATCTCAAAATTGGGACGTACAGGTTGTTGTGGTTTAACAACTGATAATTAAGTGCTGCTCAGCCCCTCGCTCACTGCTGCCCCAGTGGGCTGGGGAGGAGAGTCAGAGACAGACAGCACCAGTAGGTTAAGAACAGATTAATAATTGCAATAAAGTAAAATACAAATAAAATAAAGGGGAGAGAGGACTAAACCCCCCAAAAATGTTGCACAGTGCAGCTGCTCACAGCTGCCCAGCCCAGCCCAGCCCAAAGCAGTGACTGGCAGCTCCCAGCAAACTCTCCCCAGTTCACACACTGAGCATCACTTTCTGTGGTCTGGAATGTCCCCCCAGCCAGCTCAGGTCAGCTGTCCTGGCCATGCTCCCTCCTGCTTTTTGTGCACCTCCTCAGTGGCACAGCATGAGACACTGCAAAGTCCTTGATTAAGGCAAGCCTTGCCCAGCAACAACCAAACCACTTCTGTGTAATCAGCATGATTCTCATCCTAAACCAAACACACAGCCCTGTACCTGCTGTAGGAACAAAACTGACTCTATCCCTGCTGAAACCAGGACAGCAGGGAATAGGGCTGCTTCTACAGGACCCTCTGCTATTCACAAATTGCTGTAACATCGGTGTTCTTGTTGCTAAACCAAAAGGTAATATCAGTCTTTGCTGATCCAGCTTAGAAAGGAATACAAAAGCCAGTGAGTAATAAGAAGCAGCTGTAATTACTATGGAATGACATGGTTTGTAGAATAGTCACAGGCAAACAAAATCCACTTTTCTGTGTTCCACCTTCCATTTGGCTACAAAAAGGACTCAAACCATGCTTACAATGTGGAAAATCAATTGAGAGGTAGAGACATTCCACCATGCTTAGGCTCACTAGGTTTGGAGAGACCATAAAAAACTCATCATACAGCATGATTTCACTGTGCCCAGGCAGACAAAAAACACTAATGAGAATTTGTTTCAAAGTTATTTGGTACATGCTTGGGAATAAGGTTCACAAGAAGAAATGCAAGCACAGCTTTTTAAAATTTGATTTCAAAATCTGGATATTCATTTCCAGTGTGCTGTAGTTCACTTCTTTTAAAAGCCATGCAGAAAAGGTTCAAGTTAGCTGTTTTCATACCCCGAACCAGGGGTTCCTGCCTGGAAGAGCAGGACATCTCAAAGAGCAGCCAGGGCAGGCACAGGAGGACGGGAGAAGGCAAGACTTCATATGGTGAGGGACATACAGCAGCTACATCCTCTGTGCAGTGTATTGGGTTTTGTCTTTCCCAGTTTTCTGGGTGTCTCAGGGATCTCAGATTGCCAATATCTAGTTTATTTTGGCATATTTACATTGGCTCAGGGTCAGCACAGTGTGTCATCTCTGGGATAACCAGGTGAAGCATCCCCTTCCCGTTCTACAGCTTCAAATGCTTAAAACAACTCAGAGCTCCTTGATTTAATGAAGTCAGCTCTAATTTGACACCAAAATCATTGCAAACCTCTCTCAGCACTGCTGTTCCACCGATTTTCACGATCACTTGGAAACCCAAACTCTTCCAGCTCTCCAAGTGATGGATGTGTGTACTCATCCTTCAGGTCTTACCAAGATAATCAGCTGACTCTTGTGACTTGGCTGGGTTCCAATTAGACTTAATCTGAGAGCAGCCCGTGGAGATGTTTGCTTTGAGATGCTGGGTAAAATTTTTCACATCAGGGAGAGCTGCAGCCTGGAACAAGCAGTTGCCATGGCATAGTCCCAGGCAGCACCAACAGCATTCCCAGCTCTGCCCACACTCCCTGCCCTGCACAGCCCTTCCCTGCTCCAGCACCCAGGAGGGAACCCCACCGTGGGAATGGGACCTCTTGGATAAAATTAGCAACATTCCCTTGGGAATGTGCAGACTGAGGAAGAGTGCAAGCCTGAAGCAGAAAAGTGGGAAGCTTTACAATTTTCCACTTTGAGACGTAGGAAGTTGGAAGGGATTGGGTTTGCTGAAGGAGAACAGCAGCACAGCTTTCAGGTCTAAAACCAGTCCCAAAGGCAATACAGGCTGTGAGTAATCACTGAGAAATTGGGCAAATTCTCAAGCTGTTTAGAGGTAGCAGAAATGTTGATGGGCAGCAGCAATGAATGGCAGCTGTCAGAGGAAGAGGAAACAATTATCTGCAGAGTTCAAGACATATTTTTGTGCAATCCTGTGTAAGCTTGTTTGTTTTCCAGAAAATATCTCTCCAGCAATATCAACAGGGTCAACTGGAAAATGTTGATCTTACAGATTAACAAACACTCCATTCTTCATTAGGAAAAAAAAGTCAATTAAATGCTCTGAGATGACTTTAATCAAAGTTTTAATATTTCGGTTGGTAATTAACCTGATACAACTCAGTCTGAGTGAGCCCATTAACCTGTATTTCCCCTCATGTAGTAGTTTTCACTGAAGTTGTGTTGGAGTCCTCAGCCTCATCTAGGCTGGGATCCCTTGAGGGTTATATCTTTTTTTAGACAAATACAATGATTTTACTCTCAGTAGATGATGTGGGATCTCATCAGAATCACATGACTCCAGATATAATTGGAGAGATAAAGATGTGTTAGGGCCTAGTGGGAAAAAAGGGGACCTTGTCTGTCGTGGGCTGGGAGCCAGGGTGTTACTAAAAGGGAATGTTGTTTAAAAGAAATGTAATCATTTAAATTTCCATCATAACTGCACTTTTGAACTCGTAAAATTTTATGCAGAGTAAGTGGATACAGACAGCTTTTCTTTCTTTTTTTCTTTTTTTTTTTTGCAAGATGAAAAGTCGAGTTATAACAGGGTTCATCCAGAACTACCAGATTTCTTTTAAGTCAATTTATTTAACTTGAATATTTTCAAACTGTATCATTGCAAGACATACAAAGTAGGATTTTTCTGGGTTGTTTTTATTTTGCTGCTCTCATTCTTAATCAGGCATTTACCCCTAGCTCAGAGAGGAAAGAACTCAGGAATGCAGGATCAATCACTAGGACCCAGAACATCAAATTCTGCTCTTTGCTATGACAACAGCCACATTAGAAACAGAATATTGTCTTGAAGCTGAAGCTCTTCTTTGGTGTTTTTTCTGCCCTCTTCCTCATTTCCAGCCCAAACCATGACGTTCCTGGCCTGTGTGAGGTCCCGAGGACAGGAGCAAACAAACACCACCTTGTAGGTGGAAGAAGGAGTAGAACATGGGTCTCCCAAGGGCTTAAAGGCAGAGGGCACACGTGGCTTAGGTGAACATCTGTGTGCTGGACTTCAGACCCAATTTGTGTGCACCCAGACCTCCAATGTTCAATTGTGCTGCACAGCTCTCCAATTCCATGGGCCCAGGGAGGAGCTCCACGCTGGAAGGCACAGCCAGGAGTGGGTGATGTACCCACGAGATGGGCAGGGCAGGGCAGGGCAGGGCAGCAAACCCTGGGACCTCATGGTTCTTTGGGACTTGTTTGCCTCGATTTTCTGGCAGGATTGAACTTGGGGAAACTTGGGCTTTCATATTATCCTCAGGCTAGAGAGGTGCTGAGCTCTGCCTTGGGAAGGTGGGAGGGTTTGCTTCCAGCAGAGTCTCAAAGTGTGTGTGACACTGACCCTTCAGTGCAGCAGGAACTGGAGCAGCCCTACTCCTCCACTTTGTAGGGAAAAGGGACTTGTCACCAGTGGACACAAAATAGCAGAGTGGACTCAAATCACAACAGTGAGGTTTGATCCCAATGAGGCAGAAAAGCCTTTATTTTGGGGTTTGCAACCCTTTTTATCAGGTGTTCCCATACAGGTCAGCATGACTGGCCAAAGGAACCACCTCTCTGGTGCCATGGGTGGAACAAGAGAAAAACACACTCAGAACATGTGTCCGACATTGCTTTGAGAACCAAAACCTATTTACAAAAACAGTCCTTGAAAGAGAAATTCCCAAAAGATTTTCCCTTGGGAACAGATCAGCCACTGCCAGGCTGGAAACTCTCTCAGGCTCAGAAAATCATGGGCACAGGGACTCACTCACCTCCCTGGGGTGAGGGAACCCCTGGTGACTCCCACCCTGTGCAGCTCTTGCCAGCAGCGCTCTCCCCTCCCTGCCCCAGCCCTGCCTGCCCTGCACCCCCTTCTCTTTTCCCTCAGACCCTCTGGTCTTGCAGGCAGGAGGCAGCTCTCCTCATGGACATGTGCCACAGCCCAGGGAAGGCTGGGAGCTCAGGACTTCCCAGCACCTTGTGAGCAGCAAAGAGGAGAAGGAGCATGGGCCTCATGCTGCAAGCAAGACACAGAAATCATCTCCTAATACTGCCACAAGTCTCTCTGTGTCCCTGGCACTGGTGCAGTTACCAAATCCACACCTTGCTCTGTTTCCTGAGACCACACAGCATCCCAAAGCTGAGCTTTCCTCAGTAGAACCTGCCCTGGAGCTGGAAAGCCTTGGTCCTGCAGAGCTGAGGGATCTTCCCCAGCTGCAGAGCCATGGCATGGGCAAATCCCAGAGAGGCTGGCTGTCTGAGAGGATGCTGAGCAGGATCCCAGGAAGCTGAGCCTGGGCACTTGAAGTCCAAGGGAATTTCTTTTCCTTCATCTGTTTGCTGCTGGACCTTTCCCATCCAGCCTGGGCATTCAAATACACACACACACACACGTGTGCAAGCAAGCCTGACACTGATGTCTCTGACCCCACAGACCCTCAGAGAGAGCTGTGCCCTCATCAGCATGCACAGAAACATCACCCCCAGCACCCAGCTCACTCCTCTTCCTCCTCTGCCTGTCCAGGACTGCAGATCCTGCTGAAACATCTCCACCCCTTCCTGCTGCAGATGCATGGGGACATCACACTGGTGGTGCCTCAGATATTTTCATGGGCTCTACATCTACCCACACAACCTCAAGACTCTTCCCCACCCACCAGCTCAGTCTTTCCAGATGTGTCTCCTC
This sequence comes from Anthoscopus minutus, assembly GCA_013399455.1. Lineage (NCBI taxonomy): Eukaryota > Metazoa > Chordata > Aves > Passeriformes > Paridae > Anthoscopus > Anthoscopus minutus. The sequence continues at coordinate 67,899 of VWYI01008040.1, read as the reverse complement.
CCACTCTCTGGCTGCTCCAGTCTGAGGTTTCCCAGCAAGTTACAAATACTCACAGACACTCAAATATACAGAATTAGATTTGTTAATTAGAATTAATTAGCCACAGATAAATTTTGGACTCTTGCTAGCTCCCAGTCATTCCTGCAGATCCCTGTGGCCCATGTCCCATCCTTGGGAAGCCCAGAGGCACAGCTGAGCCTGTGCAGGGTCAGTGTGACTGGGAGGGAGTGAGTTTGCAAGGACTCAGATGATGTTTCTACCTCACACCTGGAAGCCACAGGAGAAACTGGTGCCAAGGGCTTTGCTTGTGGCTGCTTGGGTGGTGTCAGCACTCTCTGCTCAGCCTCCAGCAGCTCCCTGTCACTGCTGAGCTCCACAGAGCCTCACGTTCACTCTTCATGGCCACTGCTCCTGTGTGGAAGTGCAGGGACCTCCAGCCAGGTCCCATCTTTTCTTTCTGCTTGAGTGGAGTGCAGGAGAGGTCACTCCTTGGCTTTCTTCTCTGTCAGGATCACAGCCACAAAGAGGTGAAGGCAGGACTCTCAGAGGATGAATCCCAGAGACTCTTCTTATTGCTTCTCTAAACAACCTTTTCTGTATTCTCTAAAGACTCTCCAGAAGCCTGGTTAGGGGGAGAAGATGCATCTGGAAAAGGACAGCACAGCAGGATAAACTCTGCCAAGTCTAAAATTAAACTTAAGAGGGCTTAAGAGATCAGTTATACAAGATACCCAAAAATAACTTAGAATAAATCCTAAGAGGAACAGTGAAAGCACTGCTGACATCTTCAGTTCTCAGCGAGATGCATGTCTGCATGTGCAAGTGTGGCTGTGCTTTATAAATACCACCAGTGGTTACCATTGAAAATGGAAGAGGGTTTTCCAGTGCTCCAGCAGCAGAAACAACAAAGGAAAGGGTCAGGAACTGCTTGTGCAGCTCCTACCATGCCAGGCACAATCAGCCATTGAAAGTGAGGTGACATCCAGGCTCTTCTCTGTCTCCAGTCATTCTTTTTGCCATGAATTCTAAAGGACTTTTTCTGGACACTCCAGCACTTTCTTTCCATGTTATTAAAACTGGAGGCCTCACCACCAGGGAAAGATGGTGTTCTGGGCAAGCTGAATTTGAGGGAGGAAGAGGATGCACATTCCTCCCACCAGCCTGTGACCACCCTCTCCTCTGTCCTGCAGATAAAGGCTCCTACAGCCACTCTGGTAACTCAGAGAAACTCTGTGCCTTGCCAGGGGTCTGAAGGACACCACCAGCTCTCAGAGCAGCCTGGGCAGATTTTCTAGCAGCAAAGGCAATTCCCCTTTGCCTGTCTTGGGATAATATTCTGGAGAATCAGGTATTTGTTAAAGGTTTCCAGTAATATGGCTTTGGATTCACTGTAACGCAAGTGAGGGATGAGCAGTGAGAGACAGCTTGAAGTCAGGTTCAAATAAAACTATGAAAAAATAATAACTTACATCTGACAAAAAAAAACAACCAAACAAAAAAAAACCACCCACAAAAAACAGACCCAAACAGATCTATACAGCTAGATTGAAAAATCCTGCTTAATCTGCTTATATCAAGCCCAAATCTAGAGCTCACTCTCCCTATATTCTCTTGATTTTATGTCCATAAAATTCCTGAAAAACCTCATGCCCTAAAACTCAGAGGCTCTGGAGGAGAAGGTTTTCTACTTATACCTTAGCATCTTTTATAGTTCACTTATTTATCTGGATTTCTCGATCATGAACCTAAAGTAAGGAACTTGGGGGAGCTGGGCTTGTTCATGTCCCTACAAACAGAGAAAGGATGACTACACTGAGCTACAGAAGTTCAGACTGGGTATAAGGAAACACTTCTCCAGCAGTGGACCAGCATGGGAAGAAACTCTGTGTTTGAGTCACTAAGGGATGGGCATCACCAGCCTTGAAGCATTTCAGAATTTGGGTGGGAAAATCACAGCCCTACCCCAAACAGGCTGGTGATTTCTGTGATCCCATTGCAGAATTTGGGCAGGAAAAGTCACAGCCCTGCTCTGAACAGGCTGGTGATTTCTGTGATCCCATTGCAGAATTTGGGCAGGAAAAGTCACAGCCCTGCTCTGAACAGGCTGGTGATTTCTGTGATCCATCAGTTATCTTTCCATCTGTCTGCCCCAAAGCTCACCTGACACTCTTTCTGCTCAGACAAAGCCTGCCCTGCCCACCCCTTTGGAAACAGAGATGGTGCTTTGGCAAGCCAAGCATCACTTCCTTTTCTTGGCTGTCCTCTGGATTCACAGAGTAAAAATCCTTCCCCTGGACCTATCAAAATGTGCATTTCCATGTCAAGTGAGCCTTTTCCTTTATAGCTATTTATATATAGATGCTGGACTATGTGCACATCACCTCTCAGTGTATTTAGCATAGATTTAAAACTGAAAAAAGTAAATAAAAAGTAGTAATAATAGCATTATAAAAATAGATTCTTATGTCAGCACAGCTATCATTTGAATGATTACATTCATCTGAATCTTGCCGGCAAAGACACCAGAAAGATGAACACTTTATATTGGTTTATATGGATACTGAATTACAAATAAGAAAAAAATCCACCAACTTCACCATCACTGTGGCATTTCACTGTTTATTCTTTTTTAATGGCTCACCTTTCCTAAATTAGTGTTTTGAACTTTGTAATTAAAAATAAGCAAGCTAATTAAAAAAAAAAACAAAACACAAATCAGCCTAGTCCTGTAACTACTTTTGCATCAATTAAAGACTTAAAGGGCAAAATGAACTCTACTCCATGACCTCTGGCAGATGTGCCAGCACACCTTGGAGCACATCATATCAAAAGGAGCACATACAAAGGGCAGAGGAATTATTTTATCATTGCTTAGCTGAAGAAGTAAAAAGAAAGGTCAAAGCATCCACCCTAAGACACATTTCCTGTTCAGAAACTTCTCAGTAATCCCTGCAAGGCCAAAGGTGCAGTCCTAAGCAGTGAAAGTTTCATTTACAGTGGAGCACGGGAGTGGCACAGGCTGTGATGCTCAGAGAAAGGCATGTGCCTGCTTTTTAACATTTTTTTTTAAACATTTATACATTTGCTTAGCTTCTTTGTGCTTCAGCTTTTGTCTTAGTCATGTGTGTCACATCTATCTGTGGAGAGCTCTGTGCCCCTGGCAGTGCCCCCAGCACTGGGAGGTTTGGTCAGGCTGGATGGGTGGGCACAGAAATTGTCTGGTGATGAGGAGGGCAAAAGTGTGGGTGGCAGAGGCCCGTGCCCTCCCAGTGCCACCTGCTGAGGAGTTTGTCCCTGTGTCACCCCAGGCAGACACCAGCCCTGCCCCTGCCCTAGGGAAAGAGCATCCCTGGCCCCATGGCCCCAGGCAGCAGAGAAGGATTTCCTTCACTCCCTGTAAGCCACACTCTTGCTCAAGGGGCTGCAGTGCCAAGGGAAGCCCAGCCCTTGGGCACAGTGGGTTTGGGCAGGGTGGTGGCACCGGGGAATGTCCCCAGTGTGAGACAGCCCCGGGGCCCTGGAGAGGCTGGGGAGGGAGCGAGGGCAGGAGCCCCAGGCAGAAAGAGGAGGCAGAGCAACACCAAGCAACTTCTGTCTCCTAAAACAATCCTTTTCTTTTAAAGGTGAAAAATGCCGAAGTTTTATTGACCTTGCCCCGGCTTCTGAAAAAGGTAAGGCCACACAGCCAAGGCTTCTCATGTTACAGATTGCATCAGTGCTGTGTCTTGTGGTACCTGAGTGCCAGGGAAGCACACGGGGACCCACATGTCACCCACGTTACACACAGCCAGCTGAAACAAGTCCCAAGGCTTTGTGACAGCTGTTTGCCCACTTTTTGCTGGTCTGTCATTTATTTGATCTTAACTCAGATGGGTTTTTTTCAGGAAAAATAAAGATTTATATTGTAAGACAGAGATTTCCCTTCTTCCTCTAGTGAGGAAGGAAATGCTGCATGGTCTCCTCAGGACATGAAGACATTTATAGTCAGAAAAATACAGTGCCAGTACCAAATATGTCTTTGAGAGAAGGAATCATCCAGATGCTTCTTTGGTTGTGGGGAGTTATATATTGTGGGAATATATATTACTCTTGTGGGAAGTTATATATTCAAGTGCACAGAAGCAGGTTGCAACAATTTTTCTCACCCTAGTATTGGAGTTTAATTGATTAATTATTGAGATTTCTTTCATTTTCAGAAGCAATTTTCCCCACATTTGAAAATCTATAAGAGAAAAAAAATGTGTAGATTTCGATTAAAGTGAACTAAGGCCATCCTGGCCCCAGCTGATGAGATGCCCCATATATTTTGTCAGATCCCTTAAGACAATCCCAAAACCTTTTGGGCACAAGATGCCTTCCTCAGGCTTGGTGGAGCAGCAGTAAGTGGTGTATTTTAAGCAACAATTTTCCTTAATTTGCCTGAATTGCTGATCCACTGGAAAATGGGAAGAAAGGCAATTACTGCTAATAAAGCAGGGGGATATTGCAGGGAGAGAAACAGCCACAGAGCCTCTGCGAAATTCATTGTAAGCAAACCCAAATAAATTATGCACATAAGGGAAGAACAAGCCTGGGATTAGTGTCGCTAATGGGCTCTGAGTTAAATCTCACACACACAAATGGGACCTTGGGGCACAAAGACACCAGCTCAACACTCAGCAGCCACCAGAAAACACTCTTTTCTAGAAAACATTACAAAAGAACTCAGTGATGCTTTTTTGGGCTATCTAAAAACAGAGGCCAGACAAAATTAAGGGAATAAAAAGCAGTTGTGTTCATTGAAGGGCCTTCAGGTACTTTTTGGGCAGACAAAGCCCCCCCAGAAGTTATACCCAAAAAAATGGATGATGGGTTATGGGTTTTCACACTTTTATAGGTTTGGTCCATTTGCACATTGAGGGTTAATCTGCAATTACAGCTGCACGTAATGAAGTCATTTACCCCAGGTTTTCTCTCCCCTAACTCACTTTTGTTTCCATCTCTCAGGCCTGAGGCAGGGAGGGGTCCTTGACTGCCAGGCCTGGAGAGGAGTTGCTGTGTCTGAGCAGAATGGGGAAGCAGCAGCTGACACTGAATATGGAGTTTGGAGTTCTGCACTAAAGAATTGCAGGATTGCAAATACAGGGAAAATACAACAGCTAAAACCCTAAGGCATCATCAGGAGCAGGGCAGAGAGCAGCCTGTGCAGCAGGAGCCCTGCACACAGCTGAAAGCTGCCCTTTGCTGGAGTGCTGTGGGGTTTTTGGGGCTTTTTAGTGCAGGCTGCGAGGATATCAAAGTTGTGGGAAGTTCTGTACGAGGATGGGAGTAGGGCTGCATCCTGAAGGAGAGACACAGGAGAGGAGAGAGAATGGGCAGAGGTGTGAGAGGAGCTGAAGAGGCAGCTGGGAAGGGAGGGGAAGCTCCCTGCCTTTCCCATCCCAGGGCTGTGGGCACAGCGTGGCCCCTCCAGCACACACACCAGGGCAAGCACAAGGTGCCTGCTCCAAAAGCAGTGGGGTTGTTTTCTGTGGAACTTCATTATGGTGCATAATGCTTGGTGGCATCACCCACACACTTTCCAAAACAGCATTTGGTGTTTTACTTTTAGGATTTCTTTTGGTTGTGTGAAATGCTGTCAGCATTTTTTTTTCCAGGAGAATTTTAGAGTTGCTGCATGATGTCAGTGCATATTTCTAGACAATTCTATTTTTCTTTTTTGAGGAAGGAAGGCTCTTTCTGTGTAGTCTTACAAAGAAAATTCTATCTATTTCAGAAGACTTTCCATGGAGTTGTAAGGCATATTGACAGAAAGAGAGGGGAATGCTTTGTCAGAGATGGAAAGTGCTGACCATCAGGCTCATAAACATAACCAGGATAAATTCCACAGCTGTACATCAAGCTGGACACTTCAACATGGTTAATCTGGAATTTTCACCATCAGTCTTGGACTGTCCAGAGCTACTTTCACCACACGTGAAGAGAAAATTGATGTCTGATTTACTTTCACTGAAGAATTTATTAATGTCTTGATTTAATCTACTCTTTTCCAGTTAGGGAGAACTTCCCGTTCCTTTCATTTCTTCATCCCTTCTCTCAGCATTGACTTTAATGGTCAGAGGTTTATCAACTACTCAGTTCCAGCCAGTCCAAGTCAATGAGAAAGGATGAAACACAGTGAACAGCAAATCTGAGTTCAGTTCAAACATTGTGGTTTTTCACAGGCAATCGTGTAATTGGGAAATTTGGGACTAAACACCTTCACAATGAGACTGCAGCTTACTCAATTTCTGTACATATTCTTAGCATCACTTGCCACCAAAAAGTGGTTGTTTATCTGAAATGTCTCTGCAGCACAAACTCCATCACTGCAGCTCAGGATTCCCAAAGTTTCCCTTGTAGTTGGTTTTCCCTGATCCAAAGAAGATCCCTGTCTGATCAGCTTCTAAGCTAAATACAGGCTCTTGAAGCCCATGCCTTTTTCTGAGCACATCATCTTTCACTTTTAAGACATGTTAAGAACAAACTCAGTGCAGTTGCACAGCCCATCTTTGCTTGAGTCCACCACCAATTACCAGCAAGGTGGTGTTAAACTCCTGCAGATTATTTAAAACCTTCTGATACTGGCAAAAAAAAAAAGCTATTAAAAAAACCTCAGCTGTAAACAAAACCATCCATGATGATGCCTAGTCACATCCTTACCACAAACCTTGCATTCATAAATGAAAATTCTTACAGTAGAAATCTAATAGTTTATGGCTGAGCTTCCTATCTTTATGCATGAGTGCTGATCTCCAGTGTAGCTGGAGACTATCTCTGATCAGTTATTGCACCCTCTTCGTGTATCTCACCAATGACATCTACTAAAAGGAGGCAGCAAAATTTGGGGCAAACAGACCCACAGTATGGTATAAATAAGCATTTCCAACCCACACTAGGAGAGCTTTTTCCTGCATTTAAGGCAGCTGCCAGCAATCTGTCAGAACCTCATAAGCCTAACATTGAATTTATTAGCTGTTGCTGGTTCTTAGTGCCAAAGCTGCTTAGCAAAATCAGCTTCATGATGGGAGATATTAACTAGGAAAAAAAACCCAACATTTTCCTATGAGAGTTTACATTTGCTATTGATGAAAATGATAGAGAAATAGCTGGTTACAGTGGCCAGGACTTTTAATGGGCTCTCACAGAGCAGATGCTGGGGCCCACAAAATGCTCCAATTTTCACTACAGGCATGAGCTGTAAGAAAGCAGATATTTCCAACAGGGGTTGGAAGGGAGCTGTCAAAGTAGGCTGGACCTGATATTTCAGTTCTCAATTGCTTCTGGGATATTCTCTCCAGAACTTAATCAAAGTTTTTTCACTGATGAATATTTTGCTGCCTGAGGAAGAAAAGGGTGGCCTATTCAGCAAGGGACACTTCTGTCCCTGTGGTGGAGCCCCACCAGAACATTGAGGTTGGCACATTCCTCACCACACTCCTCCTCCCATGGCACCTTCTGCCTTCCCTTTCCCATGGCCTCAAATCTGTGCCCAAGAGAAATCCCAAGAGGCCACGGATCAAAAGAAAGAAACAAAGACCAGAAATTCCATCTGGAAACCATGACCCCACAATGGTCCCATCAAATGATGAAATGATCAGATAAATGGCTTCAGTGGCTCAATAACGCCAGAGCTGGACACATCCTCAGGTGTTCTTCCCTCTTCCTGGGGCTGTGTGGGGATTGCAGCTCCTGCATCCTGCTCTGAATGCCTCACTCCCAGGGAGAGGTGAGCCCAGCCCAACTCCTTGGGCAAGAGCAATCAGCTGGGAGCAGCTCTTGTTCTGGAAGCATTCTGCTGGAGAAAAGCAGGGCTTTGCAGGAAATGTGGTACCCCCAGCTGTTTCTGGGGTGGGGCTGGTGGAGGCTGTGGCTTTGCAAGCACCTGGAGCACCCACAGCGTGGAAATCAGGGGCTCTGGCCTGAGGAGCCCTGTGGGAAAGCTGCTGCAGGAACAGGCTCAAATGTCAGTGTTGGCTCAAAACTTAGAGATGGCAACACAAACACAGGGCAGGATTCCCAGGGCAGGCTCCTCACAGGTGTGGTACAGCCTGCTCCAGGTTACTCCAATGCTCTGTAGTACCAGATTTGTGGAACAATTCCCACTAGGAATGGCAAGGCAGCAGGCCATTGCACTGCCTCCTACCCATTGATAAACTCACATGTATAAAATAAACAAAGCTTTTCAGAGACCCCAGAGGTTGAGACAAGGCAAAACCCTGCAGAAGTAAAATGCTCATGGCTAGTGAACATTGAACAGTCCAGAATCTTACAGAGGGGGGCTTTTTAAATGAGAGTGTCCTGGCAGAGGTAGGAGATGCCTCCTGCACGTCCTCCACACAGCCTGTGGTGGTGCATCCTGGAGAGATGAAGCAATAACAATTCTGAATTGCCTAAAAGGTGGCTGGCAGAGCTAAAGTAGCACATGGCAAACAGCAAGTAAACAAATCAAGTTTCACCTAAACACAGCACAGAAAAAAGAGAAAGCTAAGCCAGTTCTGTACATGCTCCTAAACCAGCAGTCCAACAGCAATTAATGAGAAGAGAAAAACAAGATGCCTGATTTTAATGGATCCTGACATAATAGGTGTACCAGAAATTTGATGGGAGAAAGATAATTAGAGGGACAATTACGTCTTGGTGCTGATTACACTGAAAGACAAAGCAGATGTCATGTTCTAAAGCTGAATCAGAATAACAAGGTAATGTCATTAATGAGCAACACAATCTCTGTGGATGGATTCCATGTTCTGATAAAAAATGTAGAATTATGTTAGTGATCACCCCTTGGGACAGCTTCAGAGCCAGCAGAGTTAAATTTGATAGCAGAGAAGGTGTAAGGACAGAAAACAAAACAGCAGAAGCTGGCTCTAAAACTCCATGCACAGACCAAGAAATGTTATGCATCATGTAGGGACAAAATTTGGAGATGAGCATGAAGAAATCAGTGGGAAACTTGGTACTCTTGACTTACCCCTGCACTTGATCCAAAATGTTAGTAAGAGATCCCTTGTATGTCTGCCTAACAGATTCAGCATCCTTCAGAAGCAATAAAAGTGGTTTTAGAAGTTGTGAAAAGGGGAACCCAAGAAAAGCAAGAGCTGATTAAAATGCATTGAAACATTCAGCTAGAAGGACAACTGAAGCTTGAAAGCCTGAAAGCCACTGGATATACTGCAGGCCTCTGAGGCAGGCACAAACCCTTCTCAGCCACTGAGTGACTGAGAGCAAATGGCAGATAATGATAATGATCTGTGCTGATAAATGCCAAGTGAGGAACATGAGGAGTCATCCTACCTTTACATATATAGTGATGGGTTCTGAATTAGCTTTTCCCCTCAGGATAGAGTTCTTGGAGCGATGACAGACACTTCTATGAAAACATTAATTCACTACTCTGCAGAGATTAAGATGAAAAAGAAATATTAGGATCATTGTAGAAAACAAAGAACAAAACAAAAAAGTCACCATGCCACCACAAGCACTCATGATGTACCCACCTGCAGCTCCCTGTGCCTCTCATCCCTCCCCTGCCAGCCCCAGCTCAAAGCACTGACAATAAAATTTAAAGACATAGAGAGAAGAGTGACATTTATGGTCAAAAATAGGCAAATAATTGTTTGCATGAGAAGGACAATGCAGAGCTGATTTCAGGCTAGAAAAGAGACAAATGAGACTTGTAACAGCCCAGTTAAAAAACAAACCTCCTTTTTTAGATGTTCACAAGAAGAAGAATAGAGAATCAATTTTCTAAGAGGAGCACTTAGAGACCTGCATCAGGAAAAAGTAATGCAACTGGGTCTCCCAAAAGAACTGTACACCGTCCAAAACAGGCTGTATATTCTTCTTTAATACTTCCTATTGCATTATTGTTCATATAATTGCAATAGGGTAAATCCATAGCCACACAGACAAATACCTGTGTATTTGTCATAGGAGAGCTATGATTAAGTAAGCAGGAAAAAAATGTCTTACTTTTTTGTATTTTATCTGTATTTTCTTACACATCTGTTATGAATCACTGAAGTTAGTTTTAAAAGGCAATTAGACATACAAAGAAGAAACCATTCTTACTAGCAGAATTCAAGCTAAATTCCTAATTACTGGTGGAGGAAACAGTTTTGTTTTCCACATTGGGGATGTCAAAGACATGGGGAGCACTGGTCTGAAGATCATTCATTTCTCAGCCCGGTGCTGAGTGTGGCAGTACATCACAGGCCCTGCACTTGTGGTCTTCAAAGGGAAACACTGAGCCCAAATATATTTAGTAAGGTACATGGGATAGTCCTCCTTTAGAGTATTTTTCATCATCTTCTCCACTCTCTCGCTCTGCTCATTATATTACTACTACACCAGGAAAAAGAGAATATGGATACAAAGATATCCCACAGTCTGCTGGGTATCACGCACAGGATTCAATCTGCTCAATGCCAGAGCCATCAAAAGTCATAGAAAACACATCATCACATAGAAGAGAATCATTGCATGAGTCACAGCTCCACCTCACCTTCCAAAATGAAGAAACTAATGAAGACCTAAAGCTAAACAAATTCAAGACACAGCTTTTCCTCTCTCCCTTCAGCAGCATCAGGTATTTCTCTTCTGCCTTCCCATGTTCCGCAAAGCGCAGCCTCCTGTCGGGGTGCCAGCCCTTTATCTACCCTTGCTGCCTGATTTGGTCGAGCAGAAGAGGCAGCTTTAGGTGCCTCAGGTGGCACAGAGGGTCACCAAGCTGGCTGTGTCTCTGATGGCTCTGTGGTGAGCCTGTCCCAGCACTTCCCCTGCAGCACGAGAGGAGCGGGCAGATGGTCGGCTCTGCTGTGACGCACTAACCAGCAGCGCTCAGTCCTGCTGCCAGCCACAACAACATGCTCAGGGTTTATTCTTTTCACCAGTTTTTACTGATCACTCCAGTATTTCTGGCTTGTAATTCCCAGTATTGGAGTAGCGGAGAAGAGCAGATGACTAAACCCATCTGAATGGCGCTGGAAGAGAGAGTGAGATTTACTGCTTATTTACTGCTCACTGGCCTTACTGCTCTTCCAAAACAATGTGCACAACATTTCTCAGTGTGTTTTGCTTTATTTTTCCCTCTCTTCTCTCTTGAAAAAAGAGATATTTAAGTGGGATCCAGGTGTCAGTTCTAACAAAGTCACTAAGTCTGAAAAAGAAGAGCAATGAGTCAAGAAACACAAGGACAGAAAAGAACAGATGAGGAGACACATGAGCAGAGCCTTTTGTTGTTGCTAATATGAGCAAGAGTAACAGCTCCCCATGTCCCTGGCTGCCAGTGTGGTTGGAGACCAAGGAGGAGAATGAAATGTTTTTGCACAAAGAAGAGATAACACCTACAAAGCTTCCTCTGTGCAAGTTCACACCACCCAGAACCAGGGCTGGCCCTCAGATAGGGTTCCTTTCCTCCCACACAGGGTGATGTCTGTCTAGTTGACTTCTCACAGCCTCTTGTGGTTTCCCTGTGGCACTTCAAGGATCTTGGGGACAATGACTGTGAGCCACAGAGTGAGAGGAGCCCTTTCTCCCCCACATAGCAGCAGCAGTTTGGGTTAGCAGCTGCCAGTGGGGAGGTGAGAAGTTTCCACCCTCTCCAGGACAGCATTGCTTGGACACTGATGTCTCCTCAGTTGCTCAACAATGCAGCACTGGCTTGTCCTTCAAGTGCCACGCTCTTGATTTCATCTCAGTCAGGCACGAGGATCTCAGTGGTTATTTGGGAACAGACATTGCTCAGCTCCACTGCTTCGAGCAGACAGAAGGAGTTTTGTCATATGATGAACTGTGATGCAGAAAACCCCCCAAAGCTTCTGCTTGCCTGCATCAGACTTTCTCAGACAGCTCAGGGCTGAACAGGCAGAGGAGTGACTGGGGCTGGTGTGTCACCATAGCTCAGACAGACCCTGGCTGTCAGGGCAGGCGTGTGACCCTGAGTGATGGGGAGCCCCAAACCTCTCCCAGAGCTCCCTGGCTGCCTGCAGCATTGTCCAGCCTGGTCACCTGCTCAGGGACAGCGTGGCAGAGCGTGACAGCCCAGGTGAGGTGGCTCTGGTCAGCCCCCTGACCCCAGCAGGGCAGCTGTGCTTTGGGAAGGGCTGGGATGCAGCAGCCACAGATCCACAGGGAGCACAGGCTGAGGCAGTGGGTGTTCCAAAGGAGGATGAATTCCCACTGAGGCATTCTGAATATGAGCTTGCCCCAATTAGGAAGCTAATTTTCTGTCTGAAAAGGACCTCAGAAATCAATACAGGTTCCAGGCCATTTCTTCTTGGCCACTGCTCAGGAAGGCTGGGCTTTCAGCAGGTAGTGTCACACAGCATGGCAGGTAATACACTCATTTATGGGTTTCTTTATGCTGGATAATTTCCAAGCTCCTCTCCAAAATGCATGACAGACACTTCTAGGCACACAATCCCTGCATTTGCTGGGTATGACATGGTTAACCTGACTGAGCAACATCCTTCAGGAATAGCAATATGATTTTCCCTGAAGAAATCCTTTAAGAGCAAACAGCTCATGTTTATGGATTCAAAATGCTTTGAACTCACCCAGCAATTCCTCTGTTGGCCACCTCTTCTGTGTTTCCTTGAGAACATGCACCAACATTGGATCTTTGACTGTCATTTCCATGGCCTGACCAGTCTGAAGGAGCATCCAGAAGATTTCATTATTTCATCTGGATTTAGGACCTCAAAATCTGGTATCAGATTCCATTAGCACAGTGAGCTGGCACCAGACCCCAACTTTTCTGATTTGACAAGTATGCATCAAACTCCATGGCTGCATGTGACTGTAGGTGGTAGGAGGTATAGATGTGATTTAAACTCTCCAGAACTGGTTTGTTGGCCATATTAATCTCAAAAACTCAACAGTAATTGAAATCATGGAACTCTGGTGTTCTAGAAAACAGCAAATGTTTCTTAATCATCCTGCACATAATCCCATTCAGACGTTACCCAAGTTCTTGGTGTTTCAATCCAAATTGCTAACAAGCCTGAGAATGGTTTTGATAATGCAACACAAGTATTGTCTTGGCATTTTGTGGGGAAGGAGCACAGAAGAATGTGTCAGGCTTGGCATGTCTCAGTTTAACCAGAGCTCTCTCATGGAAAAGATGGAGGGAACTGTTGCTGTGTCAGGAAATGGCAGTGGATTTGAACAAGGAATGAACTTTGGGTACCATGCAATCCAACACAGCTCAAACCTCCTGGAAGCCATTAACAATGCTGTTCTTTGGGCTCCTTCACCAGGAACTCACTGAACGCCTCGAATTCCTCTCAGCAGAACTCCCATGACTTTTACCAGCATCTCTGTTCCACAGGAAGCTCAGCACTGGAGCTCCATGGGGGGAAGTGACAGCGTGTGCCTTCCTCGGCAGCCGGGGCTGACCTGAAATGATTTCAGGTTCTGGGAAGAGCTTTGTGAGGCTCATTGCTGGCTGAGGTAGAGGTTCTTTCTCTCACTGTCAGAAAGAATGTTCCATTTGTTTCATCCATTCAGGACTCTCTGCAATATCCTTTTTCTAACATCTCGGTTCAGGCAGTTGAGGATGCACTCAGCTTGATCACCTTCTTTGCAGAGACACACTCAGATCTGTGATCTTCTTCCAAAATGCTGCTGCTCTCTGCTGTCAGACAGAAGGGCAAGGGACTGATCCTACCAGATGGTTCATGGAATACTCGAGTGCCTAAAACCCCAGTGATCTTGTGGGTGACAGTTCTCCTCTCAGTCATAATGAAGGGTATGTTCACTTCACTGGAGAGTGCTGGAAAATTAATTTCCTTGTAACAAAGCTGCTGCAGGGGCCAAGCCCCTTGAGGAGATGGCACTGGTGCTTCCCACCATGATTCCATGGAGAAGACAGTCTCTCACACATTGATTAGGAAATAATGAAGCTCAGAGACACAAAGTTCTTTACTGTCCCAGCTGCTGCACTGATCCTCTGTCTGCCACGAGGTCAGATGATATGAATGTGATATGATTCCTTCTGACACAGAAACCCTATGACATAAGTTGATTTATGTGAAACCTTTTGGTGAGCCCCAGCTTTTTAATCTCAAATTCTGGGTGAGAAGCTGAGCTCAGGTCCTGTACTGTCAGGGATTCTGCTTCACAGGGAGGTTGTCCTGAAGCTGGTGACCCCTTTTCCTCCAGGAAAAGCCTCACAATCTGTGGTGCTCAGGTTCAGAGCAATCCCACCTGGCACATACAGCGTATCTGTGGGGTGGCAGCAAATATCCAAGGTGTCCCACAGCGCACAGAAGTAGCTCTGTCATTGTCAGCAATGCTGCTGAGGAGTGACACACTGGCTGGTGGAGCAGCACCAGGGACAAAAATGACAGGAAAAGGTGTGTTAGAGCAGGAGGTGTTGATGATAGTGATGTCAGTGGTCATCCAGATGGCAGTGCCCTCCTCCCTGCAGCTTCTCAGACAGCAGGATGGGGAGTACAGGACAACATGTGATATCCACAGGGACGTGCCAGGACAGGGAGACGGGTCCCTGCCAGCTCCTGGCCAGCACAGAAGGGAACATGCAAACCCAGCAGGTTTTTCTCACTTAAAAAAAGCCCAGCAGGCATGAGGAGGACTTGACAGCTGTCATCCTCTGCATTATTCCAGGGAATCCTGGAAAGATTGGCTGAACACATCATGTCTTGGTGCCTGCATGCTGGGTGGGCTCCTGGCACACACCCACCCTCGTGCAAACGTGTGTGTGGGAGTGCCACTGAAACCACTTTGGCTCAGTTTTGCTTTAAAGTCCAAGACTCTCCTTTCCCAGGAGGTCTTACATTGGAATGTCCTTGGCACAGAGGCACATCCCAGCTGAGCTCCTCCTCAGCCCCTTCTCTGCACAGTGGGTTTGATGCAAAAACTTGCATAAACAGGATGAAGACCTAAAGATGAGAGGAGTCTCTTGATGGATGAAAGTACAGATCCTCAGTTACAGGCCATCCAGGCAGAGCTCTCTAAGTGAACCAAGCACTGACTCTTCTGAAGGAAAGATTTGTCATAAGAGCTGAGCTAGGCCAGACAGATCCCTGGGGCAGAGGACACAGGCTGGAGGGGAGTAAGCAGACAGAAAAGATGACAGCAGAGAAGATTGGAAAAGAGAAAAGTCCCCTGGTGATCTTCTTCCCTGTCACCTGAAATGACTGAGGTCCCCTCAAGAGAAGGAGCTCTCTACTTTGCAGGAAGGAGGCTGTAAGAGGTTGTGAGTGGAAGTGATGCCAAGTGACTGCCTCATGAATCTCATGTGGAGGGAGAAGCAGTAGGAGATCACTTCACCATCAGCACAGAACAGAAAGACTCTGTCTCCTGAATTAATAACCTGAAGCAACTGTTCTGCTCCAGGCAGCCACAAGAAAATGCAAAATTCAGACACAGGTTGCATTTTCTGGGTGTTATTATTTCAGATTAAATTCAAAACCAGAGAAGCAGGACAGGACATAGAACTATGCAAACATTGCATGTGGGACTTGCCTTTCCCCACATTAGATGCCCTAAAAAAAGGGCACAGAGCAGGTATTCAGTTACACCATGGAATAAGACAAGAGAGTTCCTTGGTAGATACAAACAGGACCCCAAAAAAGTAGTAATTGATTATGCCTCCCATGGCAAACTCACTCAGCCTTTGTGTCTCATCAGAAAAAAGGATTTACAGGAGAGCAAAACTCATGTCTCATTGAGCTTTTCATCACTGCCCTGCAAGGGTATTCTGCTGGCAAAGCCACTCTTGTCCCAGCCTGTGGGAAGTGAAGCCAAAGCACTCCCTGTGACACCAGCCACACAGCCAGGTGTTCCTCCCTCCTGTTCCTTTCTCCTTCCCTAGGAGAATGAAGGACACCAGCTGGGCCCCCAGGCCCTCCAGGCTCAGCTCCCAGAGCCCTCCTGTCCCTCTGAACGTGTCCCCTTGCAATGGACACAGGAACCCAAGTGCTCCCACAGGGACATGTGCACCTCCCCAGCTCCCTGCTCTTCCCACAGTCACTGCACTGGTGCCTGCAGCACCAGCTCCAGGCACTGGGTCACGGTGGGCCGCAGGCAGAGTGTGCCCAGATAGACCTGAGTCCATCATGTGAACACCCAGAACCATCAACCAAACCCCCAGAACCATCAACCAAACCCCCAAAACCATCAACCAAGCCCCCAAAACCATCAACCAAGCCCCCAGACCTCTCCTGCAGGGCTGCACTCCAGCTTCTTGTTCCCCTCTCTGTAGGTACATCCAGAATTACCCTGGCCCTGGAGCAGAAATCAGCATTTGTCTTTGTTAGACTTCATGTGGTTGGTGACACACTCAAACCTACCAAGATCTCTTTCTAAGGACCCTCCACTCTCAAGGGACTCTGGGTCTCCTCCTGATTTAGGATCACCAGAAGCAAACTTCCTTAAGTGTGTCCAGGTCATTGATAAAAATATCCAAGAGAATTTGCCCTAAACCTGAGCACCACCAGCCTGATGCTGCCCCATGGACTGCAGCTCCTGGAGCCCAGTTGTTCCCCAGGGAAGGAGAGATGAAGCCACAGCACAGTGGTGAGCTGCAGGCACTGCTACAGCACTGCCCTGGTGTGCACAGAGCAGCAGTGGGGGTCCACAAGGGTTGACTCAGGGCAATAAACATCTGGGCGGGTGTGTTGTACAGTAATATTTCAAATTATGGGCCAAATGAATTACAGCTCATCAGTTAGGGCTGTCTGCTGCCTCAGTTTGTGGGTCAGGTTTACATCATCTAATTCTTCCAAACTCAAATCATTCCATCATTCTCTCATCATAGACACTGCTGGTTTGAGAAAATGAGGCAAAATCCCTTCTAAACTCTGCTGTATCTCAGAACAACACCCTGGCTCTGTCTCACTTGCATTCCTTTTTGGAAAAGTGTGCCAGTTGCCTGATACCAAATTGACTAAGAGGAGTGAGATAAGCAGCTGTTTGCTGTTGATGGATGCAATATTGCACACACAGCCAGTGTGAGCAATTAAAAGCTTTATTTATTGCTATCTCTGTAGTGTGGTTTAAGAACTCAAAAGGTCAGCTACAGTGGCAACAACGAATAGCACATATTAATTAGATGTAATTATAAAGATGAATTCCCAGACAAAATATGAGCTGGGATCAGCCTGGTCACTAAGAGGACACTCAAATATTTGATAAAAATGAGACTGCATATGTGGCTTGATAAGCTGGACTGTAGGCTTTATCACACATATGCTCTCCCAGTGAGGAGACAAGGTATTAATATAAGTGAAGCCTGTAGCAGTCTCTATGGTTACAGCTAACATTTTCTAATATAAGCCATTGTCTTCAGATGCTTAACTTTCCATGTTTCAACTGCTTAGGCTGAAATTTTCCATCACTGCTCATTGTTTCCAGGTGAATTCTCTAGCAATCAGGTTAGCAAATGTACTGGAGAATTCGAGCAGATTCTCATGCTGAAACAGCAATTGGAAATTGGGCAGGGACTCAATCTTATCATCTGTTCCCATCCTCTCCAATTTACCCCATGGCTTGGTGACTTTCAAAGACTCAGCAGATGCTGCTGGCAGTTTTGTGCAGGAATTCCCAAAGGTGACATCTCCTGGGGGTGCACCAGTCCCTGCTGGGCACTGCCCGTGCTCCCAGAGCTGCTGCCCTGAGTGCTGCCCTCGTCCTGCAGAGCTCAAACTCAGCCCTGACTCTCAGGGCTGCACCCAGGGACTGAGGAAACTCGAGCCAGGCCGAGTTTTGCATCTGCAGCTCCTCAGCTGAACGTGTTACAAACACCTGCGCCCACCCTGCTGCAGTGGTGGCATTTCTGTGTCACAAACCCTGCGAGGTGGATCAGAGGGAGAGCAGCCATCCTGCAGGGCTCCAGTTCCTAATAACTGCCCCAACACTGGGCTGGGGCAAGAATTTTAAAACATGGACTGAATATATTTTCTTTTTGGAAAAGAGGCATCCAACTCCCACCAGCACACAGGCAGTCAGGTATCCTGTGCCATCACCTCCCTGTGTGGAGGATTGTGCTCTGTAAACTGTGGCACAGGTGGGCAAATTAATTCTGTGAGCTGTGCCTTGGCTCAGGGGAGCCAAGAGGTTCTCACACGTACCCACAGAGGTGCTGGAGCCAAGCTGAACCAGAACAAGCAACAGCTTCTTCTTTCTGCAGTGTCTTCCCCCCCTGCCACTCTTCACATCTTCATTCACTGCTTTTTCTGTTGTTCAGAGTTTGGGCCATGGTTTGCTAAGTTTAAACTCTGTGAATCATAGAATCTTTAAGGCTGTAAAGACCACCAAGATCATCAAGGCCAGCCTTTTACCAAATGCCCCCATGCCCCCAAACCACATTGGGAAGTGCCACCTTTGCTTATTTTCTGAACACTTCAGGGATGGTGACTCCATCACTTTCCTGGGCTTAATAACTTTTTCAGTAAACAAATTTTTCCCAGTATACAGGGGATGTGATTAACATTTTAAAAAATTAAAATAAAAAAAATAAAAATTACAATTGGCAACCTTAAAAACCAACCAACTTTAAAAAAAATCCTAATACACAGTCACTCCTAGATATTCCTGATTTCCTAATTAGTTTTTGCCAAGTTTAACCTCTTGAAAGTATCCCCCAAGTAATGACAGGTTGCTGCTCTTTGCCCCCAGGTGTGCTGTGGCTCTCAGTGGTGTCCGAGGTGTTGTACATCATGCTGTTGGTCGTCGGGTTCAGCCTCATGTGCCTCGAGCTCTTTCATTCAAGCAGTGTCATAGATGGGCTCAAGTTAAATGCCTTTGCTGCTGTCTTCACTGTGCTTTCAGGTATGAACCTCCCCTTCCCCTTTCACCACCACACAGCAAAATTCTACAACTTTGAAAGAATAAAAGACCAGAGGCTCCCAGATTCTCTTATCCCCATTTAGCTATCACAATTTTTCACTGTAATTTTTTGTTCCTTTGGCACAAAGACTGCATGATAAATTCGCCTCTTGCCAGAGAGAAGTGAATATCCTCCTTCCTGATTTCACAGCAGCAATGCAGTAATTATCCTTCCCAGCCTGCACAGCCATTACCACAGCTCCAGCCTCAGCTCCATTTGCAGCATCATCACATTCATTTTCCAGAGGAAAACTAAAAACATGTAATGCTGAAAAGTCTTTCTTCATGTTAATCCTGAAAGTAGGTGAAAGCTGGAAAACTGAAGAAAGGAGCTCATCTTGTTAATTAACAAAATTGAGAATGAAAAAGGTTCTAATAATGGCACTGAGGAGCAGCCCCAAGGGTGGTCTGGGACGTGTGCATCTCTCAGAACAGCTCCTCAGGCTGTTTTTGTGCTCAGTCTCTACCTGGGGCTCCTCACCATATGAACTTGAGGAATTCTCTTCTCTAAAATGAGTCCAACCATGTGGTTAAGTGCCCCATCACTTCTGTGAAGCTTTTTCTGGCTAAAACCCCACTTTCCAGGATTTATACAAGCAGCCAGGGTGCCTATGTGAGCACTCCTGCATGGACCTCTCTGGCAGAAAGAATTTCTGCAATAGAAGTGCATTTTATTCTGCTGCATTTTAGGCTGGAAGACATTACAACAGGCAGTGTATGTTCCGGGAAGGACTTTGTATCTTCAGGGATAGCTGCAAATGGTGAAATAATAACAAAAAGGAAAGGTCAGAAGGAGAGCTGAGTGACAAAAAAAATCTGATAAGAACTGCCAAAGCATATTTTTCAGCATGGGATATCATTTGGAACTTAAAAAAAAATAGTTCCGTTTTCAAAATCAAACTATGTGGAATTCTTCAACATTCAATCAATTACTTCCATGTTCTTCCTCTCTCCCTTCACCACTAACTGCAGTTTGAAAGTTTTGTAAGAGTGATGAAGTTTTCTTTCCTACACAACTTTCTATTTTTATTTTGGCCTTCCCTCTTTCTAAGTACATTGCCAAGATAGTCCAAATATAAACTTCAAAATTTTACAGGGAAAAATGATAGAGGAATTGAAACAAGGATAAAACCCCAAACCCCAGCATACTGCTAGCTGTTATTTTCAGTGACAGGGATATCAGAGGAAAGAAGAAAACAATATTTATTTAAGTTTAGCATATTTATAATGGCATAGCTTAATAGAAATTAGTTAATGAAAAGGACTTTCCATTGGAGCATAACACTCCTCATTAAATTCATGCTTGAGTTCCCCCATAAAAGTGCAATGAGATCTCCACATTCTCATAGCTCAACATCTAAAGGTTAGGAAAAAATATCCCAACAGTGTGGTCACTTATTGCTGTTCCTACAAACCACTAAAAAATACCTCACAACATCACAATTTTGGTATCCCACTTAACCTTACACAACTAAAAAACTTACATATGTCTCTCATGTAATATTTATAATAAAACATTTTAATTAATGGGATATATTCCACAAATAGCATTTCCAGTAAAAAAAAATCTGAAAATACTTTAAAATACATTGTCTTTTCCAAATTTCCTTCATCTCCAGCTTTCCAAAGCTCCTTAATTTCTCCCACTACTGACACCTCCAAGCTGCTCTGGTCCTGCAGGGCTCAGGATCTCAAGCCACCTACGAATGACCAGAGTTTCTGCACTGCCAACCACTGCAGCACGCCACATCACCAGGATTTTCTATCTGCAAACACCTCTTGCCCTGGAGCCCGGATGGGCACAGGCACCGTGCCCTCCCTGCCCAGCCTCAAGCAACCAGCTGGGGGGAAAAGATGATCCTGGGCATAGAGCATTTGTTGATTTGTGTCACAAGCTGCTCATTTTAGCTCATTAAATGTACAGCTAAAAGGACCAGAGGGTTTCCCTGTGGAGAAAACTTGGCAAGGCACGGCTAAAATAGACCAAACCAAAAGTGAATGAAGCAGCACAAGAAGAGATTTGCATTATTCTGCTTTAGTCTGGATGTGGCATAACAGCACCAACAGCCCTGCCAGGTGCAGGTCCGGCCCCATCCTGCCCTGCCATTAGGCAGATAAAACAAAAAACCAGGGTTTGCTGGTGCCCTCCTTCTCACCTGGATCAGTGAGTGTCACCTCAGCCTCCCACACAGCCACAGGGCTGAAGGTGGCTGAAAGCCTGAGCAAGGTTTGTGTGACAGAACCGAGCGGCTCAGCCCTGGCTGTGTTAAACCTCCTGCTGGCTCTGAGTGACTGTGGCAGGTCTCAGGGCAGGCTGTAATATTTTATTAGGGTTGAAAAATTACTGACAGGACATATAGAAACAGCAAACTCCAAACTTAAGATCAAGACAGAACTGTCAGCTGAAGAAAAATCCACTGATTCAAGAAGTTCAGCAAGCTCCCAGTGCATTCCGGAAATTAAATACAACCAGAAAAAAGCAAGGTGTGTGCAGCACTTTGCTGGGCTCCCATTAGGCCACCCACCCTGCCCAAATCTCATTTCTCCTGGAGTGAATTGCTCTTTCCACCTCCTATCTTTGCAGTGTGTCACTCCAACATGAGGCAGATGAGCAAGTCACCCCAGCTCCCTGTAACACAACATCTCCCCTCAGCCTCTGCAGTTGTTTGTATCAAATCTGACATTTGTCTTGCTGAAGGTCCTGCTCAACATGCCCACAACACAAACATTCCCCAGCTTCCCTCCCCCAGAACCGCCCTGAATTGTCCACATGTCTGGGACTAAAGGAGTGGATTAGGTTCTGAGAGTAAGCAGGAAAAAAGAGCCAGAATTTGGTGTGGTTGAGGGAGAGAAATTAGGATGTTCCATGTACAGGAAGGGCAACCATGAAAAAAATTAGATGGTCAGAGAGAACAGTGAATGAATGGTCAAAGTGTAACACACAGACCTCACTGTACCCACCATGGCAGAATATTGGTATTTCTAAGTGCCTTGAACTTGCCACTGCAGCACAAGAGGCTTTTGCACTTCTGTAGGTCCAAGAACTAATTGGGATGTAGTGATCCAGCCCCACCTGCTTAGCCTGACCCCACACTTCCCACAGCTCTTTGGGGATCATCACCCTGCACTGCCCAGGTGCCATGGCAGCAACATCCCAAATTACTGTAGCTAGAGAATTCTCCAAGCCTCAGAGCTGCTCCTGACCACCACTCCTTGAAAAGTGGAGTTTGGTTTTCCTCAAAGGGATGTTTAAATATAAAGTTCAGGTGGCTTTTTTCTGTTTAAAATGCAGGACCACGCTGGCCAGCTAAAGGCAGAGCCCCCCAGGCCACCCTGTGATTTACTGCAGCCTTGTTCTTTACCATGACAGAGACAAAGTCTAACATGCTGTCTAATCCTCACCCAGCTGCAGTTCTCTCAGTGAGCCCTAACAGTGTCACAAAAGCATCACCAAATTACCCCAGTGGTGTCCCCTCACCACACATCAGGAGAACCAAGCTCACTTCACTTCCTGGTGCAACTTCCAAGTGTTTTATGAGCGTTCAAATTCATAAATCTTAGCGACTGCTGGGACAAAATGTGGTTGTGTGGCGTGAACACACTGAGTCTGCGCTGCTTGTAGAAGCCTCTCTCCTCATTCTCTCACCTGAGGCCTGTCTGTGATGGGCTGGGAGGTGGCTGTGGGTGGCACACCCCTGGTTTGCAGCAGCAGGGTTGGTGGGGACGCTCATTGTGCAACATTTTCTTCAACGATTTTCTTCCTTCAACTCCTCTCTTAATTGAGAATTCAGAATGATGTAAAATAATGAGCTCTCAGTCACATCTTTCCTCTGCCCATGCAGCTCCCTCCTCCACAGCAGAACAGGAGGCATAAAAGTACAACAAAGACTTTTTTGGAGCTCTCAAAGCACTTCCAGCAGTAGCTCCCTCAAGAACGATAAAAAACGTTGGCACAAAAATTCCTGTTCTGATCCCTGCTTCCCAGGTCTCTTGGGGATGGTGGCACACATGATGTACACTCAAGTTTTCCAAGTGACAGTCAGCCTTGGGCCAGAGGACTGGCGACCACACTCCTGGGATTATGGATGGTCCTTCTGGTAAGTGTCACCCCCAGCTCACTTCTTTTCCCTTTGGAGCTGTTCCCTCAGCCTGTTGGGATGTTGCACACATCACCTCCAGCTGCCAGGAACGCCCCTGTGGATTTCCAGCTGCCAGACTTGCAGGAGCATGAGTCCCCAGGGCCGCGCAGATTTTGAGGTGTGGGGGACAGGTCTGGGTGGCTGTGCAGCAGCAGCTGTGCTATCAGCAGGTACAGAGCATTTGTAAATAAACAGCACCCACAATTACCAACACAGATTGAGCACTCTCATTAAAGTTCAATTTAGGAACATAATTGCCGTGGCATTTCTGAGACTTTTTTTTTTTCTTCCTTGTTTTTAATTAATGTCTCGGCTGAACCTTACAGTGCAGCTTTGAACACAAGTGCAGAGGAAGGTGCAGTGCTCCTGGCATGATGAAACTCCCCTGTGGATCATGGGGAGAAGGGTTGGGAAAATGGACATGGCTTTTTTTTTTCTTTTTTTTCTTTTTTTTCTATTTTTTTTTTTACAATTTATCTTCTAAAATCACATAAAACTAATTTGGCCAAGACACTCCAACTGTGTTATATTGCTTGCAAGTTTATAAGAAGCCTACTAAGACCTGGAGGCTGTGGAGAATAAAAATACCTGCAGACAACATCACCAGTCCTCCAGAGGCATCAGCCTCTTTGGATGGATAGGGAAAATACTTTCTTCTTGTCATTTCTAAATATAGCACAATATTTTCTCTCCATCTCACTGCAAAGACAACAATCTTTGCTAACACAAATAAATAAATACTTCTTATGCACAGCACTTCAGGGAATTATTAGTCTTTCCTTCTCACTTCTTTCTGCTGTGTTTCATAGGAGGAGTTACTACTATTTTAGCAACATGTTACAAAATACAAATCACATTATATTTAAAACACAGCTTATTTGGTGTCTCAATAATGAATATTTATTGCATGTGATGATGGACTTATAAATACATTGCATTCACATATTTATAATATTTATATTAATATTTATAACAACTCTGTCACAGTAATTGTATAATTTTCAATAGATTTAAATAATAAGGCATATTTGTCTTCAGTAATCTATTTTGTAATTTACTGCAATATTCAAACTTCAAAATGTTGTTAAATGTCTTGCATGATAAACACTCATTAGATTATTCTCCTTCATCTTGTGCAAGCCAAGAGCCCCCATGGCTCAGGGTGGGCTCCAGGGTCCCTCAGGGCATCCTGAGCTCTCCCTGGGCCCACTCATCCCACCCACACTCCCTGCTGGGAGCTGTGTCCATAGAGATGGGGCAGGTGTCCCATGGCAGATGGAGCTGGTGTCCCATAGAGATGGGGTTGGAGCTGTGTCCCATAGAGATGGGGCTGGAGCTGTGTCCCATAGAGATGGGGTTGGAGCTGTGTCCCATGGCAGATGGGGTTGGAGCTGTGTCCCATGGCAGATGGGGCTGGAGTTGTGTCCCATGGCAGATGGGGTTGGATGTGTGTCACATAGAGGTGGGCTGGGAGCTGTGTCCCA
>VWYI01008040.1:331-43156 GCA_013399455.1 Anthoscopus minutus | reverse complement strand
TGGAGCTGTGTCCCATAGAGATGGGGCTGGAGCTGTGTCCCATGGCAGATGGGGTTGGAGCTGTGTCCCATGGCAGATGGGGCTGGAGCTGTGTCCCATAGAGATGGGGTTGGAGCTGTGTCCCATGGCAGATGGGGCTGGAGCTGTGTCCCATGGCAGATGGGGCTGGAGCTGTGTCCCATGGCAGATGGGGTTCCATGGGGGTCAAATTCCAGACCCCAGCCCTGTCCCAGAGCAGCCTGTCCCTCAGCTCTCCCTGGGCAGCCACAGCCAAGGAACGGACAGGGGGCTCTGGTTTAAGGACCAGGACTGCCCCTGGATTAGGTCTCACTGTGGAGGACTCTGGGATACCCACAAGCAGGGAAATACGTGGCAGAAACCTCCCCTCTGCCCATATTCCTGGGCCAGGGGATTCTCCAGGCAGGGGATTTCAGTTTCCCTGAGGACCAGTAGATGTTCAAGTCCAGACTCTCTAAAGAAAATGAATATAAAAGTCCTGAGCTGTCTGAGCCATGGAGGGACATGAGAGCCCAGCCCTGAGCTCAGCTACAGGAGGCTCTTTGGGTACAGTCCCAGCACATCTGGGGCACAGCTGGCACAGAGTATTAACAACGTTGCTGTTAAAGAGGCCTTCACCCAAGGCAGGTGTAACTCCTAAGGTAGGACAACCGCTCTTTACAATTCAAAATAAATAGCATTTAACCAAGGTCCATAAAAACTGAAGTACTTCTACCCTAATTGCCTAATTACTATGATTTCCCAAATGCCAGGCACTGAGAGTCTCCACTCTGTATTTCTTTCTCTGAACCTTCCAGCACTTCTGATTTCATGATCAGAAACCATCAGAAACATCCAAGAGAAATTCTCCCTCAGGTATCATTCCCCAGGCACCTCCCAGGCACAGTGAGGCATGTGGTTTTGGCTGGCTTCCTCCTGGATACTGCTTGGGAGCCCAGCTGGAAATGTTTGCAGCTGCTGGAGCTGCTCCCCACACTCCATGGGGGAGGCAGACTCATGCCAGGCCAGGAAGATGCTGTGCCTGGACACTCACACCTAGCACAAGCTCCCTTCCCACCTCTCCTCCCCACCATGGGAAACTTCAGGGAACTTTGTCACCCCAGGGGTCACTACATTTCCTTCTCATTTGATTGCATCTGGCAAACAGGTCCAAAAATGACAGGGAAAGAGCTGCCTCCACACATCTCATTGCCTCAGGAGTCCCTGCAGGACTTGTTGTAAGTTGAATTTTGAAATCATTGAAATGAGCCATTTCTGTTTACTTGAGCCATTTTTTACCCCAGATTTTTCAGTCCATGAATATGTGCTCTTTTTCAAGTTTTGCCTAATTTGAAATGAGAAGCTGCTTCCTTGTCCGCAGGTCCTTTGCAGGATGGGAAAATAGCTCATGCTGAGGGCTGTGTTGACAATGTGTATTTATAAGATAATGCTTCTGGGGCTGGATTCCTTCTGCTCTGCATAATTCAGACCAGTTTGTTATAGAAAAAGTGCAAAAAGGAGCAGGTAAAGTGTGGCACCATCACAGCTGATGGAGTTAATCCAGCTTAGTTAGGCAGCCACTCTGAACTATGTGTAGCCAGAGTTGATGGGCTGACTGTCAAGCCAAGGGGAGCTGGAAGGCAGAGAAGCTCTGTGGACAAAAGGAGGAATTCAGGGCCTTTCTTTGCAGCCTCATTTCATGCTCAAAAAGCATCTCAACTCCTTGGGGCCATGAGTCCCTCGCCAGCCCCATCTGAACTTGAGCTCAGGGAGGGCAAAAGAAGCTGGGGGGAAGAAGCCCTGTCCACAGGCAGGGAACAGAGCAGCTCCCAGCTGGCCCTGCTTGCCAGGAGACCCAGGACAACACTTGCTGCTGCTCCA
Organism: Anthoscopus minutus; assembly: GCA_013399455.1. Classification (NCBI taxonomy): domain Eukaryota; kingdom Metazoa; phylum Chordata; class Aves; order Passeriformes; family Paridae; genus Anthoscopus; species Anthoscopus minutus. The sequence continues at coordinate 41,278 of VWYI01008040.1, read as the reverse complement.
GCTTGCCACTGGGCCAGTCTTATTCTTTCTTGCACCTCCCTTCTCCCTCTGCCTCCCTGTGCTCCAGGCTGGTATGTGCAGGTGTCCTGCCCCTGGCTGCCCAAGGCTGGCTGGCACTGCCCTCACACTGGGGGAGTCAGTCAGGAAACCCCCAGGCTGGGTGACTCCACAAAATGGAAGTGTTGTCTTCTGTTCTGGTCAGGCTTTCAGAGACCAGATATAAGCCAGGAATGCCAGAGGTGTCCATAACCCAGGAAAGAAGGAAATGTACTCTGATGGAGGCATGAAAACCAGATTAGAAACCATCCCTGCAGTGGCATTGTGCGGCCAGTGTCCCACAGATGCTGGAAAACTGCTCCCAAAGACTCTCTGGGGCATTGCTCCTTCCAGGAGTGTGTGGATTTTAGCACTTGTCTGCAAGGCTCTGAGGCATTTCAGAGGGAGACCAGGAGGTTTTTGTCCCTGGTGTCAGAGCGCACCAAGCGTTCACCTCAGCACGGGGTTCTCCATGGGGGGAAGGCTGTGCCCAGCCCGGCCTCCCGCCTGCCTGAGCAAGAGCCACAGGTGCTCTGAGGTAAGAGGAGCAGAGTTTGTCAGCTCCACCTTCCCTGCCAGCTCCAGCCTGTGTGTTTGTGTCAGAAATGCCACGTGAGCTGCTGTGTTAACCCAGCTCTGTCTGCTGGTTTCTCTCTCCACAGTCTGGCGTGGGGCTCCTTCACCTGCTGCATGGCGGCCTCCGTCACCACCCTCAACTCTTACACTAAGACTGTCATTGAGTTCAGACACAAGCGCAAAATCTTTGAGCAGGGCTTTCGAGAAGAGCAGAACTTCCTAGACCAGGAAGCCATCAAGTACTTCAGAGAAAGGTCAGTGCAGTCAGTCACTGGGTCAGGGGAGGTTTCCATGGACTCTGCTGGTTTCAGAAAAGCCAGGCTCTTGCTCACTTCAGCACTCGTGGGTGAGGTCTCTGAGATGCCTGTGAAAGGCAAACGCAAAAAGTCCTCCTTGATTTGGTATTTCTGACATTTTGTGATGTCCCAGTGCCCACCCTTTCTCCTATACTCATTAAAATCTTTGCAATATGCACCCAATTCACAAAAATCTGTGCTGCCCATGTAAGCTGATTTTCCCTGTCTAGAAAGGTAAAATTGTGGGGGTGTACTAAATGTGACATCCATCCTTTCTCAGCACGTGCAACAAGCACCTCCCAGTAATCCCAACAGCTGCTGAGGCATTTTCCAGCCACCCCCAGGCCCCTTTGGAGCTGCCATCTCCCACGGTCACATGCCCACAACCCATCCCTGGCTGCTTTGCAACACCCATCCTGTGGAGCAAATCCACACAAATGCAGAGAAACACTCACACAGTGCCACCCACACAGTGCCACCCACCCTGCCACCAGGGTCTTAGGTGGACTGGAGTCCTGGTGGGTGCCAAGGCCCAGAGATGCTCTGTCACAGCAGCTGACCTCTGTGGCTGCTCCAGGAACCTCCATCCCTCATTCTTTGGTGAGAAAGTTCAGGTTTTGTTTGAAGCTGTGGATTCTGAAGAGCACAGAGATCCTGGGCTCCCCCAGAAGGGATGGGCTCCATAGGGTGATGTACCTTCACAGGATGAAGAGCTGAGAAGGGCAGAAAATCCTCACCAAGTGTCTATGGCCTGAAGTGATATTTTGGGGGCAGAAAGTGTAAGCAGGATGCACTGCTGTTTGTCAGACCAGTGGGGCAGGTCCTCCATGGTGGAGGAGAGTTGTTGAGAAGCTCTGAGGGGACAGAGGATTTGGAATGATCAGCACTTCAGCAGCAGAGTGAGGAGCTCTCCTGAGAGGGCAGAGCTAGAGAGCTTCCATGATTATTGCTTTTCCTTGTTTATCTCATTTATTATTCTGTTGTTGCAGTTATCTCCCTGCTAAAGTCCAAGTTTTCACTCTACCTTTCAGACAGCCTGGAAAGAAAAGAGAAATGAGGCAAACAACCATGATTTTCCTAATTTTGAATTTGGACACAACAGTGAATTATAAAAAATTCTCTGTGGGAGAAAAGAAAGCCCAGACACAGTGAAGAGGAAGGGGTCAATGTGTGCCTCAGGGTAAATCAGCACTCAGGGAAGAAAACCAAACAAATTATTGAAGTGAGAATTGCAGATAAAAGCCCAGGAGAATTATAAGGAACAGTATCTTGAGTTAGACTGGGAAATGCTAAAGTACCACTCTTGCCCTTTCTGGAACAGTAAATAGCAAAATACATTAATGGCCCAGAGGACAGGGATCTTCTCTCACATGGGCATTGTGGGTTTGATTTGTGCTCCTCTTGCATGACACAATTCCACCCCCAACAATTCCCTCCTTGGTCACCTCCACACACACTTCCACCCTTCCACACACACTTAGCACACTCAGCTCAAGCATGTGGTGTTCCCTACATAATCCCCTGATTATGACTTTCTTTTTTTATATCACATTATTTTAATTGTTGTATCTGAATACATAATAGGAAGCCCAGAGACAGTGTTACCATGGGATCATTCTACAGATTTAAAGCTGTGCAGCAATTTACAAATATATAAAAATTTTAAATTTTTTAAGTGATCATATTCATGCTCAGCTTCACAGCTGTGCCCTGGGAATGCTCTGATTGCAGGGTCCAGGGACTGTCCATTAGCAGCACCCTGTTGCTGCATGCTGTGGGTGCCCTCAGTCCCACACAACTTCCCTGAGCTCCCATCTGCCTTTGCACAAACAGAAAATAAAATAAATCCTCTTTCCTTCCTGTGCATATACCCAGGGACACTTCACATTCCCTCCTACTCCTCCACCTCCATGTTCCTTTTCATACCTCATGAATAAAACCTTCCAAGCCTTTCTTCCTTCCAGTCACTTTGCACATATCTTCGCCCTTTTTGCCTGTTCCTTTGCCTCAGCGCAGAGCCAGCACCCCCTGGGGCACACATCCAACCTCTGTGCTGGACACACCCTGTGCAACAGGCACTTCCCTGTATGCCTGCTGAAAATTAAAGCTTTATCATTACTCCCAACAGCTCCACTTACCATCTGGGTCTCAGGGAAGGAAAGTGTTAGTCCCATTTTGTGAGATAAAACTTTTTTGTCTGAATATTATCCTACAGGCCCTTGTTCCCAGGGAAGAAATTTCCTGTATGAAAAGCACTGACAGTAAAATGCTGCTAATCTTGCATGTTTTCTCAACTATTTCATTGCATTGTGCTTCATTTTAATTGCATGCAACTGCATGTAACAGTGGAAGGTTTGCTGGAAATGTGGATGTAAGAGCTGGAATTGAGAGCTCCCAGTTCACCAGCTGTGCTCCTGTCCCCAGCAGAGCAGGAGGTGCAGGGGATGAACCACATCACCCCCTGGTTTGCTGTGCTGATGCCCCCTCCAGCAGCTCCCATCCCCTCCCCTTGCACAGCAGCCTGGCCCTCTGTGGCCCTGCTGCTCCTTGACTGCAGCCTCCACGTCCCAGGGGCAGCCTCTGCTCTGTAGAACGTGGGGAAAGCCTTTAACACCACACAAAATTCTGTGTACACTGCAAACTCTGCTCCACAGCCTGGCAAGACTCCACCTTGGGCAGCACGTGGAGTTACCCAGCCCTCAGTCAGTCACACAGCAGCACATCCCAATCCTCTGGCTCCCTGCACCCCAAGGCTCTGTCTCGCACCAGCTGAACATCTCACTGCTCCTGCCACTGGGAAAACATTTAAGCAGCTGCTGAAAAATCAAAGATTTATGGTGTTACATACAACTATGTCCTATCCAGGCCTGGGATACTTCAAAAAGTCCAGACAAAACAGACTGTAGTTCACACTATAAAATCAAAGATACCAGAGCTCTTCAGATATAATAGGTGCAATAGCCCTCAGGGTAACTCTAAGAAAACCAGGTCAATTATACAGACATGGAGGTGTTATTCGTGCTTTAAGTGTTCTATAAAATTATCAGAATTATCTGCAAAGTCAGCTTTCAGTCTTTGTCCTTCAACTGTTTCTCCTTCCTTTTTTCTTGTTTTCTTGTTTTCCTTTGAAATGAATATTTGCCTATCACTTTTGCTCATCTTTTTCATTTTTTAGTTTATTGGGTGTCAGTTCATAATAAGTATCCTCCATCCTTCCCAGTTTCTCTTTCTGCTGTTTCACATGAATACTCTTGCCCCATGTGGTCATGAGCACAGTCCCTTGTCTGTGGTTTACCCCAGCCATCAGAGGAGGAGCCCTCACTGCCCTCCTGCCTCCTTCCTTCCTGCTCTGAGGATCCCTCCAGATGAGCCAAAGGGTCAGGGATTCTTTGTTGTCTCCCATAAAGTCTGATATCTCTGTGACAACAGCTGCAGGAATGGTGATAGACCTTCTCCTCTTCCCCTGCCCAGCTGTTTAGTAGCTGCTGTTTTAGCAGCTTTAGCTCTCCCCTGCTGTTTTGGCAGCTTTGTCCTTATGGCTGTGTAATCACTAAGATTAATTCACAAGAATTCTGCTTGTTTAGACCAAGTGGCTCCACCAACACCATCCTCACATCCATCCAGCAGGGCCAGCACAGCCAGACTCACTGTCCTTCCCAAGTCTGTTCTCAGCTTCTGACTCTCTTTTTTTTACATATTAAAAACAACCTCTCAGGCACCTTCCCCAGCACACCCTTCCCTTATCCCAGGATTCTGGCAGATTTTGCTTTCAGTGAAGAATGAAATCTTTCCTCTCTGCTCCTTTGCTCCGCTGGGGGCAGGGCAGGACCTGCTGGTGGGGCAGAGAGAGGCCTGGGCAAGGGGCACAGCTGCAGAGACAAGGACAGGAATAGCTCCAGGGAGAACAAGGGAATGTCCAGGCTTGGGATGAAGGTGAGAACTGAAGCCTGAGGTGAGGGATATGGGGCCTGAAAGGGTGGAAATCAAATCCAGGTGAGATCTTCATGGAGAACTCATTGCTGCCTCGGGCAAGGAATGAAAAGTTTGTGAAGTGATGTGAGAAAACTGGAATTTCCCATGGCCCTCTTTTAGTGAGGATAAGAGCAGCTTTTGGACAGGCATCCAGGCTGGTCAGGGGTGCAGAGTCCCACTGGAGCTGAGGCCACTGCAGAGAGGGGTCAGGGGGTTATCCCACCCTGGTGAGAGAGGGGACCCCAGAGATCAGCACAGCCCTGTCTCAGTCTGGTACCCAGCCTCGTGCTGCCTGTGAAGCCAATCTCCCTTACCAAGGGCTGTGAAACCAACATATTTAGCAAGTAAATCTGGAAGACTCAGCCTCCCCCAGCTCACCCATCCGTAGCACAGCATTTGCAGCTGTCCATCAACACCCATTGTGCCATTGCAGCTGATTTCACAACATTTTTCTTGCTGACAGGGCCCTTACTCTATATCTGCAACACCAACCTAAGCAGGCAGATGCTACTGGTGAAATTCTGGAGTGAGCTGAGTTCAAACTGCCATCGATAGCGGTACAGACAAAATATCTCTGCAGGGACAGAAAATGTGGTTTTAAGTGCTAGAAGCAGTTTGAAACAGACAGCAGGACCAAAGCTTTTGCAGAGCTAATAAATCAGGACTATTCTCAACACTGTGAGAACCAGAACTTTTCAAATCATCATTCACACATTATTTTTTCCCTTTTTGCACATTTCTGTAATGTATCATGCTCACAGCTTGCTTCCTCTGACTCTATTGTGCTCGTGCCAGATGTGCAGATCATACCAACGCCTTCCAAAGACATGCCAACCTTTTGCTCTGGTTTCCTCCTTGGTCACGCAGGTATCTGAACAGGGTTTCAGTTACTGACCTAATGTACCTCCCACGGGCAGAGCCAGTAGCTCTTCACACAGACATCAATATTTCCAATCTTTCTATTCCCCTTTTACCAATGCACAGGGATGAGTGTCACCTCCTGCCTCAGATCTGTTCTGTACTTCATTCTGCAGCACAGGAAGCTTTATCCACAGAGCTGCTCCTCCTGGAAATCACATGGACTGGCACTAAAATGGTGCAGCAGCACCATCCCCACTTCCAACACACATGTACTGTACAATGCTGTTGGGCCCTGGTGCTTAGATCTGTCCTGAGGAGGGAAAGACTGGAGAGATGCAGCCCTGAGCCCCTCATTTCTATTCCCCATGGCCTCTTTACATGAGCTTTCCCCAAGAGGGGAAAAGCCAGGGGAACCAAGCCTTTCCTGAGCCCATCACAATCTCCATGGTGGGCCTGCCAATAGATGGAGGAGCCCAGGTACGTTGGACTCTTATTGGTTTTGACCCTTCCATTTGTGTACATTTGGGAGCAGCCTTTGTTTCTGTTAAAGGTGCTACTTGTATATTCTCTTTTCCAGGACTGAGGAGGAGAGGGCTGAGGCTGGGGACCTGAGGTTACAGTGCCTCCATAGCTGCTCCCCAAATAGTAAGTGACCATGGCTCGAATGTGTCCGGCACACAATGGCTTCTCCTGTCCCCACGCTGGCTCCCTGGGGCCCAGAATAAGGTTTGGAGTAGGAAGCCTTGGGAATAGAGGTTTGTTGCCTCCCCAGACAGCATTGCCCAAGAGATAACCAACCAGCATAAGAACAGTAAAGAATTCTCCAGCATTCAATTTAGGATGTGCACATATCCTATAATTTTGTGTTATCTCAAGAAGCTGTGACTTCATAGCAGTTTAAAAATATGCTCTAATTTACACCTGTATAACTTTCATTATCACTACCTTTTCTCATCTATATTTATCACCAATTCATGATGATGCATGCTATTGAATATAAAAATGATTGAAAGCAGCTTTGGTAGACAATAACGTTAGTATAATTAATGCCATTTCTTGCACTTTCTCTGGAAATTGCTGTGCTTTTATTCAGTGTTTGCAAAAGCTCTTGCTTTAAGCTATGGGACTCAGTGGTTCAATGTACAGAGCAATGTTGGAGCATAGCTCCTGCCCTGCTCTGAATCCTATACTTTTTCTTTACTCTCCAGGAAAGATGTGTGCAGTTTCATGCATCTATTTCCTTGGAAAGAAAGCAAGTGATCCTTCATTCAGCAGGAGGGAGCCTTGGGAGAGTGACTTGCTGGCTCTGCGCTGTTAAAATTTGGAAACCTCATGGCATTTTGCTGCCTCTGTCTTGCTGAGATGTACATCTCAGCCACATACTCATGGAAGCTTGGTGTCTGTAACCCCAACCCCTGAGGGTCCTGCTCCCCCCCAGACCTGCTGGAACAGCTCTCCAGTCCCATGTCACTGCAGGTGGTGTCCCCACAGGCATGATAGTGCTGGCACTGCTCTCCAGCTCGGTTTGACACCAGCTCACTTGGTAACTCCTGCTCCTTGAAAATGTCATGTCAGTCATGGACCTTTCCACAGGCAGATCCGTGTCCTTCATTCTCACAGGCCTGAAAATTGGTACAAAATTGATGAGAAAGTTCCTCACCTGCCAAGCTCCTGGTGGGTGCTCAGATGTGCTCATTTTATTACTGAAGCCTCTCCAGAGATCTTTGTTTCAAAGAACCAATAACAGGTCTTGACAATAGGTGTTCCTTTTGGAATAGGAATAGGCTCTGCTGGTCCTGCGGCCAGCCCTGTCCCAAGTGTTTCCATTTTAAAGAACCCAGAGCTCACCCCATAGAGTGCTGACAGTGCTGGGAAAGCAAACCCCAAAGTCCAGAGTCAGGTTAAAGAGCAGTGGCCATCCCTCAATATTCCATCAGGCTCAGCCTCACATCCGTTACCTTCTGTAATGGAATCAGATCAATATTAATGAAGTGACAGGAGTGAAGTTGTGCTCTCAGTTCACAGTTTACTTACAAATCCAATAGAAGCTGCAAAATACTCATTATCCATGCTTATTAGGGAGGGAAAACCATTAGTTACTGCTGCTTGGGATGGCACAAAGCCTCACAATGCTCAGAAGAACCTCTCCTTCCTCAAGCAAGTCCACCAAGCCATAACTGGCCTGGGCCTGAACCCAGGATGCTCCTTGATGCTGGCTCCAGGGTCCCACACTCCCAGTCCTTGTCACATTCCCTGTTCCAGGGGCCCGTGGCCAGCAGAGGATTGAGAATGGGAAGAGAACAGCGTGAGAAGGGCTTGGTTAAAGGCAGAGCAGCCACCAAGGCCACACTGATCTACGAGTGATGTGGAGGAAGGGGACATATCCATCACCTGGAACAGACCAACCCAGCGGCCACGTGCCACCAGCAGAGGAAATGCCGGCAGGTCACAGGGAGCACTCCATGGACACTTCCACAGGGGGGATCCCATGCCAACAGGACACCGGGAAGCACCACCTGGAGCTATTCCTGCTGCTCTCCTCAACCAGCACCCCATTCCCTGCAGGACCTGCCAGCTGCCCTCACCCAGGAGTGCTCTGAGGAGGTTCCAATCTGAACCAAAGTGCAGATGAGGAATACTGGCTCATCCTCAGGCATCGTGAATCTTCCTGTCCTCCCACGAAGACAAAACAGGGCATCTGTCCTTGTTGAGAGGAAAGGATTTGGGGGAGCGTCCCTGAGGAGTGAAAGAGCAAAAGCTGTAAAGAGGAGAATGAGGCTGAGCGATTGTGGAAGACAAACACTACCTGCCAGGTGATTTTGGAAGAGAGAATGTTAAAGGTTTTTGAGCAGCCCAACAGCACCGTGGGAGCACAGGTAGCACCAAGGGCCTTATGCCAGGGCAGGATATCAGGTTCCTCTGTTGGCAAGACTGAACTCTCTGTTTTGAGAAGTGGCCTTAAATTATAAATTCCATCAGAAGCTTGAATCCAGAGGAGTCTCAATCAGGACAATGCAGTTATTCAGTCTTGATAATTCTATATTAAACTATTTGATGTCCATCATCAAACTATAATTTTCTTTTAACAGGGTTAAAAAGAAAATTATTTTATTTCCTTTGAACCCCTTTAGCAGGGTTTAAACTTACCTGAGCTGAGAACAGCACTAGGGAGCTCTAACTATAATTTGGCATCCTCTGCTCTCCCCAAGCTGCCTTCCTGTGCAAACATATGGCACTGGCCCCTATATATCTGATACCCCTGCACATACCAAATTTAGCATTTCCAGACACTTTTAAAGTCTGTTTGCTGTCATTTTTGACCTTGGAGGTCTCAACTTTTTCTTTCAAAGTGCAGGGCTGGGAGATCTCAGTGCTCCAGCTCTGTATAGCTGCTGCACAAAAACACAGAAGGAGAAGTTTCACATAGGGATATTTTTGTTGTTGTTGTATAGTTATTTATTAGAAAGAAATGCTCACTGTTATTGGACTCCAGCCAGCAATAGTCTCTGATTTCAGACATCTGTATGTCCATGCAACTTCCACCCTTTCTTCCAGAGTTCTTCCTCCATGAGGCATTAGTAGGAGGAGCCTGGATCCCACAGAGCAGGTGGGAGAGATGCAGATGGTGAATGTCAAATGGGCAAGAGAGAGGCAGGAGAAATATCACAAAGAACAAGGAGGGACAGGTGTGGTGGCAGAGCCAAAGAAGAGATAAATAGCTCAGAACTGGAAGCGCTGAGCAGGAAACAGAAAATTCTTACTGTCTGTGGCTGAAAGCCTTGGTGTTATTTGAGGCAGATAAACCCAGAGTTCAGGACACCAGCTTCTCTTGTAAGAAAACTGAAAGATTATTCAAAATTAATTCAGTGTTAAAGAAATAATATGTCACTGTTTTGGCAGCGTGGGCATTTCAGAAGGGTCACCTGACAAAGAGGAGGCCTTGAAAAAAATAGTTTTATTCTCATGTCATCACCCTGTAGGCATTTCCCCTGGGTCCATCCCACAGCTCTTTTACCATCCTCCCACCCTGGCTGTCTACACTGAGATTTATGCAACCAATCCCTCAGTGCTTCACTCTAAAGCATAGTGTAATTTTTTTTTCTATTCAGACAAGTTCATCAGAAGAACTCTAGGTTTAAAACACGGTGGAAATGATTCATAAAAATAATATCCACTGGGTTTCTTTTCCCCTTTGGTCATGAGCGCCATGGAAGTGAAGTGGTGCTGGATGTGCAGGCAACTTTCAAATGTCTCCAAAAAAGTCTGTAGCACCAGCTCAGCTGGAGAGGGCAAGGCACAGACGGCAGCCAAGGTCACTGTGACAACGGGGAACACGCTTTATATGCTGAGCAGCACAGGCTGGGAGGCGGCAGACAACAAGGGCTTGACGCATTTGAAGTGTCGCTCAAAGTTGAGCCAAGGTTTCTCCTTGTGGAGGTACCTGACAGCTGCAATCAGCTGCCTATTTCATGTCAGCATTGATTCCAACTCCAGGTCTTGCAATTCTTCCTGTAATTTATTCAGTTCACAGTGATTCACCACATAAAATAACAGGTGGGGAAAAATCCCCTCTGATAAAGCACCATGGTTACGGGTCGAAGATCCAGCCTTGCTGCACTGGCAGCAGTGGGAATCTCGTTCCTGTCTTCAGGCAAAGCCTTGCCCACTAGGAAATTCCAAAGCTAAAGGTCTCAATTCTGTCCTCATTTACCTCTGCTAACATCCAGACTGACAATTTGCTTTAACATTGCTTCTTCAGCTACCAGTTTTTCTGCTTCTGAGATAAGGAGGATGATAAAAGTAAATGCAGTCCCGTGTGGAGCATGGCAGCCTGTGAAAACTAAGGGGCGGAAAAGGGAAGCAAAATAAGCTGACAGTTTAGAATACATTTTTTGTTTCCTCCAGTACACAGGTGAATTGAAAGGTTTCTTATATAAATTTCAGTGGGATTAGTTATGAAACGTGCTTTCTGTCACTCTTTTAAATTGCATCTTTCAATAAATGCTTCATCTCCTACAGCTAATCCTGGATTTATGCAAAAAACTCCCCAAACCACCCCCCCTCCAAAAGCCAACCCTGTCCCACACTGCTAAACATGTGAAATGAAGTCTTTCAGACTGTGTGTGCACCCAAATAGCCTTTCACTTACTGTGCATACCCTATTCCCCCCTGGAATGGAGGTAGGGATTGTTCTCAGTTCAGGTTCAGATAGTTTTACACGGTGAGATATTTTTGTATAAATACATGTAATTTTAACAGCAAAAATGCATTTTTGTTTTCATTGCCTTAAAATGGGGTTGTCTCTTGTCTCCCACGGTCCAAAGCCTGAGCTACCAACCCTGACATGCAAGGAAGGGGCAGCAATCCCTCTAGCCAAGTAACTCTGGTTTTCCTCTAAAAACCTTTTTATTCATGAGGGACTGTCCTCCAACAAGCTCTATAAAGTCAGTGGGAAAGGGGACAGCCCAGAGGCTCCAGTGGGAGAGAAGGATGGTGAGATGGGACTCAGAGAAAGGAGAAAGGGGAATGGGGGGAGGAATAAATTATTTTCATAGTTAGGCAGAACCACAGAACAACACAGTGAGGACAGGGACCCTGGAGGGCTCTAGTCAGTCCTGTGGTCCCAGAATGTCCCAGCTGGATCAGGCTGCTTCATTCCTTGTCCGGTTAGATTTGAACACATCCAAAGATGGAGATCCCAATACCTCTCCTGGTCTCTACCCCACTGTTTGAATATCCTCAGGGTGAAAAAGCTTTTCCTCACACCCAGTTGTCAATTCTGACCCTCCAGTCCTGTTCAGCCAGGTTAAAAGGGCAAGGCACTCCCAGGTGCTCCCTGAGACACGTGTGTGCTTGTTTTCTCTCCTGCCCTTTACATAACCCATTTTATGATTCCTTTTAGGCTCTGCTTTTATGCAGTAGCTCTGTAACTGTCTGCATTTCCAATTATAAAACCTTTAAATTTGATTTAAAGCTGATAATTAAGCTGTGATTTAGCAAATTAACCCTACTGAAGCCCAGAGGTGTGAGACATGCTCTTTAGAACCTTAAATGTTTGGTGTTTAATTGCATCCAACACTGAGAAAGGTGCAGGGAGGAGGAGAAGTGACTGTGTAACTAATTCAGGGCGCTGGTGCTGACAGGACAGCACCTCATAGACAGATTCCACACATCCCAGCCAGACCAGGATTTGCTGCTGTCTTCCACCACAAGAACTTAACCAGATGCACAAAAAGACTCAGTTGGTCCCTGGCATCACTACAAAAGCTTGTCATGTCCTTTGGCCATTAGAAGTCCTGCACCATGATCTGCACAGTGGTTGTCTTTGTGTTCCACTTCAAAGTCAAGGCATTTCTAGCTGCATTCCCTACCTGTCAGGACAGTTCCAGGCCTTCCTCTCTGGCCATCAGCACTGACAAACTAAGAAAAATTCAGCCAATTTCCTCTAATTCAGCCATTTTCCTCTAATTTCTTGGGTTCCCAGGCAGCACTCCCAGGAGAATGAAGCATGAGAGCCCACGGAAGGAAGGCAGGTCTGCACACTGGGCAGGATGGGCAGTAACTTTCATCCCCTCCTGTCCTTCCCCAGCACCAAGTGCTTGGTTCTCGCAGAGCCGTGTACCTTTTGGGAAGGAGAACGTGGATGTCCCAGTGGTTCTCACACTGACAGGTGCTGACAGGTGCTCACTTGGCAGCAGGGAGGAGCTGGTCCTGAATTCATGTGCCTTATTCACAAATTCTTTGCTCTTGGTCATGAGAAGCAGAGGGTTTTATACAGACACGAGAGGCAAATCAGCCTGTGGGGAAATGCAGTTGTGGGAGGCTTAAAATTGTCCCCAAATAGGCTTAAAATTTTCTTATAAGCCTTTAGCCCAGTCCAGAGGAAAAAGTGTGTGTTTGTCTTTCTTTAGGGCTTCACAACACCCAGCTCTAAGTGTCACTAGCCCGCAGAGGAACAGGAGTGACCATAATGCTCAGAAAATACCCCCATTCGCTACGTCAAGCTCTTCCAGCAACACATCAAGCAGCTCTTCACTTTCATCAGAACCAACCAGCCAGATCTCCATGGTTCAGGATCAAACCCTGCTGGACATCACCTCCATCACTAGATTGGCCCCAGGGGAAGCACCAAACCCTCAACCACTTGAGCAAAGAGATACAAATTTAGCAATATCGTGTTCCAGCCCACTCAGAGCAAGGACTATTCCAGCATCTTGCCCAGCCAGCCTCCAGCTCAATCTAACACCCAGCTCAGCCAAGCCACAGCAATACTCTGACTCCTCTCCAGTCAGCCCAGGGATCAGTGCAGCTTCCTTCTCCACCTTCTGTCCTCACACAGTACAAAACGTACGAGTTTCAGCTTCAGATCACACACTGACCCCAACCAGGACAAGCACAAGGCCTCCAGCAACAGCGACTCCTGAAGAGAGTTCCCAGGTTCCTGGCTATTCTAAAACTGAATTAAAGAATACAGGAAAGGAGTTTGAATCAAATCTGGAAGATCCTGATCATGAGAGGTATGTATCCAGACCACACAGGTGTCTAATGGCCCATGTTGGTATAAAATCATTAAGAGACCCCCATAAAAAGAGTTAAATATCTTTTATGATTCAGATGTTCCCAGAGGTGATTTTCCTGTGCTTCCACTAAACCCTGTTACCCAGGGAGCAAAATGCCCTATTTCCACATACCCATTTAACTCTCCAGACCTCATGACAGACCTGGGCCAGGTTGTCAACCTCAGCTAGGCCAGCAGGGCACAGTTTTCAGGTGCCTCCTTCTTTCCTTCCAAAAGAGGCAGCACAGTTTCCCCTTGTAGCAGCAGAGAGGAGCTCTGCTGTCACTTGGAGCCTGACAGAGCAGAGCAGGGGATGGTGCTCAGCAACATGGCCGGGATGTCCCTCCCAAACCTCCACTGTCTGCTCCAACCCCAGGCAAGCTGAGCTGATCCCACTCCTCCACGCCTCTGAACTCCACCCTGTCTCTGCCACTTCTTTCCTTGGCAGGAGATTTGTAACCACACAGGAATTCCAAGCCATGGAGAAAGAGCTAGAGGATGTAAAGGAAGACCTGAAATGCCTGAAGTGGAAGGTGAGACACATCGGGGAGACAGTGCAGCCGCTGGCCGAGGACAGCAAGAGGTACAATGGCTACACCCTGATGGAGCTCAAGGCCATGGTGCAGTTTGAGGATGACCCTTACAAGGCTGCCCACAAGATCCTCACCGCCCTCTTCAGCGATGTCTACTGGCCACAGCACCCAGCCGCCGAGCAGGCCTGCAACTCCCGCTCCCTGCCCAAGCCCAAGATAGACCCAGAGCTGTACATGGTCTACTGTGACATTCTGAAAAGCATTTTCCCTGGGATTAGCAGCCAGACCCTGAGGGAAGAGACACAGCAGGTGCAGAAGGGTGCCCAGAAAGCAGTGCAGTAACACCAGAGCCCGGGGTGCTGTGCAAAGTGCGAGGTCTGGGTGACTTCAGAGGACTGGACTGTGGTAGGCCCCGTGGCTGAGTCTGTCCCCTTTAGGTATGGATTGTCTGGGAAGGTGCTGGTGAGCTCTGAGCCCTCATGCCACTTGCCCAGTGACACAGACTGGGAGGGCATCCTGCACTCTTCCCACATTTTAGAAAACAATTGCTCCTTTGGTGTCTCTTTCAATCTATGGACGTTTCCTTTTTTCCAGCAACTACAAATGCTGACAAAAGAATCCCACAAAGGCGTTGTACGTCCAAGCAAGGGCCTTCTCCCAGCCCCAAACAGACCAACCAACCAGCATCTGGGTAGTTTCTATTTTCTAGAGTGTATCATTCATTAAATGACATTACTTGTTAGAAAATCACACCTGTTCTTTTTTATTTATTTGTCTAAACAATGCTTTGCACATCAAATCAATCAGCATCGTAACTTGAACACACACAGGAATGAGACCTGGGAATTTCAAACCTTCCTCTGCCCAACTGAATCCTTGTTTTTCAGGGGCAAAAACCCGGGCACAGTGATGAGCAGCTGTGCTGAGCCCAACCATGTTCTCTTCCAGGTAATGGGGGCCAGGGTACAAAACTCTGCCATGTGCTCCTAAATCACCAACCCAGCAGTGAGACAGGGGAAGGTTTGTGACCTCCAGTTCTCGCAGTCTGTGCTGACTGGGCTGACAGATCAGCTCAGATGTGTTACCCCAGCTGAAAGGTTGTGGCCCCTTGCAAGGGTCCCCCAAGGTGAGTACTGCTCTGGAGCCTGTCCCAAGGGAAGGAGGATGCTGCTTATGGAGGACACACAGGAAAATGGCCCTGGAGCTCCTTCCTCCCCATCTGGGAACCAGCAACATGCCTTGGATGAACAGTTTGTCCTCCAGGTTCTGCTGACAGGCCTGGTCTTGCAGCCTGCTCTGTAAAGGTGAGAGTGGAGGGCTGGAGGGATGTCCTCGTGCTACATTGCTCAGTGTCAGTGGCAGCCACACTCTCCTGCCCCACTGGCTCACCCAGTCCCCCTCAGTCCTGGAAAGTTTGTCTCAGAGTGACACATCAAATCCCAGAACACATCCATCCTGCTGCTCCTGCCAGGCCCCAAGGAGGGCAGGAGGCAACCTGAGAGTTCAACCCCTCTTCCCCTCTGCTGGGCTATAATCCACTTCTAAAGCTCATTCCAAAAATAACAGGGGGGAGAAGAAACAAATTACAAAACCACTGAAAACAGATCATTCCCTGTGCCACCACAGACCCACACACCTTGGGCGATGGCAGGGGGCACCTGCTGGGCACAGCTCCCTGGGGACACTGACTTTAGTGGCAGAGCTCCCACCTCCCTTTCAGCAGGATGGTCTCTGCTGCACTCACAAAGACATTGGTTTAACTTCCCTGTTGTTAGCAATTTATTTCACCTCCAGGCTGCTGTGCAGACACAGGCACAGCACTGCCCACTCAGCCTCCCTGTGCCACACTGCAGCCGAGATCCACAGCCACAGCTGGCACCCCCAGGTACCTCCAGGGACAGCAGGGTTGTGCACAGTGTGTGCCCAGTGGCAGCACCCAAAGGAACTGGGAAAAGCCAGCTCCCTCCACAGGGGGCACAGGCTGTGCAGGATGATGTGAGTCACTGGAGATGCAGTGTCCCCTCAGAGCCAGCCCCCCAGGGTGGGCCAGCACAAATCCAGTGGAAGGCTCTGTGCACTGTGGAAGGGGTGTCTGAGTCTCACACAAACACCCCCTGCATCCTGTTCTGCTTTCATGGCTCTTTCTTGTAGGAAAACCTGTCCTTTTGGATGACACAGGTGGGACCAGGCTGATCCTCCTCCCACAGAACACACACAGGCACTGCTCCACACTCATTTTTCTGCAGCAGATCTGACCCCCCAGCTCTCTCTTTGGAGCTTTCTATAACCCCCAGTGGCCACTGAACTGACAAAAACATATTTAGCCGTATCAGTCTTTATATGTTGTGTTGCCTGCTCTCCCTGCCTGTAAAATCTTAATACATTTGTTCCTGTGAGAACTGGCTCTGTGGTTTCTCATGTTCATGAGGCCAGACAACATGCTCAGATCTTCTTTTAGCCTCATTGTCCTCATGCCTCAGATCCAGCATGAATCCATGAATTATTTTTTTATTAACCTTACATCATTACTGGGCTGTTTCTGTCAAATAGTATCAGTTCTGGATCCCTTTCAGGTTTCAGTGTCTTCTTCTACAGGGCAGTTGTGCTGTGAATCACCTCCACCCACACTGGAGATGTGCATCAGGTCTTTTACCTTGATATTCTTGGCTTTTAGCTATTCCAATGGAATTTCCAGGTTATTTGCATCCAGCTGGAGCTAGCCAGTCCTGTCAAAGCTCCTATACCTCATTTACTATTATTATTACTATTATTATTATTATTATTATTAGGCATCTGCACCTTCTGAGCCCTTCAGTCAGTCCCAGAGCCCTGCCAGCCAAAGCAGCCCAAGTGCTCAGCTGTGAGGGAAGGGGAAGAAGGCAGCAGGACAAACCCACTCCACCTGTCCTTCACAGACTCCTCAATTCTTCCTTTCCCCCTGCTGCATTTTACAGCTTGAAGGCAGCTCTGTGTTCAGTCTCCAGTCACTGCATTATCTTTTTGACCATTTCCTTGTACTTGAGGCACCTTCCCTGATTTCTATAAAGGTAGAAAATTCCACTGATTTTCTACTCATTTTCCTCTGGCTGATGGGCATTACCAAGTCCTTTCATGCTTCCACAAGTCTCAGCTTTGCTTGCTGCTTTGCTGGGGAGAGAAGCACAGCTGTCTGCCCACAATCCCAAAGAGTTTTTCTGTGTCCAGTCTATTTTTCCTGTATTCACCCACTCCTAACACAACAGGAGGGTGAGAGCTGGCCGCCCACACCTGCAGGAAGAGCCCTTCTCCCTGCAGAGTACAGAACTGAGTCAGCACAACCAAACTAAGGCAGCAGTGTCTTAAATATACAGGCCTGAAAGCAATGCTTTTGGCGTTGATTTTTAACATCCTGTGCTTGCCAGAATGTGCCCTGTTGCAAGCTTGCTCTGTTTTAAGGCTGTAGGTCTTGCTGCCTGGTATTCAGACAGAAAAGCAATTACACAGCCCCATTACTGTGACAGTTACAGAGATTCAGCCATTGTTCTTCTTGGACAATTCACACTGATTCCAACCCCTCACGCCTGGCCCCTTAGCATAAATAAGCCTTCTCTCCAAAATGTTATCACCTCCACTTGTATGGAGACAGGCAGGGCAGGCAATCAGACACACAGTGAAAAATTAGCCTTTAAATCCACGTTGCATTCTGTCTACTCTTTATTAAATTTTTTTTTTCCTCAAACACATATTCAAGCTTGAAGACCCAATACCGGACCAAATTACTTTCTTTCCTTTTCTCTATTAACTACAGGCATTCCAATTGCTATTTTCCAGCCATGCCTGGATCGGGAGTCATTAGCATCACACTCATCCGAGGGACATGCTGGCTGCTAGGCATCCATCCTGCCTTTGTCCTGAGGGCCTCAGAGCCCTGGCACAGGCTGCCTTCCCTGTGTCATCTCCCAGAGCAGATGTCTGGTCAGAAGTGTGAGGACAACAATACTTTTTCCAGCCTCGGGCAATCTGTATTTTGCACTGATTGATTGCATTAAATAAGCAACCTATTAATATCCCCCCTGCTGTGGCACAATGGGCTCCAGTTGGCAGAACAGATTCTACAGCAGATAAGTTGTGTTAAACAGAGGGTCCTGATGCATACTGCTCATGGAATCACAGAATCATTTCAGCTGGGAAGAGCCTCTGGAGGTCAGCTTGTCCAACCCCTCTGATCAGACAGCATTCCAGTAAAAAAAAACTGAATAATAAATTCTGTGCTGCAAAATCTAAATCGTTGCAATAAAAACCAACTGTTTAACAACAACAACAACATTTTAAAAAGAATAAAAGAACTTAATTTACATGCGCATCAGTGGATAAAGAAGATAAACGGCAAATTTTTGTTGTACTGATTTGGAGGGCTCTTTGCTGTGGTTAGATCTACATGCATCACCAATTCATTTATCAGCATTCTCATTAATATCTCTAATGCATAATTGCAGTCAAAGTCACTCATTCAACCATGCATTTTATGACCTCAAGGGTTACCCCTTTGTACTGTTAATAATAATATCGCTGCATAATGCAAATGCTTTATGCAAAACAAGTCCACCAGCTCTTCTGCTTTATGACTTACAATACAGCACAGCAAGTTTTAGGCAACTGTCTGCATCTTTATATCAATTATGGGCATCATCTGTCCTGAACTGCGAGTCACAAGGGTTTGGGCAGTGCCATTAATTACCAGTAATGCTTTCTCCATTAGTCCTGCCTGAATGTCTGCTCCTCAGGATGTGTTCTCTATACATTTATATACCCAGTGCCTCTGGCACACTCCATTTCAGCCTGATTTCAGTAATTTCCACAAAAAATCTACAATCTTTGTTTTCCAAGGTGAAAGTGCCTCCTGAGACCCTTTTCCATCTCTCCCATCCATCCGTTTCTGTAAGTGCTTACATTTCCTCTCTGCTCTGGAGCCCTCCCCCACGGACCTCTCCCCTCCTCGGAGTCTGACAGGGAAACAAGTGCCCTATAAATCATCTCTGGACACTTATTCCCAGCCCACAGGCAGGTAACAAAACTGCAGATGTCCTGAGGGCCTCAATGCTGTTCCCCCTGCAACAGGAGCGACACTGGGGCATCCCAAAGGGCTTCAGACAAGCACACAAGGACAGAACACTGATCCTCCCAAGCACAGCCCTGAGAAATGTAGATCATAGCTTCTTGCAGATTTATTATGAAGAGTAAATTATCTGAGTGGCCCAAAGAGAGTGATTAAAATACACATCAATGTCTTGCTGGGTCAGTAGGTTTTGATCAGATCTCCCATTTTGTGTTACTATTCAGATACGTTACTACCCCAGAGAGATGAATAATAGTGGCTATTTAATTTCTCTGACAATATTAAACATAATGAAAAGTCATACTATCATCCCACATCCTTCCCCATGAATTCTGGCCACCGACAGATCTCCTGTTGGTAATGGAAATGTCACTTTGATTCATCTGTTCACCAACGAATCCTTACCAAACAATTTCCAGTATATAGCAAGCCGTCCCAAAACATTCCTTTGGAAACAAGCCAGAGCTGACATTCACTGTAAATTAGTTTTTACCACTGTTTAGGCTCAGACCATTTCAGGTAGCTTTGCTACTTACTCTATTTTTAGCAGTGTCCCCAGCATACCAGGAAAGAGGTGGATCATACGACTTCTGCTAATCTGCAAATCTGAAATTACAGTTGAGAGATGGAATTTGTTATTACACAGCTCAATGACAACAACAGAGATGATCTTTCTGGAATGCCAGAAGTCTTATCCATGCTGATCTGTGCCTTCAGTCAGGGGAGGGGCAGGGGGAGTACAGGTTATTATGTGCCAAAGGAAAAACTTTTTCCCTATTAGGACAGTTGATTATTAAAATATTGCCCAGAGAGGCTGTGCATCCTCCATCCCTAGAAGTTTTCCAGGCCAAACTGCTTGAATTTCTGTGTTGCCCAGTCTGACTTCTGTAAGGTGTGTAATTGCAGAAAGCAGTCAGGGAAACCTTTGATGAACAGGAGCTCAGAGCCAGGAATAAGAGGCAGGAACAGCTCCACTGGGGCATTACAGGGCTGAGCCCCACTGTGTCCCAGCTCCCTGTGCTGGCCAGAGCATCCTCCTGCTCTGCTGGGGCTCCCCTGGCCCCCAGCCCTTTCTGATGAGACATAAAAGCTCTTTCTCGCTCAAGATGAAAGTACTTTCCCCAGCCTGTTTCACACAGAAACCTCTGTTCTGGCAGACACCCCACGCTGTCAGGCAGAAAAGAACTGAGTGAGAGATAAAAGGGCTCAGCTGTCCTGGCTCATTGTATTTACCTCAGGACCCTTCTCCTCCTCCAGCACTGTGGTCCCCTTGGGTGAGGAGTCATTTCCCTGAGAAACCTTCCCAGCCATGGCAGCTTCCCCTGTGTTCCCTGTCCCTGCTGCTGACCACACTTGCTCTGCACCCCAGCATTTGCCTCACATCTGTTTCAGCTGCAGCTGCACTGACTGGGGACAGTCTGGAGACCAATTCAGTCCATAAATCTCAGCTGGGCTCACCCTCTCAGCAAGCAGCAGCTGAGTATCAGTCTCTTCCTGGCCCTTATGATGGCTTTGAGGTGTCCAGACCCAAAACTCCCCCTTCCACTGTTCCCACCTCAGGCTCCTCCAGGGCCACAAGACTATCAGGCTGTAAATACTCTTCTGCTGAGAAGGAGACTTGGCTATTTCTAATTTCTTTTAGCACTCCCTGACATTCACCTCCACATGCTTAGCCCAGCACAGTGTTCCGTCAAAAACCAGTGTGAAGCTCCTTTCCCAGTTAAAGCCAGAGAAGCTGAAAAAAACAAGCAATGGAGCTCTGAAACAACAAATTCCATGATCCCAACCAGCACTGCTGCATTTCCCTTCCTACATGCAGGCAGCACTTTCCCTGAGGAACACATCTGCTCCTATCCTCTCACTCTTGTGTTTTTATCCTCCTCAAGCTCCATTCCATGCATCTCCTGCACAAGCAGGGCTTTACCTCAGGTGCCACATTGCTGCCAATAAAATCCTGTAATTCCTTAATGTGCTGATTCCCTCCATCATTCTTCTGGATATTTTATTTTACAGCTGGGTGGGAGACCTGCCTGCTTTTGTAACTGAGGAGTTATGAATGCTCTGGTCTGGTTGACAAGGTGGTGATCAGTCACAGGTTGGAACCCAATGATCTTGGAGGTCTTTTCCATCCCCAATGCTTCTGTGATATCTTAGAGGGAGGAGTTGAGCGTGAGCTAATTCTATCTGTCTGATATATTTCCTTGGATTTATAGTTCCCCAAAATGTCCATCCTCTTTCCACAAACTGCATGCTGCCATTTTTGGAAGTCCCATGAGTGGTAGGACAGAGACTAACCCTAAGAGCTTGTGAGTCAGGTTGATTTTAGTCACACCCGAAGAGATCTTGAGCGAGCTGAAAGTTAAAGGCAGGATCCCACTGTGGTCTCACTGCATAATTGAGACCTTCCAGAAATAACCAGGACACCTGGGGAAGGTGGCTCACAGGTCATGTGGTTTTCCTGTCCTAATTAGAGCCAAAGCAGTGAGCCATGAGTGTTGGAAGCAATATTCCAGGCTGGGAAACTCCTACCCTGCTGCTCACTAGGATGGTCAGTCCTCTCCTTCCACCAGCAGCTCAGGAAGGGAACACCTGAGAGCTGCCAGAGAAGCTGCACAGCCTGATTTCCCCCTTCTCCAGTAATTTCTAGGTCAGTAAGAAGTAAGTCACCAATTGCAATTGTTTCCTTTTGGGCCCAGATCTTAACACTGCAACATTTCACAGGGTCCTGAGCCAGGGTGAAGGGAACTGATGCTGTCAGACAAGAGTGGAAAATTGATCTCTTCACAGCAAGATTTAGAGGCCAGTTGGACCAGAAATTACTCCAGCTGGGCACTCAGGCCCCATCTCTCAGCTCTTCCTCCAGCTTGGAGATTCACTCTATAATTGCTTTCTTAGTCCACATTTTATCCTCAGCTGACAGAATTCCATTAGGGTGATACAAGCTGTGTGATAAAGGGTTGTTTGTGTCTCACATGGGCTGTAAGTCATTTCTCAGCAAACAAGCAAATAGTCACAGAAATGGGCAAAGAGGCCACTGAGCCAGGGAGTCCCTTCCTGTGCTCTGACCAGCAGGGCCTCAGCCCTCCCAGGGTGTCCCTAATCCCTCTCTGCTCTTCAGAGGAGACATCTCCAAAAGGAACAGCTTTTCTGCAGCATTTCTGGGCACACAACAGCCCAGCAGACAGCACTACCATGCCCAAAAATAGGGACCCCACACAAACAGGAGCCACAGTGCTGTGACACAGGAGTGGGTGACACCGTAGATCACAGAGCAAGTACTCTTCATATGGGCAACATAAGAAATGAAACAAATCCTGCAGCACATCTGAGCACGTGTGTCTGGAGTGTAAAGGGCTGGTCACACCAGCAAAGCAGCACAGTGACTCAGAGCAGCACCTTCAGAATGGTTTTGGCAGACAAACTGACCTTCTAAGCATGATGATGCAGCTATGAGATAGTCATGATGGGAAAAAAGCTGAAAGGGAATGCAGGAAGGTGCCTCAAATGCTGCAGTGTGCAGCACCTGCAGTGTATGGGGAAGGACAATGGGGAAGCCATCACCACCTGGTGTCTGTTGGGAGTTTACATTTCTTGAAGAATGCTGGAAGTGATTTGGCTACTTCAGTGACTTCTACCAGAAGAGCAGCTCCTGTTGGAGCTCAGCCTCCTGCATAAGCATCTCCAGAACACAGAGGGCAGCCCAAGGCACCCTACACCAGGTTTGGATTGCCACCCCTGGCTGTATTCCCCAGGATGGTGTGGAGCTGCATCCAGCCAGCAGTGAGGACAGCAGAGAGCAGGAGGGAATGGGGAATGTTTTTCTTATCAATCAATCAATCAAAGGACAGCTGACTTCATCCCCTGCATGTGGCAGAACCCAGATGTCAATACAGCCCTTCATGTTTGCTCCTACCTGACTTCTGCTGGGAAGTGAGATTTTCCTGGAAACTTCAGAAAGCTTAAAGACCCCCCACAACCTCATGCACTGCTCTCCCCATCACAGCCTCATTGGCAGCAGCTCCTGTCTCTGGCCATTGCAGGGTGTTCCAAGACCTCCACCCAGTCCCACAGCAGCCAGCCCCCCATGGGCACTGTCAGTGCCACCAGCCCAGCACACATCCCTGACGTGGCAGGGCATCACCAGGGCAATGACACAGCAGGGGCATGGTACAAGTGCAGCAGGAGCAGCAGATTTTACAGACAGCAGCACCACCTGAGCAGGATGCTATAGTGCAATTCATGTCCCAGGCCAGCCTAAGCCATAAGCAGGGCTCAGTTTAATTCAGCTGCTGGATGTAGCTCTGATGGGTTCGTGGATGAGTGTCCTGACTCGGGAATACACAAGTTTCCATGTCTTCTGTGCTGCCCTTTACACCCTGCATCACTGCTTGCTCGCTTATGCCTGGACAGGTGCCTCTCCCTGCTGTTTAAATGCTCCTGGATTAAAGCACAAAAAGGCAAAAATTGAAAAGTTGCAGGCCTTCCCAGGCATTTCAGATTACACTGTGAAGACTGACAAAAATATCTTTTTTCTAGATCAAAAAATAGGCAGCCTGGCATGTTCTTCCTCAGAGATTATTTCTTTATCCTCTGCCCTTCTCAGTGTCACTGCGGGACAAACAAATTCATTTCTGTTATCTTGATCCAAGCCCTTTAAATCCAACTACAACAGGTAAAGGTGAGCAACTGTGGCACAAAGGTCTTTGCAGGGCCCAGATATTGAAACTGGGTGAAACTTTATTAACTTACATCAAAATCTTCAGCAAGAATTCCAATGAATCCTTCCTTTGCTGTGCTTTTGACAATGTCAAATGATGTTAACTGGGCACATCCTTGCTGAATTACTCCTGCTGAAACTGTGCCTGACATTGACTCAAGAGCTCTGTGGGGATTTTCATGATTGCATGTTTACTCTTCCTCTTGTCCCTCCTGTAAATGCCAGTCTGACATGAATGTACTTGTGAGTAGTTTGTTTAAAAAAAAGGAGAAAAATGGAATAAACCTCCTTTTTTTTAACCCTGATTCACTAAGGAAATGAGTCAAATGTCTGTGTTTGAGTATATAGGGCTGACTAGGACTCTTAATTATCTCTGGTTATATAAAGGGTCATTATATCTCAGCTCCAATTAGGAGGGCAAACACTGACAGCTCCTACCCCACAGAGATGAAGGAAGTATTTTCTTAACATTATGCTGCTCTCTAGAATGGCTGACTGGAACCAAGGACTCCATTAGGCTGTGCCTTGGTGGTTTTTGTCATCCTGGACAGCAGGCTGGCAAACCCCCTCTTTCACACACAGACACTGCAAGGGAGGATGTTCTACAGCTTGACAATCCTGTAAGATATTTTCAAGACTATCATGGTTTTTACACAATGTGGCAGTTGTGGGGAATCTCCTGAGTGGGTACAAGGGCTGCTGGGAGAGGATGGTAAATGTTGAAACCATTGTACTCTGGCAGATCCCAGACCAGCTGCACTGGATGCAGATTTCCAAGGACAAAAGGTCTTGAAAACCGGCAGCAGCCAGCAACTGAGGTGAGGAAGACTTGGTGGCAGGGAAACAGAGAGAACTGTGACCCATCTGAGCTTGAGAAAATAATTTTCAATAATTTCCAAAACCTGGAGCATTCAGGTCGAAAATAATTAGCCCACCATGCAGGACTTGAGATGCTCCAGACAGATACAGGGGAGACAGGTGAGCACAGCAAGTCCTCTCCCCCTCATACCTTTGCAGATCAGTAAGAGAGATGCTGTTCAGTGCCAGGAAACAGCAGATTTCATTTCTCTGCACAGCCAGTGCAATTTTCTCAGAACAAACAATGTGACAGGACCCATCCCATCTAGAGATTGTCCATGACAAATCTGTGATTGTGCCTTAAGCCTTGAAAACCTTGATACACCCTCTCCCCTTCCAAGCACAGACATTTAAATCTGCTCTGAGCCCTTCCCACACCCTTCCTCTCAGCTCCTCCTCTTTTTCATTTGGAGTTGCCTGTTATACGATTTTTGAGCAAAAATTAGCACTTTTTGGTAGAATTACACCAGAAACAAACAAGGGGAGAGTTCTCAGAACAAGAGGGTTCTTTAGTCAGTGCAGCTTGGGAAGTGCCCTTAAATAAAGTACAATGTACTCACACACACTATTTTACATTTAAAAGTAAAGTAGTTTGTATTTAGTACAAAATAAATTATTTTGCTCCATCAGTACACAGAAACCTGGGAAATGCATTGTTATCTTGTGTCCTTTCAGCTCAGGCAACAGCAGTGAGGTTTTAATAAGCAAATATACAAGATATTACACTCCTGACAGGGCAGAAAGGGAAGCAGCACAGTTTGATTCTAAATTGAGTTGCACCAGCATCTCTGGTTTATGTGTAAAAGCACATCTTGACTTCAGCATTCAGTTCTCTTTGGAAACAATCACAGAATCACAGGAATGAGCAAGTTCTAAATGAGAATCCATGGAAGAGATTTACAGGTTGTCACAAACACCAAGTTTTCAGCAAAAAGTACATTTGCATAGCAAATCCTGCAGCATATTCATTTGGTTAGAGTTTTTATTTAAATGACTACATGTGCAGGGTATTTTTGTTTAAAAATGCACTTTTCTCCTTACCTTCAGCTAATTAAAAGGCATTTACCATTTCTCAGAAGTGATGATCTGTTGCTATCAACATCTGGTTAGTGCAGCACAGAGGCTTGGCCTCCTTGTCATCTAAATTCAGGAAAAATAGGAGGAAAAAACATTGCTCTATAGCAGGAGGACTCTGAAGGATGTGCAGAGCATCACTGTCAATTGCTCTCCAGGCAAAACACCTCACCTGCTTTTTCCATGGTAGTGAAATGATGAAAGAAATAATTATTTCACTGCAAAACATGGAAAGGTGACAGCTGAAATGCACTTATTAAACCTTAATAAAGCCACTTCCTGATCTCCACTTCCTAAAAGCATCCATCACATTTCTGCAAGCCCAGTGGAACCTGTCTAGGTGTCAGAAACAGTGTCAGCTCTTACAGACAGCCCTGGCATCAAAACATGCCCAGAGACAGAGAGCTAAGGAGTATTTCCTCTAGTAAGTGCATTTCCCAGAGAACTATTTACAGGCATCAGAAATAAAGCAATGCCTCCTTCTAGTGAGGATCTTCGTGATCATCCTGATAGGATTTAGGAATAAAAAGTCTTCAGAAATAATCTAAAAAACCTGTGGACAGTCCTGCTTAACCCAAGTTTTCAGTACTTGGCAGAACAGTTGTCAGCAGAAAGGTTCTCACTCTCTTCTTTATGATCCTTCTTCCATGGATTTTCAATTAAGAGAAAAGGATGAGACAGATCATGACCAAAAACTCCCAAGACACTGAATTCATGCTTTAGATTTCACTCTGAAGAAAATTTCCTATAGCAAATAAAACTGCCTCTCACAAGAGGAGGTGGATCAGCAGCAGTAAATTTGGAAAATCTTCCATTTGGATATGCATATTTTGGAGATCTGGATTGCAGTTACTTAGGGCTGGATGCATTCAGGACTTCCCTTGTTATCTTTTCTTCCTCTGCAGTCCTTTCTCACAGATGCAGGTTTTGGGGCGCAGAGCTGTTGGGGAAAATGAAGGGCTGCTTTAGGTCTGTGACAGTGAAGCCATGGAACAAGGAAATGAGGAACAAAAAATGCCCATTTCTCTTTCCACTCCAGAATGAAGCTGAGCCACCTTTTTCAGTAATGTTTCTGACACTGACAGTGAGTGCTGCCAGCCTTTTCACAGTCCCATGGAACTGCTTTCCTGGGCAACCTGCTGTGAATGCAGGGTTGACATGGCCTGAGCAGGAGGTTGGACCCTGCCTCAGGAAGGGAACCCCCGAGGTCTCCTCCAACCCCAACCACTCCACAAATCTGGAGTTATCAACACTCTCTGTGGCTGACACCAGCCAGGACTGCACAAGGGACAGGGGGCAGACAGAAACAGGACCACCCTCAAATGGTGACTTCAGAGGCTCTGTGTCCTCGGTGCTGGAAAAGATGTGATGGCCATGGCAATGGCAGCTGTTCTTTACTGGACAGGTCTGTTCTGCAAGCCAGGATGCCATTCCAATGGGCACAGAGATGTCCAGGATACTTTTGACAAGTAGTTAAGTATAATAACTTTCAAGATGGTTTTTTTACAAGCAATGGTATTTCAAATCCTTCTCCTATAGAACTGTTATTAAAAGCCATCAAATAATATCTGAAACACTTTCTAGAGAACTAATTGGAGAAAGTGTTATGCTCAGGAGAGAAAATCATAAATATACCAGCTTGGCTGAGAATTTGAGATGTATTTAGGGAGTTATTCTGAGCAATTTACAAAGAATGACTGGTACTCTTCAGACTATAAATACAATCTACTCTTTCTCCTTGGGAAAAAAAGAGAGGTTGTCTTTTTAATTAGCACTTTGTAAGCAAAAAGACCAACCAGAAAGACAGTGGGAGGAAGAGAGTCAACATGTTTCCCCCCTTGTTACACTCACTGTGATTTTGGGTTTGCTCAAGGAGCAACAAGCAGCTGATTCTCAGACACATCTGCACTATCTCTGAAGCTGCTTAAAAGGCCAATGGGGATGCAATGAGCTTATTATTCCAAAAGCTATCAATGAACCTGCACAATTAACAACCATTTTCAATTTATCTTCAGCCAGTTTCTTTGCTGAGGATTTCTGCATTTCTGGTGCTGTGAGCCACAACCACATCATCCCTTTCAGATTTAGATGCAGAACAGAAACCCACCAGATGATGAAATTTGAAGTCTGTCTTTCTATGACAGAAAAAGCAGAGCTAAATATACATAAGACTTCCCACTTTTCCCAGTTTAGGGCTAT
Source organism: Anthoscopus minutus (assembly GCA_013399455.1). Classification (NCBI taxonomy): domain Eukaryota; kingdom Metazoa; phylum Chordata; class Aves; order Passeriformes; family Paridae; genus Anthoscopus; species Anthoscopus minutus. Next base: position 13,503 of record VWYI01008040.1, on the reverse strand, counting down.
AACAATGCTCATTATCCACACTGTGTCTGCAGGAATTGAGCAGAAGAAAAATGTGGAAGACAGAACTCACCCGGATCAGCCACAACTTGTTTCTTTTTGCTGCTGGTGACAATCTCATTTTCATTCATCATTCGTACATCCTGGTCCTCCACATGATTGCTGAAAAGACTGAAATCAGTACAATGGCCAAAACAATCAACATTGGGAAAAGTTATGGGAGTCATGGACAAGGGTACCAAAGAAGGGATGTCTGCAGTCCCAGCCTGAACAGCTCCACAGCACAGCCACACCACATGGGATTATCCACACAGGAATTACCCTGTCCTCATCCACCTGAAGGATTTCTTGCCAGTTTTAATTAGTGGCATTCATTCAGGCACACATTTAAATATAAATATCATATTCACACTATAATTTTCAAGCCTGCCTACACAGCTTGAACCACAAAACAAAGTGAGATTTTAAATCAGAGCTGTACGAAAGGGTATAAAAATCCTCGTATGGAACTTCCACACTGCTTTGTAATTCTGAAAGGACATTATTTGAAACTTTTCTGAACTAAACTAAATTCATTTACTATGACAAGTTCTGCTTGCAGGCTGCTGCAAAATTTTAACCATTTCTTTTGGAGAAAGAAGTAATAGCTTCAAAGGTAAATTAAACTAAACAAATGACATGGAAAAATGTGAGCTGAATTGAAAGGTAAGGGAAACATCACTAATAACATCTCCCTTTCACATACACCAAAAAAACCCATTTGTGCCTTTGCAATAAAAGAAGTGTATTTTTCCTTTGCTCTCCAGATACTGCACAAAATGGGTTTCTATTTCTGAAGAAAAAGGTAATGTCTCTCAAACTGTCAGAGTGAAGCAGGAGACCCAAAACTGAAGCAAACCAAAACTTACATTATTGATGATAATATCAGACCCAGGTTTGGGTTCATAAAATACTGAACAGTGCCATGTGAAAGAGAATGGGCCAGCATCACAAGTAGTAATGTCTAAAAGCTCCAGACCATTTTTAAAATGAAGGAAATTATCCAGCAGGTCTTCCACTGCTGCTGAAGTACCCTGTATTTTAGTAGGGTGGGAGGTGAAAAAGAGAGAAAAGATTGCAGACTAGGAAGAAAGAGCAGGAAAACTCCTGCACAGAAGTCTGGAAGAGAAGAGGCTCAGCATGTTCATTCTGAAAGAGTGTTTGTGACCCCAAAAACTCCTCTTTAAAGTAGATCAAAGGACATATGTCTTATAAATATGTGCTAAGGAAGATATGCGAAAAAGACCTGTGAATACAGCTGGTGCTTCCCTGGTTCAAATAAAATAATTTTACTCATAGAAAGATCTGAAGTTGAGGAAAATAAAGGTTCATTTCCCATCCTCCTCCTTTTTCTATCCCATTGAAAATTTTCTCAAAACGTTTATTTCCTCAAGGCATTTTCATTTCAGTGACTTTTTCACTATGGGAAATTGTTCACCTCCAGGTTTCACCATGACAACACAGCCACTCATACAAAAACATGAGTCCAACACAACACCTCCAAACAATAATAATTTATTTAACCTCAGACAGGACCCAGTGGCCAACAGCCAATGCTTTAGGGAAACACAAGAAAACAAACCCTGTAGGCAAATGTGAACTTCTGTCTTTATTCAGGGCATCTTGTACTCCTTCTGCTTAATTCTAAAGGTTTGAATATCCTTCTGAGTGGACACACCATTTATCCATGCAAAACTTGCCTTTTTTTTTCTTCCAAGTGATGCATGTGCAAAGCATTCTATTTGTCAGCTGTCCAACATGTAAGAAAGTGTTCATTTCTAGAAGCTTTCATTTTTTCACTTTTCAATCCCATTTAAAATTTATTTATTCTTTCAAATCTTTACTTTCCTTGTCAGGGACTGTTTTTTAGACCCTACCAATCCTGACCTTCTAAATGTAAGTGCATTTTTCATTGCATTTCATCACATTCTCCATGAGATTGCCAACTTAGTGGTTTCAAAGCATCACTCCACCAAATGCAATTCATTTCTCATTTTAGAAGTTCATTATTTTAGACTGTTTATAAAATAGTAGAATTCTGGCTCCTTAATTAGCATCTGTGTCAAATCAGAGGAGTTTATTTTCTTTAATTTTGATGCTTGGTTTTTTTATGAACTTTCTATTTTTTTCCCCTTCTATGTAATATCACTGGGATTTATTAATCCTTCTCTAAGGAAGGCTAACTTTTTTATTTTGTGTTTACAAGCTTTCATGAAAACAGATGTAAATATAAATCATGAATACCAGGAAGTGCTAAAAGATGCTTGCAAACAAAGCTGGTAATTTGGTCCTCATATCTAAAAATCTACTTATTCCTCCTCAAGTGAGGCCAGGGACGCTCTGGAAGGGGATTTTCCCTAGCAATACACACACTGCTGACATCAGTCACATCAAACCTGATTTTAAATCCAAGATTCTTTGTCCCAGCCAAGATCCACTCACATACCTGATAACAGTTCTCCTCTCCTGGTGGCAAATCCTCTCATCATCCGTGAAGAGGATGGTGTGGTAGGGCACCACGGGGTCACACGTGGGGAGGATGCCTGACACCACACGGCTCACCATGTCCAGAATCCCATTGTACACCAGCAAATCATCCACCAGAAGCTACAAATAGTAAAGAAATAAAGCAAAAATCCATTGAGAAATCAGGCCTTGCTTTCAGCAGTTGTCTCCAGCAATTAACTAGAAAGCATTTTGCCCTATTTGTTTCACAAATTCATTCATTAATTTAGCTTTTCTTCTTTAAAACTTTCATTTCTCACTATTTGCTGCTGGAGTTTGATTTTTTTTTTTCCTCCCCAAGTTTTTTATCTTGTCACTGATGTTTTTTAATGCAGCTTTCAAGTAGGTAATTAAAAATGTATTTCATGTTTTACATAATTGCCATTCTATTCACTGGAGTGAATCACTCTTAAATCTAGGAATTAATGAATCTCACCTCACTTCAGCTGTCTAAAACTTGGGTGGTGTAGTTCAAACTAGTCTTCCAGGCCTACTCTACAGTCAGTGGGAAAAGGCAAGTGTTATCCTGTCTTAAGACAATTATCTAAGACAAAAATCAGATAAAGTTTTCTTTCCCTGGACCAAAAAGGGAGGACAGATGACTGGCATAGATTAGTCATTTTAATATTAAATGCAGAGTTAAAGGAGATGAATCCTATCCTTTGAGATTACATGGAATCACACTTCAACAAACTGTGAGAACATGTACAGAATGGAGCCAGCTGACTCACCAGGACATACAAAATGCACAGGAAAATTACTTACACCAAACTCCTTCACACCTCTCTGAGGCGTCTTGGCATAATTCCATAACTTGATCATTGACACGGTAGTAGGTACATCAAAAATGACATACACCCTATTCACCTGTAAAAGAGAACTAATTTATATTTAACAGCAAAAATTCCCCAAAGAAATTCAATTCTCATGCATGTTACATCAAAAGAGGTGCATGTTTAAAGAGATATAGCTGGAGGAGAGATAACTGATGCTGAGGATGGAAGTTCAGCTATCATCCCTGCTGATAATTCCCAGATGTTGGCTCTACCCCACAGCTGCTCTCAAAAGCACAGAAGATGAGATCTAGAGCATGCTTGTCATCCTGGACTGCCTGGAAATTGGAGAAGGGAGATAGAGACACTTCTAATGAGTATTTCATAAACCAAATATAGATATGTCCTTAGGGGTCAGACAAACTGGGGCCTCTTCTGTTCTGTTCTATTCCGCATGGAACGTGCTGCAAGAAAGATAGAGAGAGACAATTTCCAGGGGTCTGGAATGTCAGGACAAGGGGGAATGGCTTCCCACTGCCAGAGGGCAGGGCTGGATGGGATACTGGGAAGGAATTGTTCCCTGGGAGGGTGGGGAGGCCCTGGCACAGGTGCCCAGAGAAGCTGTGGATGCCCCTGGATCCCTGGCAGGGCCCAAGGCCAGGGCAGAGCTTGGAGCAGCCTGGGACAGTGGAAGGTGTCCCTGCCCATGGCAGGGGGTGGGACTGGATGATCTTTAAAATCCCTTCCAACCACTCTGTGAATCAATGACTTTATTCTATTTCATTCAATCTCCTTCTACCAAATACAAATGGAATCCATCTTTCTATTTGCAAGACTAGAATTTCCCCTCTATGCCCTAAAAGCCATTGCAGACATTTTGCAATTTTTGTGTGAGTTACACTACCAGGAATTTAGAGACAATCCTCCTTGCTTGCTAAACAATTACTGCTTGAGGTATTATTCATCTGCCTTTCAGTGACGTTAATGTCAAGATGTTAAGACCAAAGATTAGGCAGGCAGGAAACCAATCTTGCCTGTTACAGTTAATTCTATGCTTTTCCTTTTATGAGCCACTATATCAACTTTGGATCAACATATCTTAAGCTTCATCTTTAGCATCCTCTGAAGTTTTAATCCTTTGATGTACCAGAGAAGATACTGTAGGTTATATTAAATCATTATGCTGGGGTTTTTTTTACTGAAGAAAGAAAGGTAGATTGGATCAATAGCAACATTTGCATCCATGGTTTTCCATGAGACAACTGCAGCATTGTCTCCAACAATAACTGTTAGCCCCACAGCAAATAATACATTTGATTAAAAATCCATTCAAATAAAGAAATAAAACGACAATCAGTAACAGGAGAATAAATAATTCAAATTCTGCTTATGTAAGAAATTAATTTGAACAGGAAACCACTTTTAGAATTAAAAAGGAAAAGACCTTTAGGAAGGAAAAGAAAGGCTGTAACACCAATTCCCTTCAAGCTTTTGAAGCTTCCAGCACATCAAAGAGTTAATGCAGCTTTCCAAGCAGCCTGCACTGAGAATGGGAGCACTCACAAGCTCTGGTTCAGCAGCCCAGCTCCAGAGCCTGAGCATATTGATGCTGATTGCTCCATCCTGCACCTCCCCACTCAACAACCATCCCAGGGAAGATGGAGAAGGGAGAAGTACTCTGTGGATCTTACAGAGGTGTAATTTGCTACAGTTCAAGGACAGAAAACACCATTAAATTGCTTCTGCCTCCTGAATTTCACACATTATCAATTTACCCTTTAATACTGGTATTTTGTGCTCTTCTGCAGTACTTTGGTGTCAGGCAGAACAACACAAGGCAAGAACTCCAGGGCCTGTTATTTTCCCTTTTCCCAAATGAAACAGTCTCTGCAAGCGTGTCTTTTGTAAGGACATGAGCATGCTCGGATGGTTGTCAAATCAATCAGTCATCCTGTGATAAGAGACATCTGAGCACCCCATCAAATTCCCAGGATTCAAGGTGTGGGATCTACACAGCAGGAGCCCCAAGCACCACACAGACCTTCCCTAGGAAATGCAAGGGCTCACTATTCCCAAGTACACTTAAAAGCTTTACCTTAATTATAACCCTTCATGATACAACACATCATGATAGAAATTAAGAACTCCTCACTTTTAATATTCTAATTATTAGATGCAACATCTGGAGTGAGGATTTTGCCAGCAAAGTAAGTGACAACTTACCACATGTCAGGTTTATTCTTTGTTTTCTTTTAAAATCTATTCTCTTCTAAGAACTAAAACCCACCTTAATTATGTCCATTACAGGCCCCTAAAAAAATGTCCTTTCCTAAAACAAGGTCAGAAGCCATCTAAGTTTATCTGTTTTTCAAAAATCTAAACAAGATTTTTGATATCCCAGCTATTAAACATGGGATTTCTAAGAGTTGAATCATTTGTGGCCTTAGGACATGAAATACTAAGTCTGCCATCCCTAATCTATGAATTTGAATTCAATACAGATAATGAGATTAAAAAATAATTTCTCACTGCTGTAAGAACATTCATTGCATTTTGTTAAAATGACCTTATAAGCACCAAAAAGGTGTTTATGGCATGGAACTCCTTCATCAGTATCTTTGTGGTCATCACAGTGACTCAAAAACCATCTCTGGAAAAACTTCTGCTGTTGCCCCTTGGAGGGAGGAGATTACAAACCTGAGAAACCTCCATTGCTGCTGCCTGTGCAGCGCAGAGAAATAAAATGTGATAAAAGCAATTTCTAAAAATCAGTGACTTAGCATCTGTTACTAATATCATATTTAGCTATGAATTCTATATGTGTCCTCTTTCCTCCATGCTTCCAGTTCCATCCACACACATCACTAAAACAGAATGAAAAGGGAAAATGTACCAAGCCAGGAAGAACTGGTGCCAGCCACATGTGCCTGCCATCAGTGGTGTCATTCACTCTGTCAATCAGTTTGTCTGGAGTCCGGATGTCTCCAGATACATCATCTAAAATGTTGACACTATCTGGAAAAGCAGCAATATCTGAAAAAAAACACTTTTTAAGCATAAATAACTCAAAATATTTCAGAAACACTGTGTTTAAAAGTTTATGCTCATCCCAACACCAGGAATGAGTTTTCACCACTACAGGAGTAGCCCCAGGACTGCATAGCTGAGGAAATTGGGGGCACATATTTAAAAGCAGGACAACCCTTAGATATTCTAGCATTCCAATTCATGATTAAAAAAGGAATCAAGTAACTAGCTGCATTTCATTTTTTCTCAAACATGTACTTATGACTTCATCAATAAAGTTCCATTATCAGGAACAGGCTCTTCCCAGCTGTTTAGTAACCAGGTCCCATATTTTTATCACGAACTTGTGCAAATTCTTCATATAAAACCTATCTCAGGAAGAGCGTGTTTGCAGGAGGCAGTTGTCAGCCAGACTAGGTTTTGCTTGAGATTCTCAAGGTTTGTGGTAAAATCAGTAACTGTGTAATAAACCCTTTTTCCATTTCTTTGAAAGGAAAAGATTAAACTCCCATTGAATAGGCAACCAGATTTTCTCTGTAAGAAAACATTTACATTAAAAACATATATGAATGTTAAAGACATGCAAAGAAACGTGGATGGATGGTAGTGTCTTCAGAATTACGAATCCTGAGCAATCCAGTTTGAGGTACATTAATTATCCCCTGTCCTGCTTTCTCAAAGTGTTTATACAGAATTGAAGGAATGACACAGCAATGCCTCACGTGTTTAAGAAAAGCTTGGTTCAGTAGTGAATTAGCACAGTAAATATTGCACTGAGACAAATATGCTCTTTTGGGATGCTAATACATCTCACACACAACTGCAAAGGCAGGAACAGGTGACCATTCAAAAAGAGCTGAGGATTCTTTACCCGGCACTGTTTTGCTGCACCAGGTCAGTTAAAGATGCCTGGTTCTTAAAGACAATTTGTTACCACTTCTCAGTTTCAAAATGTTTCTTATCCATTATAAATGTTTCAATTTCAGGGTGTATCATACAAGATACAAACAAAAATAGCACTTAGGGAAAAGCTTTTATTTCATTGAATTCCCTATTTGTTAGGCAGTGAGGATCTTTAGAGACAAACAATTCCTGCAGCATTTGTGCTATTTATTCTTTCCAGGGGCTAAGAAATATTCCTTCCATGTACCTGAACTATGGGACCTATATGTTGGGGTATGAAGCTTTCAGCTCTTAAAGGACTTTAGCTGGTACAGAGCACAAAGTGTAACTTTGATGAGCATTCATCTTCCCAACACACCCTTCATTCCCTCTGCTGGATACCCAGGGAACACTGAATCAAATTCAAACTCTCAGCTCTGATCTTCTTGACTGCACTGGGTGTCTAGAACAGCCTAAATCTCCAGACCAAGAATTATGAAAAATTTCTTTCTTGAGGCAAAATGAAAGATTCCTTAAAAAAAGGCACTGAACTCAACCTTTTCTTATGAATTTACAGCTCAGCAAACTTTCTGGTCCTTCCCCACCACAGAAGAAATGTCAAGAGCAGAAAATACCACACCCTTCTTAAGCCTTCTCTAACTTTGTCCTGCTTCGTTGGTGCATCCCATTGAGAAAAGAAATGTTCTGGAAGCATACAGAAACCATAAAAACATATGGAAAAGAGGTCTATCAACCAAATACAGAGAAATAGAAGCAGAGTTAATGCCACAGGACAACGAGGCAATGTGGAAGTGACGCCCTGTGACAATTTTGCCAGGGAGTAAACTGCGCATCAGCTGGGCCAGGGGTGCTTGGTGTGCAAAGGATACTGTTTTCAGTCAGTAAGATTTGCTCTCCATGTTCATTGAACAGCTCCAGCCCATTCAAGCCAATGTAGTAGGGATCACCCCAACTTGTAAGGAGCTGGAACTGGAAAATAACTAACAAGCAAAATGCTGTTAAGGAAAATATCAATACAGAAGCTTTGTCCTAACAGAATATTTAATCTGCAGTTTGAAAAATGATTGTGCAGCCCATGATGTCAGACACTCTAATTTGCAGTTCAGGAGAAAAAGCTACTAGAGGATCTGAAAACAGGCCACATATTCATATAGGATGTTTCATTGATTTATTCTTAAGCCATAGTTTATGAAAGCCTTTCTCATATTCTTGGGATCTTGTTAATACCTTAAAGCACCTGAAATTGTTGGATTCAAAAAGCTCAGGACTCCTAACCACAGCATGTAACTGTAAAATATTCCATGTGACAAGGAAGATGACCAGGAAGGATACAACCACAGGGCATTAATGGTGCTTCATAGTCCATACTGGCTTGTTCTAGTGTTCTTGAAGCAGTCCTGCCAAAAAAAACCCAAGGCAAACCAGGTTTTTCATGTACCCTTGGCAGAAGAGAACAAACCCAAAGAACTAAAGTTCCACAGACACCACCCCAAGCCCTCCACCTGTGATGATGGACCAGACTCCCTTCAGACCTCAGTGAAATTTGGTCAGAGTTAAAACCAAGTGAAGCTCTGCTCTAAGTGCTCCATGTTTTCATCCAGGAGCCTCACACAGTCAGCCCCAATAGGGAATGTGAAATGACTCTACAACAGTGAAATCGTGGGTCAGACAACAAAGACATCCTATTTTACCTCCTGTGTACTTTAGGAGTTGGCTGGGGCTGTAGATAGTCAAGAAAGAGAATTTCTTGAGCAAAGTCGAAGTGGCAGTTGCCTGGTCCCTTGCGGATAAGGAAGCCCTCCAGGGGGGAGATGCTGTGCCCATCCAGCACCACATGGACCACCTTAGCCTGGTTTTAAAGAACAAAATATAAGATTACATGACATGACATGACTTACATTAAAATAACTGCAAACAACTCCATTCACTTCAGAGACTGAAATCATTTCATTTAGCTCTATTTATTTCATTCCTCTAAAGTGGCAAAGGAAAGCCTAAACCAGCAGACACCAGCTGCAATCCACAGTGTCCATGTCATCACTGACATTGATGGGCATGGCAGAGGTGAGGATCTGGAGGGAAAATACTAAAAAAAAAGTATTGACAGATGCCTCAATTACTGCATGGCACTAGATCTCAGCAAACTGAAGCTGCCCTTCTTCACAGACAGGGTGGTCAAGCATTGGCAGGGGCTGCCCAGGGAAGTGATGGATCCCATCCCTGGAGGGATTTCATAGAGGTGTAGATGAGGCACTTGGGGACATGGCTCAGTGCTGGCCTTGGCAGTGTGAAGTTTACAGCTTGACATGATGCCTTTACAGCTCTTTCCCAACCTCAACAATCCTGATTCCTGAGCCTTGCAGCAATATTTACACACATCATAGAATGGGAAGGCTCAGCTCTCAAGTCAGCCCATGTCACAAAGGGAATCTGAGGAGACATCAGGCATCAAAATGCTCTGCCACACCAGCTGGGATTGCCCAGCCCTGGCTGGGAGCACCCTTCCAGAAATCCCACAGCCTGGTGCTCTCTCCAGAGCAGCCTTTGGTGTTTCTGTTGCATTTACAGCAGCCTGCATTTCAGTAGTTCTATTTATCTTTGTGGCAGATGGCACTTGGACTTCAGGGTCACACAAACTCCTCTGCCAGAGCTATGTGCAACCTCAGGGCATATGAATAAAGAAAAGGTACCTGTCCTAGACAGAGACCATTGAGCACACCTTATCCAACCTCTGAAGAGTAAAAGTCAATAATTCAGGCACATTTATTCAGATGATGCAGGAGTCCTGGCCCCTTCAGCCTCCTCCAGCAGCACCATGTGGAGCTGTATCCATGATCCCAGGCGCAGAACAATTCAATCACACAGCAAAAATATTCACTGCACTGCTCTCTGTTAAATATAATTTAATGTTCATCACAAGCAGCCCTGGGTCTATCACTAAGCAGCAGTTTGTGCTAGACTGGAGGAAGGGCTCAGTTCATTCCCATGAAGATTAATTAGGCGGGAATGTTTGTATGACTACCAAGTGTGGAGAAATAACTATTTCTGGCTTCATCTTTAATACACTTGGGATCAAATAAAGAAAACAGCTTTTTCAAATGAGAAACTCTTATGCATGCTGCTTTCCAGCTGAATTAGTCTGCCAGGCTAAGGAGAGGAAGTGAGAAATCCACTGAAATACACTTTCCTAAACGGAAACACGTAGAGAATGGGAAGTCTGGAGATCCAGAGATGGAATCTTACCTATTATACCTCGGCTGCTTATATTTATGTGCCCTTTACAGCCCTCATTTCTAAGTAATTCTCATCATCTGAGGAGGCACTGAGCCATCACATATTGCATTTTACAAATGGCATAACAAAGCTCTCACAAGGTGATTTTTCACAGAGCTGCAAATAGCACCTGAGTCTTCATTCTGACAGTCACTGCCATTACCCTCTCACACTAAAGCTGTGAATAGAATCCCCCAGCCTGCAGCTGCCTAACAAATCATTCCATCTCACACCCAGGGACTGGTTCCTAGAAGGAGCAGCAATACTTCAAGAGACAGATGTCAGGATGCCCTGGGTTTACAGCCTAAAACCTCTTTTCCTGTGGTCCAGCAGACCTTGTATCTTTTGTTTTCCAAATAATTTATTTTATCCTTCTACAAGACTGCAGGTATGGGCTCCTCCTTTAAGTGGTATCCACCCTTATAAGAGACTTTCAGTACTCATGCAGTAGATACCTGCATCAGACTCACTTCTTTTACCTACCTAGCCAAGTAAACTGCTGCAAACACACCTTTCTTCTTTTTTTTTTCCTTGGTTTGGCATCCAAAGACCAAATTTCATGATAGAATTTAGAGATTTAATAAGCACTGCTCAGCAACAACTAAAATATCAGTAAGTTGCCAACATTATTATCACTCTAAATCCAAAACACAGCTCCTGGGAAGAAAATTAACTCTATCCCAGCTGAAATCAGGACACAAATATCACTGAAAAGCCCTCATTTGTACAGGGGGTATATTTAGATGGTAATGCTAAAAATGCTCCAGAACCCACCATGTGTCAAATGTGCTGGGCAAATGTGATGGAGCACAAAATCAGGGAACCTCTGTTCAAATCTCTGGATCAACTGGTAATTGGAAGATCCTTTTTGTCCTCTCTCCAATTTAATCTGTGCCAACACTTTTATTCTTATTTATTGCCTGAATTTGGACATGGAAAATGCAACAGTTGCCTTTTGAGGTGGAAAATCAGGGAACAGGTGGATTCCTAAACTTTCTGTGCAATGAACAGCAACCTCTGGTTTGTTATCTTTGTCATTATCATTACAAGTGTTATCATTACATGTGTAAGTACAGCAGAGAAAGGAGGGACAGCCACACTCAGAGTGAAAACGTAAAAAATTATCTCCATTAGGTGACAATTATCAATCCCAAAATTTAGAATGGAAAAAAAAATATAAACCAGGCAATTTGAAAATAAGAGAGGAGTTATGCTAGACACTTTTAGCTAAATTATTTTAGCTAAACTGCTTGAAGGTGGCAACTTTCCATTTGTTAAATGTTAATGTTTCAAAAGACTCTTTCTGGAAAAGACAGTACTGAGTGGCCTTCTAAACCTGAACTAAACAGAATTTCTTTGGAAAAGTTTTCCTCGTATCTTATGCCCTGCATTTCAGGAAACACAGAATCATACAGCAGGTCTAAATACAAGATATTGAGAGGATTCCACTTCAGAATCATATATCCTGAAAATAGTATGTGCTATTGTATGTGTCTTAAAAAAATCAGCTTTGAAGAGTTCTTTAGACCATCTCTGGCTTTTTTTTTTACTATCTGCTGTTTGTGGAGACAGGAATGCATTATACCTGCCACAAAATTCAGCCTCAGACAATCTAGAAAGATTTATGGTGTTCCATTAAGGCAGCTATATTCATTCATCACAGTACCAATTTTCCAATGCACTGCTGTATATTTTTGCTGGCAGTGCTCCTTTTCTTTTACTTACCCCTCTGTAGGTATCCTCTGGAGATTTATTATAGTTCCAAAAGCGAAGCCCTGCAATACTTTCAGTTTTATCAAAATGGATTGTAAGCAGATGATCTTCTCCAAAAGAGAAGGGAATGAGCCACATATGGTCATCCTCCACTGTGATATTAGTCCCATCTATTAACCTACAAAGAGAAAAGTCCATTAGCTGCACAAAGGGAAAAGCTGGCTTCTCTCATCAAAAGCAGGGACTTTCCTAGGGTTCATTCTATTCTAAATGCCACTTCCAGCTTCCAGGGCTTCTCGTGCCCTTGTGCATGCAATTCAAAGCACAGAAAACATCAAGAATAACATGCAAGTATTGAACTAAAGGCAGTGGGGGGAGAAAAACTAACTGTTTTCTTTAGTTGGGTCTGCTTAAGGAAAAACAGCAAAATCCTTGGGTTTTCCCTGTGTGAACAGGGACAGGCAAAGGAAAGCTCATCTGCCTTTGCAGCAAAGTGGCTGAAGGCAGAACTCAAACCCAGGCACAACAGAATTTATTAAGGCAGTTCCATGCCCAAAGCAGGGTATCTGGCACCCTGCAGGGTGTTTCTATGCCAACAGAACTCTACTGGATCTGAGGAGGAGCTGGATGGCAGCTGGATAACCCTGAGCAGGACCAGGGTTTGCTCACATCCCTCATGGACACAATTAGCCACATCCCTGCTACTTTACAAAGCTTCCAACCAGCAGGAGAATGTCTTTTCATGACAGCACACGCTTCAGGCTGACTAAATAAAGTTAAATCTGGTATTTTCTGACATTATTTTCTTCTACCACAAACTGTGCCACACAGAGACAGAGTAAAGGAGAATATGAATTAATTTTCAACTGTAATTACTTGGTACACTGCCAAAAAAAGTAAGCATATACTTACTATTTATTTAAAAGTTTAATGAAAGAATGA
>VWYI01008038.1:0-18830 GCA_013399455.1 Anthoscopus minutus | reverse complement strand
TGCCTTCCTTAACAGATACCTGTCTTCCAGACCAGGACACCCTGCATCATCTTCTCCCCTTTCCCTGTAGTCTGCAGTCACAGGAGACAGGCCAACCAGGTTTGTGCTCTTTCTCCAGAGTAAAGATAACACCAGATTACTTTCAGGCCTGGGAGGAAAGAGCCAAATGCCCAGCCCAGGTGTGCTTCTCCAGGTAAGCTGCAGCAGGTGCTACTGCAGAATCCAGCAGGTGAGAAAGGGGCCCTGAGGAACTTCAGGGCAGTGCCCACAAGGAACAGAGTTACCCCTCTTTCATTGCTCTGAAATAAAACACTGGCTTGGTGGGAGTTCACCTGAAAAATACTTTCAGTAAACAAGCATGGGAATAGCTGTTGAGTTACACAAACACCTGAAGCAGAGTAGTGTTCTCATGTAATCCCTGTTCTGGAAGGCTTCTCAGAGACACACCACAGCTCCAACTGTTTTGTATGCAGCCCCTAATGAAACAGTGGCCAGTACAGGATACACAGGAACCCATGTGAAAGGCAAACAAATACATAATATGTTCTCTCTTTATACCCATTTATTTCCACAAAGGATCACGGTTTGAACTCAGAACTCATACCCAGCTGACAAACTTGCCTCTAACAGATTGTGAGGGGTATTTCTTATTTCAAATTAATTCCTTTTTTAATTTCTTTACTCCTGTAAGGTCAGTTGTGGCTTATAGCCTGTGCTTTTTCTCTGCCCCTTGCTTTTCCATTACTACAACTTCCTAGGAGAAGGTAATAGCAAAATAATTTCTTCCTTTCTCTGCTGTTATTTTCTTGACTAACAAGCTCTCACCTTCATCTTTCCCTTTGCTGATCATCTTTAATTGCCCTGCTCTCTCTGGACAGTTTTTTCAAGGAAAAGCACACAGTGTGTGCTGTATATCCACCACTATTTACATTCTCCATTATGATCTCTGTCCTCTACATTTCTTCCAGTGTTCCACCTCAGCCATCTAAAAATCATGAACTACACTCAAAATCCATAAATTTTACTCAAATCATTCCTTTTAGGAAAGGTTATCCAGATTCTGCATCCTCAGATTCTGTACTCAAACATTTTTATTGTTATTCATTATACTGGAGGATCATCACTGTAATGAATGTAATTAATTCAAAGTTGAAAGCAAGACTTAAAGAAAGCTGAAAGTCTAAATTCATCCATAGCAGTTGACAATATTCTGCCCCTTTTCTTGCTTGAGGCATTTATTTTCTCCCTTCTCATCAGACTTGTGAGATTTTTTTAATATTTAATTATCTGCCTTTTCTCCCTCGGAGTGAAAATAACAAGAATTTCAGTAACTGTTCTGTCTCTCCCACTTTTGTTTGTTTATGTCCTTCAGACTGTAAATACTCCAGGCCAGTGTAATCCTTGCAGTGTTGTGGGATAGAGGACACAGGGCTCCTAATCCCCAGCTGAGCACTTGTGTAGAAAGGAGAATTTTCTTTAACTGGATCCCAATTAATATAAATATCCTCTGTGTTATTCCTCTCCTTTATACAACTAAGTGTGGGGGATGCCATTTTTAGAGATGGAACTTCAGTCTGGCAGCTGGGGTAGGAGAAATTCCCTCAAGACTGGTTTCTTGCACTCCGGTGCTTCCCAAACCCTCATATTCCCCATGTTTCTATTAGATGCTGGTTGCAGCAATTTTAGCTGGCAAAATGATTAAGTGTCACATTGCCCATCTCAGGGCCTGCAGGACTGGCCAGGCTCATGTGTTTTTTTCAGAGAGAGACGGGCACACCGGGCTCCCTGACAGGTCACCCCAGAGTGCCACCATGGTGCACCCCATGACTGTACTGAGGGGACAGGACCAGCACACCTGGGCACACCTGGAGATCGTCACCTCATCCTCTCACTAAGGGGTCCAGGGTCACACAGGGGGCTGGGGACACTGAGGGGACACAGTTTAGGGCACCACAGTACAAAAAAAAAGACATCCAGCTATTCGAGAGTGTCCAATGGAGGCCACGAGGATGGTGAAGGAGGGGACGCTGTATGAGAGGTTTAGGACACTTGGTCTGTTCAGCCTGCAGGAGACTCAGGAGAGAGCTCATAGCGACCTCCAGCATCCTCATGAGGGGAAGCGAGGGGCCAGCACTGAGCTCTGCTCTGCGGTGATAGTGACAGCACCGGGGGGGACGACAGAGAGCTGGGCCAGGGGAGGCTGAGGCTGGATATCAGCAAATGTTCACACAGAGCTTGGGCACTGGGACAGGCTCCGCAGGGCAGAGGGCACGGCACCAAGCCACCAAGCCTGACAGGGCTGAGGAAGTGTTCAGAAAACGCTCTAACACAGAAATGTTCGGGGTGAGGATCCCCGGGAGCTGGGTGAGCTCTCAGACACACGGAGAGCTGTTCAGGGCTGTTTCGGTGGTCGCCGAAAGCTGTGACCCCACAGCTCCAAGCCCCCTCCGCTCCTGAGGCAGAACGCACGGACTACAACTCCCATTCTGCCCCGCGCCGCGCGGCCCGGCGCTGCCGACTACATGTCCCGGCATCCCCCGGGCGCGCTTCGCTCTCGCGAGGGTGAAAGGCCCCACGGAGGAGCTGTCGCGAGAGCGGCGGGCCCGGAAGCTCCACGTCGGACGCCGGACCGAGCGCGGGTGGCGGCGCGGGAGTACGGCTGGAGCAGCGCCCGGGGACAGCGGTTCCACACCTGGGGACAGCGGGACAGCGCCTGGGTTCAGCGGGGCAGCACCCGGGGACAACGGGACAGCGGGACAGCACCTCGGCACGGCCGAGTGAGCCATGGTGAGCGACAGGCGGGGTCGCGGGGGCTGCCTCACCCCCGCTGCGGGAGGTGGAGCGTCCCAGGCGGCCGCAGCGGTCGGCGGGGCAGGAGGGGCCGGGGCAGCGGCGCGGTGCTGCCCCGGGGTGTTCCTCTGGCCCACCGAGCGGCCGGCCCGGGGATCGGGGTGCGTGTCGCACTCGCCGCTCGGACCGACCATTCTCGGCCCTTGGGAGCGGCAGATCCCAGCAGTTCCAGGGATGGGCACAGAATCACGGGTAGCTGTGCTTGCCTTCCTGGTGTCTGTAGCAGTAGAAATGAACCCAAATTCATCTCTACATCCTATGTCATGGCTGTAGTACAGCTACTACCTGATAACCAGGTGGTTTTTTCTCCTTGCAGTGTCTTAACATGGGTAACTGCAAGTTTTATTAATAGGTGCAGTGTTCTTTGAACAGCTGTTGTCCACTGAGTTCTCTGAGATAAAAGCAGCGTTAAATGATCTCAAATGAGTGTCTAAATGAATCCATGATGCTTCGAATGTATTAGACAATCATTTGCTAGACTTCATGCATTTTAAATACTCTGGCTTTACACTGGTAGTGATGAAAGTGGAAAGTCTGAGCCTTGTTTGTAATGGAAAGACTTAAACTTTTCCTTCATCTCAATTTCTACAGCAGAATGTTCCATTCTAAAATGTAATTTTTGAATTGTGGGTGAAAGTAAATTTATAATGGGCAAATGCTGTTGTGCTCTATTGTGACAGCTGACTTTTCTTCCTGGTTTGTCAGGGGAAGTAGCAGGAAGATTAATTTTCAATGGTAATTTATATTAGGAGCAAGTTCTCTTTGCTTTGCTTTCTTGATTCAGGGACACGAGGAGGATGTGTTTTGTTTTTGTTTTTTTTGACTCTGCTGGAGATACTTTTTGCAGTATGAAAAAATTCTGAATTTCACAGAATCAAATTAAACAGAGTTATTGCCATTGGTGGGGATGTGATGATTCCTACCAAAACAGGTATGCAAATGGATAGAAAAGAGTAGTAACCTGTCTGCCTGAACAGCAGGATTGGATCCTTTTGTTCTAGGAGTAAACTGCAGCTTTCCTTTCCCTTTTGTATGGCAGTTTGCTGTTAAATCACCTGCTATTCCCAATTGTTTCCCCCAGCCTCTCCGACTGGACATCAAGCGGAAGCTGACCGCCCGCTCTGACCGAGTGAAGAGCGTGGACCTGCATCCCACGGAGCCATGGATGCTGGCCAGCCTCTACAATGGCAGTGTCTGTGTTTGGAACCACGAAACACAGGTGAAGGCTTTAGCTGTGCCTTACTGTGAAATGGTCATGACTGACAGATGTGTATCTAGTGCTAAAAAATTGAATTTGTACAGAGTCCTAAGTCACTGCTGCTAACTGACCATGCTCTGCTCTGGCTGAGTACAACAATCACTGTATTGCATCAGTAGACAAGGAAGTGACATATTGGACACTCTTAAGAAAGCAGAAAGAGCTGGTTTAAAAAAGTGCTATAGACATAACTGTTTTTATTTCCAGACTCTGGTGAAGAATTTTGAAGTGTGTGACCTGCCTGTGAGAGCTGCCAAGTTCGTGGCGAGGAAGAACTGGGTTGTTACTGGAGCTGTAAGCTGCTCTCCTCTTGTGATTTCCTGTGCATCTGCACTTTATGTGATTCTCATGCCATTACTTTGTGCATCATGTAATAATCTGATCTGATACAAATTTGTAGAGGAGAAGGGAATACTTCAGTACAGTTTCCCAGAAGTTTTCTCCTTTAAGGAAGCTTAGAAGTTTAAACTTTTAATTTCAAAAGAGAGCAGTCTGCTAATGCGAAAGACTCTGCAGGTAATGCCAGGTAGATGAAGTTTAGGTTTTACTGGCCAGCTGGAACATACTCAGCGCACAGTTCTGACTCAGTATCATAAGTGCTACTTCAACAAAGATGAAATCACTGACAGTCCTAGGTAAGATGAATTAGAAATTGCTTTCTGCTTTTGTTCTTGGTTATATTAAAAATAATTGTTTTGGTTTTGCTCACCACTAGAAAAAAGGTCTGCTTTTATTTGGTGAATCTATCTCGAGAGGAATAGTTGTGTTCCAATTTTGCTAACACATTTTTCTTTATGGATTGAGTATTTTTTGGCTAAATTAAGGTAATGCCTAAATATTTTTGTCTCAACTTTCATTTTCTACTCTTCTGCCCTGTACACAGAGTAAAAAATTCTTTTCATTTCATTACCTTATGCTGCAATTACTCAGTTACTTGTAAAAATGAAAATTTGGTTGAAGTTTTTTCCATTTCATAAATGGCTTGGAACAGCAGTGTGTAATTTATAAGCCTTCTGAGTCCAAGGGTAATTAGTATCATTAGCAAGCAAAATTCCTTAAACATTTGTTGTCTTCAGTGGTGGAATGTTTTTTCCTAGCTCCCCTGCAGAGACTTATTTTCATGTGGCTTTTCCTCCCTTTCCCAGGATGACATGCAGATCAGAGTTTTTAATTACAATACCCTGGAAAGAGTTCACATGTTTGAGGCCCACTCCGACTACATCCGGTGCATTGCTGTGCACCCCACACAGCCCTTCATCCTCACAAGCAGTGGTGAGAGTCCTTTGGGATGTTTCAGCTATTTCCAGGCTCCTGTTTACTGTGGAGTGAGGGCTTGCTGATCTTCTTGGGAAGACTCAGGATTCCGTGAGCAAGTAGCCAATGTGACAATTGTCATTTTGTTGTTTCTTGGTAGATGTGTTCATGGTTTTTTAATGGAATATCAACTGCACTTAAAATTTAAAATGTAGTGGCTTGTGTTCTTGTCAGAGAAGAGAAAAGAGCCTTCTCTCTTAATATCTGCCAGAGGAAACATTCGTATATGTGCTAATTAGTGTGGCAAACTCTCAAGTAACAGCTCAAGTTGTGTTATTAAAGAAATTTCATTGTGGTTTGGAGTAAGTTTTTAGCTGGGAATCTGACGTGAAAGCAACAGACAACTTTCATCTCCCTGTGGTCCTTCTGCAAGGACTGGTACTCCTACAGGTGCAAATAGATTATTAGCAGTGCCTCCTTTGCAGCCTGTAGCATGAAGTTCTAGTGGATGATGCAGCTTAAGGAGGTGGTTACCACCCACTGAAGCTTGATTGCCTGTTGTTTGTGTTTTTTTCCAGATGACATGCTGATCAAACTCTGGGACTGGGATAAGAAGTGGTCTTGTTCTCAGGTGTTTGAAGGACACACCCATTACGTCATGCAGATTGTCATAAACCCAAAAGACAATAACCAGTTTGCCAGTGCCTCTTTGGATAGGACAATTAAGGTAGAGAAACTATATTTGGGGTTTTCAGTCATTAAGTAATTATCAGTGTACACAAACCAATAGTCCTGTATGGATGATGGGTCAGTATTCTTAAAAGCAGGTACAATAACAGAATTTTTACTGAACAAAGATCTGATCATTGGTCCAGGCACCTGCTAAGTAATTCAGTAAATTTACCAGCTATCCTATTGTCTCTCATGATTGGAAAGTAGTCCTTTAAACTCTTCTAAGTGCTGTATCTCCATTTGGACTACACAGAAATATGAGAGAGGAGTAATGGTTTTACTGTCAATGAGGGATTTGGGAATATTGAAACTGTATAGCAGATAAACACTTTAACTGAGCATTAAAAAGAAAACACTAAAACCTGGTGCAAGTATCTCTCTCATTACTTTCATGTCCTTGGCTGTCTGTGCATGGCACTGTTTACAGAGGTGACTTTAGCCCTCTCATTTGTTGTGCAGCTGTTAATAAATATCTGTGACTGCAGATTCTGAGCCCCTGAGCAGTGACACCTCCTCACATTTCCTGTGCATTATCGGTATATTGGCTGTAAAAAGGCAGCACTGATTTCATGTGGCCACATAGGAGATGTTGAGGTCAGGTGTATGTCAGTGTTGATTTGATACAATAAACATGAGAAAACACTAGTATATCCACACTTGACTTGCTTCATTTTGTATCTTCATTTAACATGAGTTTTGATATTCTTCAGTGTAACTGAAAAAATTAAAATTCAGGACAGCTGGAGGAAACTCATGTATAATAACAATTAGTTACTGCGTAATTTTATAAACAGATACTACTTCTTAAAAGCAGTGCTTTAAATGGTTTCATGTCCTTAAAAAAAAGTTTAAAGTAACTAATTTCATTGTTCAGAGGTATGAGCAGAGCACGGGCAATTCAGCATGTTATTTGTGTTTATTGGGGGAAGGACTGCTAGTTTGCAGAGCAGTTGTTGAGGTTTTCCACCTAAAAAAACAACAGTGTCTTTGGAATTCTATGTTATTTCTCTTTTGACTTGTGAAGTACTGTGGATACCTGTTGTGTTTGCGAAGGCTGATCTGGATACAGAAGGCTGCTGAGTGCAGGTGGTTGTGTTTTGTTGGTCAGGTGTGGCAGCTGGGATCATCCTCTCCCAATTTCACCTTGGAAGGCCATGAGAAAGGAGTGAATTGCATTGACTACTACAGTGGTGGGGACAAGCCATACCTCATTTCTGGGGCAGATGACCGCCTGGTGAAGATCTGGGACTACCAGGTGTGTGCTCAGCTCTTCAGCAGCCTTTGTGCAGGCTGCCACATCTGGTTTAAAGTTTCTGTTGTTAGATCTGTTTCCTGTGACAAGTTGATTCCCTGCCTTTCAGGCATGTTTGTGGATCAGGCTGTTCCTCTTCTATGTTCAAGTGCAAATATTGCTCATGTATTGACTCTTTCCATCCTTCCACCTCTCTTTTTTTCATTCATTCTTTATAGCTTTTCTCCCTCCTGTTTCATCCTGTGTACATTAGCACAGTCTCACATGTTGCATGCACACAGATGCAGTGCTCCTACCCCCAGAGGGCAGGAGTGATGAGGTGCCCTGCTTGAATGCTCCTCAGGAAAGAAAGATCTAATCCAGGGATTCAGTCCTGGTGCTGGAGCCTACAACTCCTGAGTTCTTCCTGTCTGCAAGTGTCTGAAAGGCCAGAAGAGTAAGACAGAAGTTGTTAGGTGTTACTTTCTGGTCATTAAAACTTACTGCCCCAGAGTAAATCCAAACCCAGAAGTTGAAGATGGCACTGTTAATTTAAGCATTCAATGTAGTCATGAATATTATACAACAGTGCTTGAGATTTTGCCACCATGTGCAGCTGCAGACACTATATGTGCTCCAGTCTTAGTTACCTCAAGCAGAGTAGCCTCTCTTTCACATCTGTGTGAATGAACATTCCTACCAAAGACCTAAATTAGATCTGTTTGCACCTGTAATGCCATGTTTGGTTATGATTTTTTTGCAGTGTACTCAGTTTTTCATCTTGCTTTAATCTGTTGTGCTATGCAGCTCTGAGAAAGCATTTTTCTAGCCATAAGCACGCCTGAAAATAGAGGAAAATGCCTCCGTCAAGGGAAATAAATATTTTCTTCAGGGCATGAGGTGCAACTCAGTGCAATCACAATTTTTAATAGCTTAGTGCTGTTATTTGAACACTTCACAAATGTAAGAAACCTAGAGAATTTTCAGATCTATTTTGGATTTGGGGGAGGTTTTTTTTAAGAAATAAGGGTTAAGATGTGGCATTGTGTTCTCTCCTTCAGAATAAAACCTGTGTGCAGACACTGGAAGGCCACGCTCAGAACGTGTCATGTGTCAGCTTCCATCCGGAACTGCCCATCATCATCACTGGCTCTGAAGATGGTAACTTTGGGTTTTCTGGTGGAGAAAGGACAGGAAAAGAGCTGAGGGGAGAGCTCTTGTGGTGGTGTGGCTGCAACCCTGCTGGTTCACATGGGGCTGAAGGGATGCATCCCTTTGTTCCTCCCCAGGCACGGTGCGGATCTGGCACTCCAGCACGTACCGCCTGGAGAGCACCCTGAACTATGGCATGGAGAGGGTGTGGTGTGTGGCCAGCCTCAGAGGCTCCAACAACGTGGCTTTGGGATATGATGAAGGCAGCATTATTGTTAAGGTACAGTTCATGGTTTGAAGTGAGAAATAGAGATTCGTGTCCTGTGTGCACAACAACTGGTTTCTGATTCTGGGATAATATGTAAAATACTGAAATTTTGGCATTTTAGTTGGCATTTTTTGATAGAGATTAGCTATTTCACTTCATATTTTCAACTGAAAAGAAAATCAATGTTATTTTTTTCAATACCTAACTTCTTACTTTCTAGCTTGGTCGTGAAGAACCTGCCATGTCCATGGATGCAAATGGAAAAATAATTTGGGCTAAACATTCCGAAGTCCAACAGGCTAACTTGAAAGCGATGGGAGATGCTGAAATCAAAGATGGAGAGAGGTTGCCACTGGCTGTGAAGGATATGGGCAGCTGTGAAATCTATCCTCAGACAATCCAGCATAACCCTAATGGACGGTAACACTTTCCTTTATCACTTCTCTTGAACTGCTGAGGGTTTTTTCTTCCCAGGTTCAAGTGAAAGGGGCCGCCGGTACAAGAGCTGCTCAGTGGAGACAATAAGGAGCATGATTCAGAAGGGAAATGGAGTTCCCTGATATTTTAGGAATATATAAAGCTCATGCTCTGTGTTTCAGTGAATACCTTGGGCATGGAAGCCTTTACCTTTACAGATAATTTGCCTTCTTGCTGCTGCCTGTTGACCTGAATGCAGATATCTGACAAGTGCCTCTCTCTTCTGTCCCAGGTTTGTGGTGGTGTGTGGTGATGGTGAATACATCATCTACACAGCCATGGCTCTCAGGAACAAGAGCTTTGGTTCTGCACAGGAGTTTGTGTGGGCACATGACTCTTCAGAGTAAGTCTTGCAGGTTTTTTTCCTTTGTATTACATTTGCTGCTGCTACTTTAGGTTAGTTTTCAGGCCACAAGGACCAAAACATTCACGTAAAGTGAACTTTCAATAGTTGTCCTGCTTGAAAAGTTTATATATTTAGAACCCTGCTGGTTTTAGAAGATAACTCAAATACAGTTGTTTTGTAGCAGCTTATGATTTAATAATTTACTGCTTTGGAAATTGAATATATTTTTGTTTATTCACATTTTATTCTCTATTTAGGTATGCAATCAGGGAGAGCAACAGTGTTGTAAAGATATTTAAAAATTTCAAAGAGAAGAAGTCATTCAAGCCTGATTTTGGAGCAGAAAGTAAGTACTTCAAAAATAGATATGTTGGTGTGATGTTTGCAGGATGTGGATTTCCTCCTCCTTTATTTTCTTGCAGGCATTTATGGTGGCTTTCTGTTGGGAGTCAGATCTGTTAATGGCCTGGCATTCTATGACTGGGAGAACACAGAGCTGATTCGCAGGATTGAAATCCAGCCCAAGCACGTAAGGTTCTGCATGGGACTGAAGATATTTACCTCTCTGGGTTTAGAGATTTATATTTCTTTTACTAAACTGATTTTCTTGCATGAAGCCAAACTGTCAATAATAAAGTAATAATTTAAGTTTATCTAAGTCCTGTAGCAGAAAGGGCAAAATAATTCCTGTATGTGTTGGCATGTCAGTCCTAAAGCTTCCAGAGCTGGTAAGTTTTAGCCTTAATTCCCACACTGCCATTCCCAGCCTGGGGTGTGTAACACTGTGCCACTGCTGATTCTGATGTTGCAGATTTTCTGGTCTGACTCTGGTGAGCTCGTGTGCATTGCTACAGAAGAGTCATTCTTCATTCTCAAGTACCTGTCAGAAAAAGTGGCAGCAGCCCAAGAAACACATGAAGGTGTCACTGAAGATGGAATTGAAGATGCCTTTGAGGTACCTTCTATTTAAGAAGTGGAATAAGATTACAGATGGTAGAAGCAAACAGAGTGCAGAGTGCAGTACACTTAGTCCTTAGCATAGTCCAATTTAAATGTTAGTTTCCAGACCAATTTTGGTATCCCACTAAAGGAACACTTAATCATTTTTCTGGGATTCCTGAGGAGTGTATCCCTGTCTGAATCCCAGCAAAACAGGCCTTGATGCCTGCATTTCTCTTCTGTTCACTGTTGTCAGAGAGTTATAGAGATTATTTTAAAAACACACTTTTGGGCCATTGCTTAATTTTTTTTCTACAATCTTCAAGTTTTTAAATGTATTTAAATGTTAAAAGTTTTTGAAGTGAAAAAACCTCATGCAGTAAAATGTCAGAAATCAAAATTTCAGAAGGAAAGTTATCTTTGATTGTCTTGCTTAATGCTTAGTTTGGTGCTTGTGACCTAGATTTATAATTGGTTTAGTTAAGAATTAGGGTAGCGTGCATGTAAAACTAAATTATCATTTATGTACTTCTAATCTGTATGAAAACTTATATTTGCAACTTGCCCAACTATTTAAGTATAGAATATGGAATTATATTTTAAATTGCAGTAGTCTCTCTGCTACCTAGAAGTACCTTTTTATGTATCTAATTGGCCCGTTTTTGCTTTGCAGGTTCTTGGTGAGATCCAGGAGATTGTGAAAACAGGTCTGTGGGTCGGTGACTGCTTTATTTACACCAGTTCTGTGAACAGACTCAACTACTACGTTGGAGGAGAGATTGTCACCATTGCCCACCTGGACAGGTGAGCTGCTGTTTCAGCTGAAGTGTTCAAGGCTCTCTGAGTGAAGGGGGTTCAAGGCAAACCTTGGCAGCTGCTGCTGTGCCCTGCTTCAGCACCGGGGGGGAACAAGTTGGGTGTTTTGAGGCAGCAGTGCAGTTCTGAGGGATGAACAGTGCTGTGTGAAAGAGTGCATCAGGAAAAGCAGAATATTTGGGAGTATTCTTGCTTCCAGAATAACTGGTGGAATGTTTTTGTGCAGACTTTGTGTGGACCTGTTGAAGCTGAGTGCTCTTTGTTTTGTTTTAGAACAATGTATCTCCTGGGGTATATCCCCAAGGACAACCGGCTGTATTTGGGTGATAAAGAGCTGAACATTGTTAGTTACTCTCTGCTGGTCTCAGTGCTCGAGTATCAAACTGCTGTGATGAGGAGAGATTTCGGCATGGCTGACAAAGTTCTTCCCACAATCCCAAAAGAACAGAGAACCAGGGTCGCACATTTTCTTGAAAAACAGGCAAGAACACTACTTTTTAGTTGTCCAACTAAATAAAGCAGTTTTTTCACATTCTTAATTAGGTTTGTTGAGCAAACCCACTGATATTTTCTGTGAGCATTAACTCTTGTTAATTATCCTGTTTGTTTGAGAAGACTGCAACCTTCTGTTCAGAGTGCTTTTGTTATAGTATTTAGGATTATGTTTGACCTGACAGGTCCCAGCTTCACTGTCAGATTTTTATTTTAGGGCTTCAAACAACAAGCTCTTGCAGTATCTACAGATCCAGAGCATCGTTTTGAACTTGCTCTTCAACTTGGAGAATTAAAAATAGCCTATCAGCTTGCAGTGGAAGCAGAGGTAATTCTATAAATGTGGGTGATGGATCCTGGATTCTGAGTATTGGCAGGAGTCTGAGTGGCCCTGTAAGAAAAGGCAGTGGTATGTGGGGATGCAGTACAACTCCCTAAACACAACTGAAATGCCTCCAGCTCCTTTGATGGAGTTCTTCTGCCTGTAATTCAAAGGAATCTAAGCCGTAGGATGGGGACAAAGAATGGTGTCTACTCAGAAAGGTGCAGGAACTCCTGGAGACCACAAAACCTGAGCCCAGAACCAAGGGCTTAACCTCCCTTAAGCCTTAGTTAACTAGGCTTAACCTCCTAGTTAACAGTGCCTTAACTAGGAGCCTTAACCTCCAGTAGTTAACAGTGAGAGGAGGAAAGACAGGGATGAAGCCTTCAGACCTTTGTTCCAGCCTTGGCAAACTTAGGCTGCTGCACTAAAAAAACTGACAGGCAGTGATTTGTCCCATCAAATCCCATTATTATGCAGAGAATAAATCTCATTGTTCCTGCTGTAAAATAATCAAGTTATTTAGAAGGAATGTTAGCTTAGTTACAGACACAAATGCCTTTCAGTGTTCTGAGGGTTAACTTGGGAGCTTTTAGAGAATGTTAAATTTCCAGTTATGCCTGCCTCCCCTCTCCATGTTCATGGAGAAGCTGTTTATTTTATGTAATGGTACAGCTGGGTAGGGATCTCTTAACCCTTGCTGGGAACAAGTCATGCTGGGAAGATGGAGCAATCACAGTACCTGAGAGGGAAGACAAGTGTAGTCATGGGATACAGCACCTTCACAAGTCAACTTATATTTTCATATTGAGTGCTCTGAAAACCTTTAAATGCTGTTGAGAAATGTGAGTGGTTTGGTTTTTCTTTCCCTCCCTCTGCACTTTTTGTACAATCAGTCAGAACAGAAGTGGAAGCAGCTTGCAGAGCTTGCCATCAGTAAATGCCAGTTTGGCTTAGCCCAGGAGTGTCTCCACCATGCCCAAGACTATGGAGGGCTGCTGCTCCTGGCCACAGCTTCAGGGAACGCCAGCATGGTGAACAAGTTGGCTGAAGGTGCAGAAAAGGATGGCAAGAATAATGTGGCATTTATGAGCTACTTCCTGCAGGGAAAGTAAGTAGCAAACAAGCTTCTGATAATGTTGTGTTCTGCTTTCTCAAGTGCTGAGACCCTCAGGTTCTTCCAGTGATTAACTACAGCTAACTGAAAACTTCATGGAGAAAGATGGGCATAGGTCCTTCTCAGAAAAGCTCATTCTGTGACTGCTGCTAGATTTTAAATCTGATATGAAAGCACCTTAAATTAATGGAATAAATAGCTGTTCTAATACAAGAATTTGTCTTTACTAAAGTTTACTGGTTGAAATCACATTGTGAAATCTTTTAGGCTTGATTCATGTTTGGAACTCCTGATCAAAACTGGGCGTCTCCCTGAAGCTGCTTTCCTTGCACGGACATATTTGCCAAGCCAGGTTTCAAGGTAATTCCTAAGCATATGCAGAGCATGAATTGTGTTGTCTGAATGAGCTGTCTGTAAAAAAAAAACCTGCTTTGCATCTCCAGGGTTGTTAAACTCTGGCGGGAGAACCTCTCTAAAGTCAATCAAAAAGCTGCTGAGTCCCTTGCTGATCCTACAGAATATGAAAATCTTTTCCCTGGATTGAAGGAAGCGTTTGTTGCTGAAGAGTACATTAAGCAAAGTCTTGCTGACTTGAGGCCTGCCAGGGAATACCCCCTTGTCACTGTAAGTAGGTTTTACAATCTCTAGAAGAAAAACATTTGGTGCCGTGTAAAATCAGCTCTAAGCAACTCAGTGCAACACTTAGATGTGTCTGGGGTGTTTTACTTTCAGCCAAATGAAGAAAGAAACTTACTTGAAGAAGCAAAAAGATTTGAGCCCTCTGGAATAATGACATCTCAGGTCAGTGAGTGATGAATCTAAGGGAGAACTCTGCTGTCTTACAGTAATGTCTACCCTGGAGAATATTTCACCAGGAATAGACAAATTGTTGCTTTTATTACCTTGACTGTAAGCGCTGCAGTTGGCTTCATGTTTTTTGGCCTCAGATTCTTCTTAATCTACATCTGTACCTACTAACATCTTGACTGAAATTGTGTGCTTCCTTACCTTGGGTCATCCTTTGTAGTGTGAGTAATTGTAGTCTTTCCATTGAATTCGTCCTACAGAAAAATAACTCCAGTTGCATTTACAAACACTGCCTCGACTGCAGCTGGTTTTGTAAAAGTTCATAGCTGGAAATGGAAGCTCTTGCCTATTACAGCAATGACAAATGCTCTGTGCTCTTTGCTGGTGTGCTCCATAACTAACTGACCAGGAATCCTGCTTGGGTACTTGAACACAGGTTCTAATCAGCATCTGAAGTAACAAACTCATTTTTTTACCACCTCAGTTGTCCAGTTTTTATGCATAAGATGGGACATGTATAAGGTATAAGCATACAGATTTAAACAAACACTTAAAAGCTTTTCAAAGCCTTAGGAGAAGATGACAACTTCTAATTTTGCTCAAGTCAAATACACTTCACATTTGTATGTGAAAATCACAATGCGAGGGTTTCTTAAAGGTAGCGCACAACTCTTTGAGGCTATAGACGTCTAAAACCAAAACTGCATTGGAAACTGAAGGAGAAACAGAAAAGTTACAAGTCTCCATTGTCTGTACATTTTTCTTATAGGAGATGCACTACACAGTTTTGTGTAGGAATTCTTATGCAGTTTCTATGACGCCAGACTGCTCATGGGATAAACAGTTTATTATTAAGGTGTAGAGCTCCATTAATGCTGCCAGCTACAGCTTAAATGTGCTCTGAGATAGAGTGGAAAGAGGGGGCTGAGCATGGGGGATAGAGAGGGAACTAAGAGAAGTAGGTGAGGAGGAAGGGGAGAGATAGGTGGGAGAAGAGAGACAGGAAAAGGCCAAAGAGGGCCAGCAAAAGAGAGAGTTAAGAGAGCGGAGAATTAAGAGAGCGAGGTTCGTGTTACAATATTATATCTCTTATATCTCTTACATCATTGTATCTCTTTCTATAATGAATATTCTAGTTTACACTAACCAACCAACATATGACACGAAATCTGAAGGGTTTTACATAGCCTATAGGAGTGATTCTATTATCATACTTGAATTCACATTCCTCATATTCTTCCTTGTCTGGCCAGGCTGTTGCCAATCAACATTGGTAACTTTTATCTCGAAACTGACTTTCATCTCTATTTTGACCTTTGGATTCTCTGTCAGCAGAAGGGTATCATTCAATCAAGAGGATTCTCCTTCAGCTGGCTAGGCTATTTTTCTTGGGTTATATAGTAATTAACACAGTATCCTAAATCTCAAAGCTAGCTTTCTTTTCTGCTTCAATTATAGGTTTCATATTTTCAGAATCCCTTGCTAAACTATCATGTTTATAAGGTTTCTCTATTTTATCTTCTCCAACAGTTTTGAACATCCCTGACAGAGCAGAGAAATGAGGTTACTTTTCAAGCCTCTGTAGTGACTCTTTGCCTCTTGTGCATCAAAGGAAATACTGTTAAAGCAAAATCAGACTTGTCTGCACATTTGTTAAAGATGATAAACATTGTCAAGGCTACCTATGGAAATAAATGGAAACAAATGAGAACTAGCTTGCCATAGAAGCCGAGAACAAGACCTTTGTATCTTTGCATTCAGCTCATGACTGCATAGAAGCCCTAAACTCCCGTTGTCTCTTACAGCTGAGGCTGAATATAGGACATTTTGTAGGAGATAGATTAATTCTGTAATTAAATACAGTTAATTGGATAGCACCATTGCTTCAATAATAGTACTGACTGATGAATTAATATAAAATTCGTGGAGCAGTGAAGCGAGAAGATGAAGTATTAAACCATTACAGGATTTGGAACATAAAGCCCAGCAACTACTAAAATTTGCTGTCAGTCTCAACTAACTTAAGTCTCTCCTGCTGAGGATGTTGAAACTAACAGCACTTTAGTATTTAAAATGAACTGATAATTTCTGAAGCTTCTCATTTTATCAGTTCCATCATCAACTGCTTCAAATATACCGGGGAGGGAAATAGTGTCCAGTGGAGTGAGGACTAGAATCCTTTCTGACAGTGAAGGTGTGGCTCAAGAATAACTGAAGGAAGCTGAAAGAGAACCACTGGGAAAGGGGCATTAGTGGTCTGCTATTGTTTACCTGGTCTTGTTGAAAGAATTTAATTGAAGATAACTAAAGGGATTTCTTTGCCATTAGAAGGCTGAAGAACCGGTTCTCTCTCCTAAACAAGAAGTGGTGAAGACAGTTGTGCAGAATTCTGATAACCTTCCAGCAAGAGATCCAAAGGTACCCAGTTTTCTGAAGTATAAGCACTCAGTTCATTTTACATTAAAGACTTTTAATGACTGTGATTGAAGCAAGCTCCTGCAACGATGACTCTGGCAGTCCCAGAGCAGTGTGCAGAGCACTGGCCCATGTGTGCAAGACACTGCACAGTCACAGACTGCTTCAGCAGGCAGGGGTGACAAGGCAGTTCTAATGCAGCTGCTCAGAACATGGTAAAAAGCTGCTGGTGGAAGAGCCTTCCTCACCAAGTAGGCAGCTGCTCTCCAGCTTCCTTCAGCATTTGTGTTCCTCATGAGGCCCTGGCTGGGGTGTACAGAGCCATCCATCCCATACATAAGCTGTATGCTGTACACATGTAACCATAGCAGTATGCCCTTCATCCAGTCTTTTCTTTCCCTAGATACTGCTGGACCTGGAAGATGACTTAGATAACTTGGATCTGGAGGATATTGATACCACGGATATCAATTTGGATGAAGATATCTTAGATGAGTAAACACCCTTTTTTAGGTGACCAGATCAGGAAATAATTTGGTCAAAACCCAGAGGAATGAAGTTCTGTGGACTATGTGCTCCAAGTTATTTTGATTTTTATATCACAAATGGACCATGGACACGTAGAAGCAAATACAGAGCCAGCAACTGTACAAAGAATCAGCTTCCAGTATGTTGAAATTCAAGATGTAGGCCTGCTGCAGAACATACTAAAAAATGTTTTCATTTATCAAGCAATTCAATAAATCCCTTGAAACATTCTACTCCTCAGTTCCCCATTTATTAGTAATATTTACTAAGAACAGTAGAATTCTTAAGAATAATCCAGCTTCCATAGTGTATATTCCAAATCTGTGAAACTAGAGCACAGTAACTGAAAAACAGTATTTTAACCTGACTTTTCTCAGCACCTACACTGAGGTAGGTGGTTACGTGTTCACTGTGCTGCCATCTAGCACTGGGAACCATCAGTATCAGCTCAGTTACCTTTCACACACTACTTCCAGCTAAAAACTCCAACAGAGCAGTGATAGAGCTTAAGGGTTAGAAGTGGTGTTTGTTAATACCCTTTTCTAAATGAAGCTGCCCAGAGCATGCACTTACCTCAATAACTAAAATGACTTGTGGGCAATTCCTTAGATTCAAGATGTAACAGTAAAAAAACTGGACTCAGGGTACAGTGTCAGTGAAAACAGAAGTCAGGATGGCTACTCTAAGTTCACTTTCATAACTTTTCAAAATAAAATGCTGTCGTGATTCACATGTATTTCAGTAGAGAAAAATACATTCTGTAGCAGTCATTTACAAGTATTTATTGTGGAATCCTGTACAGAAAATGTTTATAAACAGACTTAAAATTTCTGATGAGCTGAGGTTTACTTCATGAAGCTGAAGAAGTAGCCATTGCTTCTTCATAAGCTTGCAGGGCGAGCTGGATATAACCTTCTCTCT
This sequence comes from Anthoscopus minutus, assembly GCA_013399455.1. NCBI lineage: Eukaryota > Metazoa > Chordata > Aves > Passeriformes > Paridae > Anthoscopus > Anthoscopus minutus. The sequence goes on along the minus strand of VWYI01008038.1, from coordinate 905 downwards.
GAGACTCAGTTTTCACAAATACCTGCAGCCATGGCAGGAAAGAGGTTAATGTAACAGGAGAGTCATTGTGCCAGTGGCAGATCAGCCATCCACAGCAGAAATTCTGCTGCAGCTGTACATATAAACAGTTTAACAAAAACCCCAGCCTGGCATGCACAACAGTTCTGGTTAAGTATCTGCTTCCTAAAGGAAGGAGAAATTTAACTACTAAATGGGGTTCTGCTGATTAGAAGCTCTCTTCTGCAGGTTAAGTAGTTTAAAGCAGAAAAGCTTACCTTTATCAGATCAACTCCTTGAAGTTTCCCTTCTTCAGCTTCCTTTGCTGACTGACAGTCAGGGTGAAGCATATGATACAGTGTAATTAAACTTGTAGCATCCTCCAGCCTAAACAAAAAAAGGCTCATTTTAGCAATTCCTTTCTCTTCAGAGTATTTACACAGAGTGTATTTATTTGGTGATGTACTTTGCACACCAGGCTGTCAAATTGCTGGTTCCACTGATGTGGTGGGTTTAGAGCTAGTTAAACTCACCAGTACACTTATGAGATATGATTTTTAGGAGAAAGGCAAGAACAGTCTCAAACCTTAAGACTATAAAGAAAGTTTTATTAACAAAACTAAAAGAATAGAAAAAGGAAAAAAAATCAGAATGAAACTTCCAGAACACCTTCCCTCCCCTGCCCACCTTCTTTCCTTTTCCACCTGACAACATAAAACAAAACGTGGGATTTTAAATCAGTTATGACTTCTACAGTAATCTTTCCTCAGTTCTCACAGGGTGAGGAGGTTTCTCTTGCAACACCATGGAGAATCTCCACAAGAACACAGTTTTCTTGTGGCTTTGCATCTTCACAAACATCACCTGCCCGGTTTAGAAAAAAACCTGCTATTGTGAAATTCCTCCCA
>VWYI01008036.1:12419-52309 GCA_013399455.1 Anthoscopus minutus | reverse complement strand
ATTCATGGCGCAAACTGAACGTGTGGCAGTTTTATGAAGAGGTTTAGTGTTTGTGGATTGTTAAGAGGGTACATATGCTAGACGCATAATTCATAAAAACTAAGTATAGCTTGACCTGCAAGTTCTTTAGAGGTCAAGTATGAGGCCCATTTTTTTTACCAGGAAAACTTTGTAACAAGTTGCTGTAAAACAATATAATTTAGAAACATAGCTAAGGAACAGATTTATCTAAATTTTATTCAGTTAGGTGGATGAAGAACAAACCTCTCCTACTGTGAACACTGAAGTCCCCTTTCAATTCAAAGAGGCAGCCATGATGAGTACCAAGGACCAGTGAACCTGAGACAGACATCTGCCTCTTTGCTGACCTTACAGGGGATAAAATGGAAATGTCAGTGTATAGTAGAGGCTGCCATAAGCCTGCAAAAAGTGAAGATCAAGTTATGAGTTACTGTTCATTCCTTGCTCTACCACAGGACAAAAAGAAATTTCCTTTTATTATAGAGAGACTGAAACCTTAGAATCATGCCTGTAGGACTGTGAAAACCATAGATGTTTCTTTTTTTTTTTTAAACTGCTACTTTACATGATAATTTGTTCCTATTTAGACAGCAGTAAGCAAATAGCATAGGGGAATCCTTTTCTCTGGACCTTGAATTTCAATGCTCATTAAAACTTGCAATAAGACATTAGATTATCCATGCTTCTCTAATATCCCGCTTCCAAATCCTGCAAGACCACAGAAAGTGTTAGTTTTATTGCTCATTATGCAGTTCTGAAAATGGGTTGGATTTAATTGTACACAGCAACCTTTCAACAGAACACCACTATACAGTGCAGTACCTTCTCAATGAAATACGTCAGTGGCTCCCTGCCACGGGGAACAGGTGGATCCCAGCTGAGTACAACATATGTTTTGCTAATTTCTGAAGCATGTACATTGGTGGGAGGGCCTGGAATCTGAACATCCCCTGTAAGATTAATAAATGTAGCAAGTGTTAAAAAGCAGATTAACTCCTGGGTCAGTATTCATGCTACAGCTCATCTTTCTGATTCAACTTTCCCACCCTGCACTGCAAATCTCAGCTATTCGGGGCTGTGATATCATCTGTGCAGTTCACCTGATGACTTCAATTAAATTTAGATAAATAAAACTTCAGTATTAATATCTAGTTACTTACTCTTTCAGTAAAGGTTAAATGTCCTTCCTGACACCCTGAATTTGTCACACTTTTTTCTTTGATCACATTTGAATTACTTCAATCTTCTAGTAAAAACCCTACTCACTATATGCAAATATTTTTGATCAAAGTCAGAAGTCTAAAGAGTTATTATGACAAATTAGAATTTAAAAAATAGCTGGAATGGAAGTACAATCAGAAAAACACCTTTAAAACAAAGAAGAAAGCAGGAAAAGGAGCAGAACCTAATAGCAATATATCCTATAACATGATGGTATTATCATCTGTATAGTCTAAAGCATTTCTAAAATCTGTGAATCAGAGACATAAAAATATGTCACCAGCCCTCTAATGGCTCCACCACATAGTGTGGCCTGATCAAACTCCTCCTCCACTCACTCTGCAGAGTTACCTGCAGTATTGGAGACAACCTGCCTACCCTGGGCCAGGTTAGAAGAGTTCAGTTCAGTCTTTCATGGTCCTGCTCACTGACCCAAACATGAGAAAATGTTGGTTCTGCTAGCCAAGGAATTAGAATGGGGTAAAACAGCACTAGATGGGAGAGTGACCTGTGATCAACGTCTGCTCAGGTCCATCACAGTCCCGAAGAAGCTTCAACTTGGTAGTAGGTCAGAAATAGCAACTCAGCAGATAACTAAAAATTTTATCTTTAAGGCTTTTGATAGAAAAGGAAAAATGTTTTCTTCTTCAAAGGTAAATTTTTCCACTTCTCAGGCTAAGAAATGAGCATATATCCTCTAAATGTTTAAGACTTTTCTTTTAAAAAGAGAAAAACATTTCTGCAATAATTGACAAATCATGGCAGAGATATTTTAAATTATTATACATATCTGTATAATGAACCGGACTCAAAAATGTCCATGCACTGGCAAAGCCAGTCTGATTCTCCTTCAAACTACATCTGTTCTCAGGTGCTTTCTCTTTTGCTGTGTTATTTTTGGAGTTACAATTTTATAACCTTTGTGGAAGAGAGAGACAGACACTTTTTTTTTAAATTCTGAGCCATTACAGTTAATAACTTTAACAGTTTACGTGTAAAGAAGGTCATTATTTAAGCCTAAAAACCAAATCATTCCCTAGAGAAACAACTAAAACAAGAAAAAATTCAAGCTTTAATCTCAAGAGTTGTCAGACATCTCTCCAGTTCTCCTGAGGAAAAACATTACTTAGTCTATAACCTTAATCTTAAGAATAACCTCCATATCCAGGCAGATATATTAATTAAATAATTGAGATGGATTGTGTAAGTTTTTTTGAGAATGGCAATAACTTGTTCAGGTAGTCAAAATCAATCTGAAAAAAACTATACTCAGCTTCCACAAAACTAGAAAGAGGGGAAATATGGGCAATCAAGTATCCAGTCAAATGGGCAATTAAATGTTCAGCCATTTAACTCACTACTAGTGAAAGCAAAAAGGTAAGAAAATGTTAACAAATCATAAAAGTTTTGCTGTTGAAAGTGTGATGTTCTCAAGCCTTTTAGACCTCACTGTTCACTTGTGTTCTCCCAGTGTTGTATGTGTCTTTATTTCTTAATATAGAGACTTTATAACTAGATTAATTTCTTTTCAAGTTATATTTCTAATTATGATGTGAAATTCCTGGATTATAAGCAGATGGACTGAAATTGTAGAAATGCTACATACCTTCAAGGTCATCCTTACTGATCACAATCTTTCGCCCTTCATCCACATGAACAGCTGTTAATCAAAATACTGTTAATCAAAATTAGCTTCTCAAATTAGTTCAATATATTTACTAGTTTTGCAAATTATTGTCTGACACCTGTTCAAAAGCCTGTATACCTCTTTTTCTACAATGTTGTTATTAAATTTTTCCCCAGATAGAATCAACTTGAAGTCATATACTAGTTTATCCACTTTTATAGGAAAACAGGGTATGATAAGATAGTGCTATTCAAAGATGTGCTAAAAAGCAACAGTCATAGTCACAGTAGATGGTTTTGATTTTGAGGCAGATCAATTGTATCATGAACTGTACTTTTCTTATAGAAATTAATCATAAAGCACATACACATACATAAAACACATATAAAGGAAACTGCATATTGAGATCAGAATTCACAGGCAACATTGGGGCAGTGATTTAAGGTATTCATAATTACTTTAGTTACCCTCTGACTACAAGGAGGACATGACACAGAAGGTGTGCAAGTACATGATATACATAATCTGCAAAGGGGTTTAGGACAAGGCTAAATCAATAAAACCACTCCCTGGAGCAACCCGGCTTACCCTATTCATGGAGAAATTCTCATAACACTACTTCACAGTCTGTAGTGAGATATTCAATCAAAGGAAGAAATAAATCCTGTTCCTTAGGTTGACTGGGCAAACAGAATCTTAAATTTTTTTTTTCTTTTTAAAAAAAAAAGTCTTGAGTAACCTACTTTGTGTTCTCTCCAGGTCAACGGGATCAAGTGCTGCAACTGGTTCCGAGGCTCGAGAAGGCCGGCTAATGCCGGCACTGTTCACTGCTCGCACACGGAATGTGTAAGACCGTCCCTCTTGAAGACCAGTCACAGGATATTTGCAGACTTTTACAGGAGCATCATTGCACTGGACCCAGTTTTCCAAACCTACCTCACATCTTGGAATAGCAGAAGACAGCATTTGTCAGTATCATCTCACAATAAATGCGCTCCATGCTACCCACACCAGGTCAGAACCACAGAAGTCACCTTCACTAGGCTGAGGAGCTAAACCATACATGTTATTAATGAAAGTCACACATTTTACACACTCTTCTCTGATCAGAGAACCAATTAACACTCTGTTCCTATGTTTTTCATAATGCAAAGGTCAGTTTTCTTCCATGGTTTTGGAAGCCTTTTCAAATCTCTCTGCCTCCCTTCTGTTTGGTTCTCTTCCTTGCCATGTAAAGAATAAATTATTCACTTTCATTTTTAACATTCATCTCCACAGAACATGATAAATTGGCGATATTCACATAATAATTTTAATTTCTTCCTTGTCATATTTTCAAGTAAACATCTTTGTGCCTTTCCCTCCCAAACCTACTGGGCTACAGAGTATAGGAGTCATCAAGAAGCACACAGATGTCCCTATACTTACTGTTTTGTGTGTACATATATAGTTTTTGTCCTACTACTATAAACTTTTGTGTAGAAGACTCTCTTTTGCCCTGACTGTACCAGAAAAATATCATGTCATGATCAAGGGCTCCTTGGCACTGCAGTGATACAAGCAACGTGGCACATCTAATTGGATTATACACATCATAGGTGAAATACTCCTATGATCTATGCTCTGCATAAATTGGATATAGATGGTAGAGTCCCCATGTCTCAAGTTAATTTCCTTATACTGACTGCCATTCACAAACCACTATTTTTCCTGTTATTCCCAGACAGTTGTCATTGAATTAGACCAAATGACAGGGTAGTAGATAGCACTGAGCTGCAAACGTTGCTTTTAAGTGCAGAGCAGTATACATTATGAAATCAATTCAGTAAGGCTTTGCTGACTGACAGTTTCAGACACTAAGGATCAGATGTTCTGCTCTGGCTACAAGGAGTAAGCATTCACTTCAGTGGAAGAGGCATGCAAAACAGCACTTGTAGGATCCCCTGCTGGCCAGCTGCCCGCACTGAACTGAAACCCCAGCAAAGTGCAAAGCTCCCTGAAGGACAGAGGCAGTCTGATTTAAACTGAAAAATCCCAGGAGTCCAGGCTTTGAGCTCCTGATGTACTACATTTAAGAAAGAAATAAAAAGATAATGTAATAACTCCTAGGTTTCAGATTATCCAGTATAGGGATTAAAGAGACTAAATCTAATTCAAGATGCCCATGGATTCTTGCTTTTATAAATTAAATACTGTCAGGGCTCATTCTCTGATGTTCCCACATCCATACTATTGAACATTTTAAGTGTATGATAAAATGTGTCTGCCTGCAAATATTACTTGGAATGGCCTCCAGCCCCTGTTAATTCCCAGACTGTGCCCAGAATTGCCTGTGAAAGTACTAAATCATCTGGGCCAAAAATTTTCCAGGGAACAATCTAGTAATTTAACAGAATGTGTGAGTTCCAGTGCCAAGTGTCTGTAAAAATATATCCAAGGAACACACACAGCAAAAGGATATAATGGTATTTTTTTCTCTTCAGCATATACATATTTCTGGCAATTAACAGAATTAAATAAATGCTAATGTTTACATACTTGTCAACAAAATATCCAATAACAGGGCTCTCACTGGTAGTATTTGGTGGTTTCCAGGTAACAATAACATAGTCTCTGTTAGCATCGTGGCATTTCACATCCATTGGTGCCCCCGGTGCTCCTGCAATCAGTGCATCGGCATCTGGACCACAAATGAAAATAAATTGGTTTTGACCCCAGCTCCTTTGACTTACATCAAAAAGTCAAAGGGAAGACTTCCAGTCCATTGTGCTACTTGTTTATATGAATGGTAGCCCTAACATTTCATGACATGCTATTCACTGCAATAATGATTCAGGACTGTAATGTCTACATTTGTATGCAGACAAAATGTTCAAGGATATTTTTGAGAACAGCTCCTTTTAGGAACCAAAAACCTATTATTTTTCATGAGAATTAAAAGCCTGACCCACCCATGTGTTTTTTATGTTCTGTCATTCTGAAAGCTGTGACTTAGTGTGTTACCAGTCAAACCAAGGTACTCAGTAAAAAACATGTAGATCAGGAAAACAAATCTCTTAAAGAATAAAAAAAAATTGCAAGCTCCTGGGACATTTATAATGCTATGTTTTATTTATAGTCTTAAATACCATCTTTAAGATACCCTTTTGTGGCTTTATTTTGAGACATATTGACTAATCTGGACCCACAACTCCTAATAAAATCTTGTAACAGGTAAAGTTCTCTCCCTTCAAAGGAAGATCTCTATAACAAAAAACCACTCAGTATACAGTTTAAACTTATAGAGTCTAATCCCTGTCAGTTGTGAAGTAGCTTGTGCTCAGTATCAGATCACAGCCTACATGAAAAAAGCAAGAAAATAGTCAACAGACAACAATAGAAACTCCAGAATATACAGCATAGGGCCGGGGTCTTGGGCATGCAAAGGGATCATTTATAGTATAAAATGGACAAGAGAGATACCTAAAAATTACCCATCACTGCAAAAAAAACTTCTAGGAAAGTTTTTCATATAGTAGTGGGTGTTTTTCACCTGAATAATGTGTTCTTTGAAATGTAACCTTTACATAAATAACTTTAGCAAATTCTTTCTAATGAGATCAGGGTGCCAGAGCAGCTTGTTCAAGACATACTAAAAAGCTGATGAAACCCTTGCACTAGTCCTGTGACAAATTTGGATTTCAAACCCCTGAAAAGATTTTCACTCCCTCTACCCCACACAAACTGTCTGGATGACACTCCCACAAGCACATATATTCCAAGAAGAACAAGGTTTAAAATTAATACAGCTACAGTGGCCTCAGTGGGGCTGTTCCAGTTTGCCCACATCAAGGATGTTGTCCAATGTATTTTAAAAGAGTGAAAGAACTGCTTAACCAGAAATATTTTTATCTTTCAGTGAAAAAATATAAAACTGAATACTAAGTTCTGCTCACAGGTACATGCAGAAGCTCATTTTTACTTCACTGAGAGCTGTGCATGGAAATGTGATGAAAAGTTCTGACCTTTATTCTATTTTAATATATCTACTGCCTTTTATCTATGTCTCTTGTGAAATCTGTATTTCTTCAGTCAACTAGTTTCTTACTTTGCTGCTTTTCTCTGGTTAATGACATAACCATGACAGGTATAGTGGTGTGTGGGGTGCCCATATCTGGGGGACCAAACATTTAGCAATTGTTAAAGTGAGAGGCATGGCTTTGAGTCCTGGGAAGAGTGGACCACACCGCTCTGCCTTGTGGGGAAGTAAAAGTCCACCTTTTCTCTATAAATCCCACCACCTGCCCCTGTTTGAGGTTCTCTGCCTATGGGTTAAGCTGAGTTTGTTCCTATATTGGTGACTCCACAAATAAATGGATCCCTGGACTTAAACAAGCTGAGACCCCTCTTGTTGTGTCTCATGCCAGTCACCAGACCTCCCTGGACCTGATCCTGCAACCACGGTATGTAACAGTGGTGGGAATACATCTCTTGCTTTCTCCTATACGTATCCCTAAGACCAGGCACAAGATACAAGAATGCCCCAACAAGGATCATTCCCAGTTTCCAACCTCTAAAGCCAAAATCATCACAGTGAGAGCCAATTATATGCAAAGATGCTTATTTCCTACCAGGAAAAGAGATGAAAAAGAAAGAAACAAGTTGTTTCTTCACAATCATGGTTTCTCTGGTACTTCAGGAAACAAAATGTCCCCAGGAGCATGCTCCTCTTGAAGCTCCCCATTCACATAAGGTGATTGGACCACTATGTACAAATCAAATTACTATGAAATTCTACAGGGCTAAATTTCATTTGTACTTCAGTTATTAGATGGGATTTTTTCATAAAACTAAACTTTATAATGTTTTTTGATTTCTCCTCAAGAACCAGATTAAAAGTTTACCTCTTACAAACAGGTATGCACTGCATTCACTAATTCCACCTCTTGAAACCATGCGCAGGGTGTATAAACCTTCATCATCTTTGTTCAGATGAGTAAAGGAAAGAGCTGCCTGGCCTTCTCCAAAGTACAGTTTTGTCCACTTGGAGTCCTTTATCAGCACATCTGGAAGAGAAGATCCATCACACATGTTAGTATGCTGCTAGAACAACCTGCATCCTAGTGCAGTTCTCTGCTAACCAAAGACACAAACTAAAATGTATGCCAGTTTTATTCAGAATGGCAGTGCTTTGATGCTATGAAAACTCTACAGAGAGTAAGTTGCATCTCTCTAAAATTATTTGATCAGTGAGTTTTAGAGAACATGAGGTCTAGTACTACCAGATGCCAACAAGGAAATTCTTCTTACTATGATTTTTGATACACTGACAGACAAAAATGTTACCTACATTTAGAAATGAAAACCTGCCATACTCTATAATGAATGCAAGGTGGAACCTTGTTTCATTTTTAATAAGCTTTGCTCGCCGTTCAGGTCAAATGTCAGTTTACTCAAATTTTCTTCAAAATTTAAAAAAAATATATTTCAGTTTAATCTGAAAAATGCTATATATATATACACCAAACTTAAATCTTCAAGGCATGCCAGTTGAGCATTGAATTAAATTAAATTTAAACCTCTCATAGGTGAGAGGTGGTGACCCATGATTAATGCACATTAATCTGATTGCCTAGTGAAACAAGAGCAAAAGAATGAACAGGATATTTTATGCTAGGCAAGGGACTTTCTCATATCATCCTTTTAAATGGCTGATTGGATTATTTTTGATTTTTAACTGCCTAAGGCAAATCACATATAAATTCATTGTAATCGATGCAGCAGAACCCTATTTAAAAGATCTGAATACCTATGAATGTTTATTATTCTATTCTAAAATAGATTTTGGAGCTAGTACTCAAACATATGCAAAGGAATCAGTGTTCTCACATACCAGCTGAGTTGCATAAGAAGGTATAAAACATGATGCACATTCAGATAATATGTGGAAGACACAGGCTACTAAATCTTACAAAAGTAAATTCCACAATCAGCTAAGCATGTAGTAGCTTTATGAGAAGCACACAAACTAAATTTAATCACATTCCTTCCCATGAGATCCTTAGTCATGAGATCCTTACCTAGAAAACCTGAGTGCCCCCCTTCAGTCATGCCTGTCACAATGGTGCTCAGACTTTGTGTACTTTAAATTAAATCAGAAAATATGTTCACCTAGAAACTTTAACCAGTGCATAAGCCCTGTGGAAAATCCTAAGAAAAAAAAGTTGACTAACCAGCATCTGTGAAAAGCTGATCACTTGTTTAGACTGCAAGCTTTAGTGGATTGGTAGCCACCGTAGTTTGAATATAAATAAATTATAGGCAAGCCTGTAATGCTACTAAGGCCAGAATCACCCATTTCCATTCCTTATGGGTACCTGACAGCATAAATTGACTAGGCAATTGTATTTGATAAGAGCAGAAAAACTTCTCTCCCCAACATAAGGCCAAAGATCCTCCAGAAATCAACAGAAGCCCTCTTTTTTTAATGCAGTCTGCATGAATGACTTTGCAGGCAAGAAAATTAGAATAGAGTTTTGAGGCCTCAAATACATTTAAGAATTCTAATAGAACAAGTATTCATAAAACTGCCACCACAGTAATATTACAATTACAAGTTCTCACTATCTACAGTTTATTCATGTGTTGTGCTCTGTTATTTCTCTCAGGATTTACTTGCAGAAGACTAACCCTGAGAGATAGTGTATCTCAAGCCTCATATGATGTTTTTAATAAGTAAGATAATTTTCCTAAGACATTTCTCTGATTAAAATTCATACACAGAGTGGGGAACTACTATATACTGAAACTTCTTTTCATCATGTATTTTTTGCTATGCTGAAATTTTAGCTAGATTCTTCACTTCATGATTTTTCCTTTTGAAGTCAATTATTTTACTCTAGATTATATAAATGGCTGAAGAATGCTGGTACATATAGCTTTATAGTTTATGTTATATTAGAGATCAATAAGGGAAAGTTCCTGCTATCAGCTGAAGTCATGTCCAGGTTAGATAAACATTCCTGAAGTACTATTTTCATTTCATTCTTTCAGTATCTTGAATGGTTCTTTCAGTATCCTAAATTGTTCTAAATGGGCCATGAATAATAGACATCATATTCACATTTGTGAAATCCCAAATCAGTTCAAAAGATTTGATTGAGCTGACTTATATGCCCCTAGGAGTCTACTAGATACCCTCAGTAAGGCTCACTAGTGTGAAGCTTATTTATGCTAGATAAACACATACTTCTCCTGTGTATAATTATTAGAAGTAAATCATACATATCCATCTCAGGGCTTTAGTTCCTATTATTTGATCAACACAAACGGAAAAATTTTAGAAAGAGCACCATCTTAATGCAAGATTAGAATTAAATATTACCTTTCTAAGAAACCAGAATGTCTAAAGTACATGATGTTGGACAAATTATTAACTTCTAATTGTTTATATTTATGCATTGCCTCCAGCTCTCAAGGGACTCCACACAGAGAACTGTAGCATATAACAAAGGTTCGTAGTGGACGAATTCCTGCTGTGTTTGGGAACAAGTTCTGCCCATTACTGCACCTGTACACCTCTTGGAAATACTGTGATTTGTGTGCTTGTAATGAAGGACAAATCTAAGCTTGTTTGTAACATCCTATTTCACAAAACGTAAGTAGAATAATGGGATGAACACCTCTCTGACTCCCTAGCAAAAACCTATTGGCTTAAAACAAACCAAGTTTTCATCTCAGGTTTTCACAATTAAGGACTTACTAAGTTAAATAAGGGGGAAAACAAAGAGCATAGTATTGTTACATATCAAGAAGGAATAATCTCGTCATTATGACGGCACAAAGAGAAAGGGTCATGAGATTTTTGTCCATAGTGCAAGAAAAATTCATGTTCAATGAAAAGTGGAACAATATTGTGCATTCCTTGAAAATTAAAAGTTCTTAGCTGCAGTTTCAAACTTAGAATTTGAGAGATTCAGCACCTTGAGAAAGTGTGCCCAGTAGGACACTAAGTAAAGGTACCCTTGAAAATGATGGTTCAACTGAGAGCAAAGCGAGAGATTATTTTTAGTTATTAAATATCCTGAAGTGTATAGCCAAATTTCTGTATACTTCAGTGGGAATAGAAACTGAATTCAAGGAACAGCCTTAGATTTTAGGTTATTCACTAGACAGAAAAAACTATTTTTTTTATTTCATATTTTTTACTTTAGTGGCATCTAATAGTTCATCACAAAGAAATATCCACAATGGTAGAAAAATAGAAATAAAAGATTAAGTAGTAGTTTGTTCCCTTAGGGATCAGATGTGAATTTATGTAAAATTATGATATACATTAAACAAAAGGCATAACAAGCAGTAACAAAATCATTCTTTTTCTGATTTTCATAATCTTGAATTTTATTGACTGCCATATTAATCTTAGTGTCATTTCTTACTTTATTCATCACATTTTGTCCACTATGGAAATTTCTGCCTGCTTTTTTGGGACCAGTCCAAACATCAGTCTTGGAAGTCCACTATTCTCAAATGTGGTCCCTTTGGGGAAAGGTCTAACCATTCAACGATAATCAAAGCTTTCCTTGGTTATCCATCAGGTAGAATAATTACTTTAGAATACTACAGATTGTGGTTGGTGAAAAGTGGTATGCTAAGTATCTACATCAAGCTTCTATCCATTAAGCTCTAAGTAGCTAGTTTTGTGTTTCAAAACCTTTTTTTGCTGCAGTGAACAAACACTACTCATCCAGGTTTTGTGTACCATCCACCCCATTATATGGAAAGTTCAGTGATGTTGAGTACTTCATGGTAAAGACTGCTTCACCTGGCATAACATAGGTGCTCACAGACAAGAGAGGTAAGAAACCTACTAACACGGCACATAAACGGCAGAGCAAACCTGTATCAGGCCTGGTTTTTATAAGTATTGCCTAACTATACATTAATGTCATTTTAATATAAAAGTCACAAAAAATGCTGGAGCAAGAGTAAAGTGGAGACCCACACCCATTCCTCAGTACTTCAAACTTTAATTTACTTTTTTGTGGGTACCCTTAAGCTCAGTGGTCACACATATGTGTGAATACTTGTGAAATCTAAGAACTGGCTTTGTATCTCTTACAAGTAAATGTTCTAACTATTGAACTATCACAATATGAGTTTATCCCCTACTGCTATTATTGTATGCTGAAGATAATGTTGACCAGGTCACTTAATTGAGAGTGCAAGACTATAAATTCTCACTAGAGATTTTTTTTCCTTATTCCAGATTTAATTCTGAGAATATGATGCTCTAAATTTGACCTGTATCTTCAATCTCTCCTCCAGCATTTTCTAGGTAGATTCTATTCAGTGTAATAACTTACCATCTCTATACCACTCAGCACGAGGTCGTAGTCTTTTCAACTCTGGAGTGATCAACATAGAACACTTCAAGGTCAGTGTTTCACCTTCAGTTGCAAAAGTGACTCCAAACTTCTCCAGAAACTGAACATCAATATGGGTGAAGCAAACATCATATGACAGGGGCACTATGCATGAGAAAATGAAAGCATTCTTGAATTCAAGTAAATTGTACTTGGCATAGATTAGTGTCTGATCTGAGCAGGAAATAGAGTTTTCTGTTATACTATATGCTGATCTAGAAATTCAGCTGGGAAAGCAAGAGCATCTGGACAGCTCCTGCTGTAACTCAACGCTTAGAAAGCAAAGTCAGAAGAAGCAAGTTGTATCTAGTTTTCTCATCTGTAAAACATTACTCTGACAAGAGGGTATAAATTATCTAAGCAAATAGAAAAAAAAGGCTTACAGTGGAAGGGCATTATCGCAGCTGGGTGAGGCTCTTCATCTCCTCTGAACCCTATGAAAAAACATACAAGAAACATTCATTGACACGAGCATTATATTTATTTATTGTTTTATATATAAAGTAAGACTTACTTCGCACAATCACAGCACAATTAGTTGATGCCTGACCGTGGACGTTTGTTGCAACTGCTGAATAGGTTGCAGAATCATCAAAGTCAGCTCTGAAAAGTGGGAGGAGAAAAATAGATGTCTCTTCATGCAAGTAAAAATTCTCTTAGTGATTGATATTACAAGTTAAATTGTGTCAGCCTTAAGGAAAGTGTACAAAGCTATTTACTGGTGGGGAAAATGGAGAAAGCTCTTTGCTTTCCACACAGTGCAAGATGAAAGACAATTAGAAAGACGCTACTGTTTTTAACTTCAGTTTTATCGCAGCTTAGTGTGCAGGCTGCATTGACTTGAGCAAACTGGAAACAGCCTGTAGAGAATGCTCAAAAGGAGACAGCTGGACAATGCCAGTTTGGTTATTCCCTTTTTGCCTGTAACCTTCCTTAATCCATCTTGCCCTTCTGCCATATTTTAGGAGAGAGACATTGAGTATTTATTCATGTGATTTACATGTGATTTACATTTATGTACCTATGATTCTTGCTAAAATTCTGCCTTCTGTGGCTATTCCCAGATGGCAGACAGTGGTATTTCTTGCCTCTCTCATTATCCCAATCCAAGAAAATGATAAAAAATCAGGAACACTGATTAAAATTGTTTATGTAAATACATGGCTTGGTTTCTTGTATTTTTAGTGAGAAAAAATTATGCAAGGACAATATAAACAAATACAAAGCAAAAAATAGTTACTTGGTGCAAAACGCTGATAGATCGTCTTACTTAATACATCCTTCCTTGAAGTTCTATGAGCACATATATGACCAGATGTTAAGATATGGGTACAAACCTTGATGCCACAGTTCTTATTTAAAATTGAGTTCATCAGAAATAGTTTATTTAGTATTAAATTTAATGGAGGCCACTCAAAAAATTTTCAATTATGAGATACAATAAATATTGTGAATGTCTTCATTTAGTTTCCTATCAGAAGGAAAATTTGTGTTTTCTTGGCATCTGCCAAGTGATGAAATTCTGATTGCACTTTTCCTCTAAGAGGTCGTATATCCCAGATGTGGGAGAAGGAATATGTAAGGGCGTTTTACGGAAATTGCATAACAGGATGCCAAATTTGCAGTATGTAGCAGCTGTCACAGACATATCAGACACCTATTTTTCACTTCTTGCATATGTTCTGGACAGTGTCTTATTATAAAAATGATACTACCTGTACTGTGATGGCTAAAGCACAACTTGATGAAAGTTCCATCAGATTGTGATTTATCTCTCTAAAATTACTGATCTAACAGCTCCTCCTGGAGGCAATCCTTCAGCCACATATTTCACAAAATCAAGAAATCAATTGCAAAGCTTATCATACAATTAATAATCAAAGACATAAGGTAAGTCTCAAGACTAGACTACATAACTAAAAAGCCTGCAGATGGGTAAGAAACACCAGTACAGTCTGGAGAGGCACAGTGAGTCTGAAAAACAATTTAAAGGAATTTAAATCACAGAATTGCTAAGGTTGGAAAAGACGTCAAAGACAATCAAGTCCAACCATCAACCCATCACTTACCACTATGTTAAACCATTAAAACATGACTTCATGGGCCAGAGCTACATGATTGTTTAAATCTTCCAGATATGGTGAGTCAGCCACTTCTCTGGACAGCCTGGTCCAATGCTTGCAAGCCTTTCGGCAAAGAAATCTTTCCTAATATCTAAACTAAACCTCCCCTGCTGCAGTTGAGACAATTTCCTCCTGTCACTTGTTACTTGGGGGAAGAGCTTGGCCTCACCTGGCTACAGTCTCCTTTGAGGCAGTTGTAGGAGCAATAATGGTCCCCCGAGCCTCTTTTTCTGCAGGCTAAACACCCACTTCCCTCAGCTGCTCCTCACAGGTCTTGTGCTCCAGACCCTCCACCAGCTCCGTTGCCCTTCCCTGGACTCATGAGAGCCCCTCAGTGTCTTTCTTGTAGGGAAAGGCCCAGAACTGGACACTGCACTCCAGGTGTGGCCTCAGCAGTGCTAACTACAGGAGGACAATCCCTGCCCTGGGCATGCTGGCCACACCAGGGCTGATTCAGGCCAGGATGCCATTGGCCTGCTTGGCCATATTCAGTTGATTTCATGTTCAGCAGCTTTCAACCAGCATCCCCAGATTCTTTTCCACCAGGCAGTTTTCCAGACACTCTGTGCCCAGCTTGTAGCCCTGTTAGGAGTTGCTTTGATGCAAGGGCAGGATTTGTCACTTTGCCTTCTTGAACCTCACACAACTGGCCTCAGCCTATTGATCCAGATCGCTGTGCAGAGCCTTCCTACCCATCAGCAGATCAACACTCCCACTCAACTTGGTGACCTCTGCAGACTGACTGAGGCTGCACCCATTCCCCTCATCCACTTCACTGATGACAATGTCAACAATTCTTGCTCCAGCACTGAGCACTGGAGATCACCACTTTTGACTGGCCACTAACTGAACATAATCACTAAGGGCTGGATGTTACTTAACAACTTTTGTTTTCATGAAGGATTTTAAAGAAATTACAATACCTGTTCCCAGAGCTATATAAAACTTAACTAATTCTGGAATTGTCTGAGAGATGTCAGACATGATAACACTTCTTTGCAATGAATTTTTAAAAGCAGAACATTTTTTTACTACCCCAGTTTCACATTATTTAACACTCGTGTAATAAAATGCCAAAAAGCAATATAAAACTGAAGTATAGGACAATTTCCTAAGGCCTGTTATGCCTCTATATTGGAAGGTACATTGTTCATGCATTCATCTGGTACAATATCTTACTATAATATAACAAGTTAACAACAAATGAAGAAGCTCAAAAATTTCTTTCAAGGAACATTGCAGAATTAACTGTTCTGGAGCTGTAAGGCATTTTTGTCACTCTGCTATATCCTTAATTTAAGAAATTATATATAGAATATACAGTAAATAGTGTAAATATAGTATGTGGTATATTTAATAACATATATTACATATTGGCAAATTAAATTGCATTCATTCCCAGCAACTGGATCTTGATTGCCTTAATGTTGATGTTTTAGAACAGCCCTTGCCATGCCTTGGTGTGCTCCAGCTTACCAAAAAGATTTCCACACACAGCTCAGGAGATAGTAAGGGACCTTTTCCAGAAAGCAATCTGGATGTCTGGCAGCCCTGTCCTGAAGGGTGAGAAAATCAGTTTATCTCATGTCTGGTCACTGTGGTAGAGCATGTCTTCAATTTTCTCTGTCAGGCAGAGCCCAGGTGAGCACTTCCTAGGCACTGTTGGCAGGTGTATGCCACAGTGTGCCCTGCAGCCCTTGTCCCCACATACCTGCCCTATAACTTCTTCCTGCCCTTCAAGCCACAACCCAACCCACATCCTGCCAAAGAACTACAGAGCTGCACTGTGTCTTCCTACCACCTTCATGCCCAGGTTTCTCCTGGATGTGCTAGACCCTCCCAAACGATGGTGCACACTTACACCTGGCAGGATGTTTCTGGGAGAGCCATCCTGTGCTGTGCTGTGCTGTGCTGATCAGGCGTGATCCCTCCCTGTCCCGGACATGATTTAGGCAGCACACAGCATCCAGCTCATAAACGAGTGATGAACATTACACTAGCACTACTGCACTAGGCCATTTCCTCACACAAACAGATAATTACTTCAGGCTGCTTCATTTCTCTCAAATCTAACTTAACTGCTCTCTAACATTTTGTTGTTGTTTCTTTGTTGTTAACACAACAAAGATTAAAAAATCAGCATTGCTTGACTGGGGTTAACTCTGATTAAATGCCACTTTAAACCAGTTATCATCTGCTCTCAGCATTGGCTTCATTTTTCAGCAAAACACAGGATTTAGGATCTAAAGAGATATTTATTATTAAACAACAGGTGGCCTAAAAAAAATCCAGAAAACAGAAAAAACATGTATTGTGGACTAACTTGGGGTCCCAAACTGTGCTAAACCACTCAAAGTGTCAGAAATTTGCAACTGCAAAGTTGTCTCCTGAAAATTAAAAAAGTAAAGTGGCAGATACCTGATTAACTTTTCAATGGATATATATCTGTGCTTATCTCAATCCCCTCCCCATAGTTTTGCTGTCCTAAGAAACAGCAAAATACATCTTTTGATGAGGTCTTTCTATTTGTGATGGTGTCCAAGGTGGAGAAAACAGAATATGATCTTAAATGTCTCTAGAACAGACAGGAGATTCACAAAAGAAAGATATTCATTCATATCTTTAGCCAAAAGGAGCTCAAAATCTGAAAGTAAATACTTGACAAAAGCTAGTGATACAGTTATAATTAATTTTCTCAAGAAGAAAATAAGAAAGAAGTAACTGACCAAATAGCTGACCACATTCTTACAGAATCCTTTCTTTTTTTTGAAGAGGAATGAGGTTCTTATTTGTGTGTTATTATGAACACACGAATCCACAGGCCAGGCACTTCTTGCTAGTTAAGAGGTTGTAACAACTCTACCCATTTTCTGTAGCTTACTGCTTTGAAAGCAGTTTATATGTCTTTGCTATGATCACTCATCTGACTCTCCAGAAGAGAAATAAACCATCTTAGATAGCCTACAATTCACTGAAACACCTTTAAATCTTATATTGGAAATGTAGGGTTTTAGTGTCTAGGAGCTAGACAGCACTTTTGTTTCATATCCACTATGAAGAAAGTTGGACAGGATTGCGAGTTACATAAAGTTCTTTTATTTTGTGTCAGATTATGCTCAGATGGAGGATTATCCTGGAAATTATCTATTTCCTTGTATGCTAAAAAAATCCTAGCTTTTCTAAATTGCGCTAAAGTTAACTGAGTCAAGACCAGTTAGAAACTACATTTGAAGTATCCAGGAGGCAAGGTGTGGTCTAACAGTTATTCTTGTTTTACAGTGGAGAATGTGTTTTTCAGCCTTTACAAAGGTCAGATAAAATATGCATAGACTACATTTAGATAGCATAAAATGTGAATGCAGAACTGTATCTGTCCCAAGGCACTAATACTTTTTTGTGAAAATTAAATTGCTCTGAATCCACATGAGGTTCTGAAGTGCTAATACTTGTGTGGGGAATATTCCCCAGGCAGAAACATCTACTTAAAATGCATATATTCATCCAACTGCCTAGTGTAGATTTAAACACAGGAGTTAAGAATGAAATAGCATCTCTGCCTGAACTAGAACACAATTCAATGCATGTAAAGAACATGAGGCAGTACGTAGTAAATTACAGAGTTAAAAACTACTCCTTTGAATCCAAATGACAAAATTTTCAGTATTATGGCTATGTGACATCAAAATGTGTAGATACTCTGCAGAATTGCTATCTTCTGTCCTGATTCTCCTGTCCAAATAAATCTGACTAATTATTTTTGGTGGGTTTTCATGTTTAGGGAAGAAGGACCTCTGTTATGCAGTGGCCACTCCTCGAGCCCCCAACTACTGCAGCTTATAGGGGACAGTGACTGACAAGTCAGAAGATCGCATACTTGTTGCCTTTCAGCACGGAAAGGAGAGCAGTACACCATTTTTCTGCCTATAGAACCACTGATACTGCATACCTGCAAAACCCAGGGAACTGCAGTCTATCACCCACCCACCTTGCATAGCTCAAAGGCTCTGCAGGCTACGCCAGAGGATCGCCTTTGTCTCAACACCTCTGCTCTGCTTCTATCTCTAGCGGAGAAAGGGCACGCCTCACTCTCTACGTCTCCAGATTAAATCATCTTAAGCCTTTTGTGCCTAATCAAACTGAAATAGCTCTCTATTGACCGCACAGGGTCATTTGTTAAATGAGAAAGCTAGAAACGGAGGTTCATTCAAATTTTAAGCTTTTCTTTTTAAAGCAGTGCAGATGGTGCCGAGGACTGGAGCGGCGGATCAGAGGCTGGCTCTGCCTGCTGCCAGCAGGTGTTACACTGCACTCTGCCGGCTCCGCCACACAGCTCTGCTGATGCAGCTGCAAACCTTTTCCTCTGCGGTGATATGCACTGCTTAGGCTGTGACTTCATTAAACAGGAAAGGGAGAGGGCCCTAATAAAAGACAAAACACTGTCAAACCTTTCGACCTATATACATTAATCTGTGTGGCCACACCACACTGACAGTGCTCCGGAAAGTCAAATGTCCTTCCCTGCTCTTATCCTCCAGCTCAGCTCATTCTCCCTCACACCACTCACTGAGGGTGGGATCAGAATACCCCCTGGGAGATGTATCCTGCTCTCTCTTCTAAACACCTACCAATGTACCTGGGAATATAAAATAATTAATCATAGCTGAATAAAACCAAGTGATCCATTTCATAAGTCAGCACAATAAACAAAGAAACAAAAAAGCCCAGCGCTGTTGCTAAACAAGTAGTAGCAACTAAGTTAAAAATGTTACAACTGTTAATTACTAACATATTCACTAAGAAAATATTTTTTGGCTGGGCCACTGTCATCTTGACTACCACTGATATAGAAATCTTTTCTTGTACTATGTACCTATCCATAGTTAAATTATGTGGGATAAAAAAGGCATTTTAAACAAACCCGCACATTCTCAGACACGTATGATTCACTTCAACTACCAGGAGCTTTCCTCCAAGGACTCCTCACAGTCTCCTCTAATAACCTATCAGATGAGAGTTGAAAGATGTGATGAACCAGTGCATATCACTTCTGCTATAATTATGAGATGTGCAAAAATAGACTTGAACTCCAAACTCCTTTTCTTTACTGCCCAAGGGAGATCTCAAGCTCAAACTCCCACTTGAAAAAGTTTAAAAGGAGCAAGGAAGAGCCACTGTATGATCATTATAGCACTGAATGCACACAGAAAATGTGGTAATTGAGAACGTTGCATCATAAAATATATGTGACAGTGAAATTAAAATTATCTCATTACTGTATAGGCTTATGAGTTCTGAAGAAACAGTGGGGGATGAAATTGTGTCCAGTTACTACTTGAAGACAACAAGGTGATGGTAAGGTTTCGGTGCCTCAAGATTGTTTCCACTGGGATCAGGAAATACTCGCAGGAATAAATATCACACTTGCATCAGAAGGAAAAAGTTTGCTCCCTGGACTTCTCTGAAGTTCTAGAAAAGTAGCCAAGAAATTCCAAGGCCGTTCTGAGCGGCTGTGGATAAGATTACATTCAACTCAGCACTTTAGAATGAACAGCTGAGAAGAGCACAGAAGTTAATAGGAAGAAACTCCCTATGGCTCCACCTCCCAGAAAAACAAATTATTCATAAAATACAAAATATTAGTGCACAAAGATATCAATGGAAGATACAGAATTAATTGATCTATTTCAGAAAAACATTAATAATTTATATATTTTAACCATTATCTATACATCTATTTATTTCAATAAAAGATACACTTAATGTTAATTATGCACTAACAAAATGATCTTCCATTTCCTGTAGGTCCATTTTTGGTGTTTTTTAGGACAGAAAATATAGCTGATGATCAAGTTTTAAAATGAAATGGATTAGTAATAAAGAAAACATATTTAAATTAGAAATTTTAATTTAATAAACTGTATAAATCATAAGCATCCCCCAGTAAAATTTTAATTGTAGAAGGGAAATCTGTGGGAGAGCAGCCAGGAATATTTAGGTGTCAAAAAGACCACACTGCCAGACAGAATGAAAGAGAAATGGAGCAAAACTCTCTGAAGATGGTAGCTTGGCTGAATGTGAGAGAGTCTGCATGAGTGCATACAGATCTGGGACTAGTAGACAGGGGTTGGGAAAACCTGAGTGGGTGACAAAAAATGACTCTGTGATATGTCTGAACTTGACTGAAATATGGCTGGGTCTAAACACTCCCAAAGCTGGTTGTGCCTACATGACTGATAACCAGCAGAGGAAAGAGATAAAAAAGCTCCAAGGGGGTGGAAGCCAATATTACACTTCAGCCTGATGGTTACAGGTGCTCAGAAAGCAGCATCAGCACTGATTCCCATTTCTTCTAAAAGGTATTTACTCCCAAAATGTCACAAGGGAACCTGCCTACTACATAATTGGCATCTGGACTCACCAAGCAGTTCCTCAGGAGTGGCTAACTAAGAGATATAAACAGCCACAGTCACTCACCATCAGGAAGTGACCAAAGTTTCATCTCCTGACTGGCACTCACACATATCCAGACAAAGGAGAGAGTTTTCCATTTCCCTGCTAAAAGGGAGAGGAGTGCAAAAGGACAAGCTGTTTTTATTTTTTAACCTCTCGTTATTATCTTCAAAAGTAATGTTGATGGAAAGAAACAGTGGTATGGACAGATTACATGGGTACAGAGAGAAGTTTACAAGTTATCCATGGCCTAGGGTAGGCACTCATGACTGAGGGCCTTTGAATGAACTTTGAAACAACAACCTGGTGATTCTTGCTGCCAGGTTCTCTACAGGGATATGTTTCTCCCATCCTGAGCTATGAAAAGATTGACAGCTGGGCTGGACTTGGCTGCAGGATGAAAAAGGCAAGTGGTCTTTCCCCAAAGCAGAAGGAATGATGCTCTTATTTTCTGTACTAATGCCACAAGGCTGTGCTCAGGGCTGCTTCCACTGCTGACAGATGGAGACAGGGTAGAAGATTTAATGTTTGGTCAGCCAAGTGTTAACCACAAATATTCCAGCTGTTTCAGCACAGCTAATGCTCATGTTCTGGAGAAATTAAAAGAAGGGGTTTGTGTCTCTGCTCTAGATATTCATTTCCTTTTCAAATATTCCAGTCATGTCTTCATTTTCATTTGGGTTTTTATATTTTTTAAAAAGCTTACACTAAGTTACAAGCAACCTTTCAATTGCTTTGGAAAGCATGAGATTAGTTTATGGGAAGCTGTTATACCCAAGCATGTTCTATATCACAAAGTTAACATTTTGAAAAAATAAAATTAATTAAATTAGAACCCTTAAAAATGTAATTTTCACTCCCTTACTTTTTGGGAGAAAAAAAAAAGGAGATGAAAAAGAAAGCAGAACCTAGCATATAGTAGAACAAATACAGTTATGTATCCCTGTCCTGCCCAGCTATAATTTTGTTTACCTAAAAGAGCTTTATCATGACAAGAATATAAAATCTTCCAATTCAAATGCTGAGAAGATATAATTCTAATAAAAAAGGAACTACCATTTTTTCAGCTACTTGTCTCTTCTTTTTGTAGCATGTAGATTGCTGAAGTTAATGAATACAAATATCTAATTTATTATTTCATTTTCATAATTCTAATATTCAGGTACTCAGTGAACCTTCTCCAGCCTAAAAGTGAGTACCAACAGAAAAGTGTGCTGAATTTAACAATTCTCCTTCAGCATTTGTGTGAATTTTTGATTGTACTTGATATAAAATACTTTGTACAGAATATAAAAGAACTGTTGCATTCCCCAGAAAGGTTTACCTGTTTATATGTAACACATGTACTCCATATTTGCTTTCAATTCTATACTTTGTTGGATCACTTGCAGGAGAAATCAATTCCTCATTTTTGTACCTGACAGTCAAAAAAAAATAAAATTCATAAATATCAGCAATCATTCATTTGGTAGATCTTTGGATCAAGATACCATTTATTATCATCTGAACTCTCACTACTTGCATGGAGTATTTTCCAGTATGTATGGACAGATACATATTGGTCCATGAAGGCAAAGCAGGACCAGCATAGCAGCGAGGAAGTGGAAAGAGATGATGTGTACTCAATCTAGAAGAGGAGGAAAAGAAGTAAAGAGAAGATGGCATGGGCTTGAACTTTCAAGTTCACTAGCCCTGACACAAGATGGGAAGCAAACTTTATCTTGCACCACATTAAAATGCTTGGCACAAAAAAGGTGAGCAGCAACAGAATTATGCTTCATGTTCAGTCCAACCTGAGGCTTTCATGTATACAGGACAGCACCTGTCCAGAGAGGAGGGCAGCTGCAAGGACCTTTATGTCCTTCTCAATAGAAGCTAACATGATGTGACCACAGATACAGCCCATTACAATAGTGGTGCTGTGCACGTTTATCCAGGCTTAGAAAGTAGCCTGTGAGTTCTGCGTATTTTGCCATTTACTACTTTGTGTTCAGGAAACTAAATGTCCAGAAAGTCTGGAATGCCTTCCACTGTCTGCCTTCTGAAATGCTTGAGTTTGCTTCTCACATTGCACGGGGTCACTCAGCAAGTTTTCCTCCCACTCCTTCCACTGCAGTATCAACTGCTACGATCCAGCACATCTAGGAGGATTATAAAGGGGATTTAACAAAACCATTATATGCATGACACTTATCAGCTATGGCATAACTTTCAAATGAAAAAAGCTTAACAACATTTTTAGAGGGCTAGGAAACGCCAGTCTCTTACCATTGTACAACAGGGGTTGGAAATCCTTGTACAGTAAAGCAAAGGCTCACAGACATCTTTTCCCAGACAGTGTGAGACCTCAGGCGCACTAGAATTTCAGGGGCTCGACTTATTGTTTCTTCAATGATATGTCTTTCCAGAGCCATATTTTCTTCTACCTATTAAATGTGGGAAAAGAAAAGAAGCATCTGGCATTAGACTCAAATAGGGTAGGAGATCTAACTTTAAATTCACAAAAAGATGCTTAATAACTACTCATGTTTGAAGCACAGGCCTAAATTTCCTATATCTGGTAGTCATTTTTTCATGGGAGCAAAAAAATTCTGCAAGTACCATTCTTTGCACAGCAAGTCTATCCAGATGTTCTCGAGCACGGTGCCTGGCTGTGTGAATCTCTTTTTCTAAAGCAGACAACTCACTGGCAAAACGGATTCTTTTCTCATCACTTACATGAGACTTTTGCTCATGACTCCTGTGGGACAAGAAAAAAATCAGGTAACCACTGTGAAGCTTTAAGTTTGCTACTCATACACATCAGGCAACAAAAGGCTCTGAAACAATATCAGTAGGATGTAAAATTTAGGTTAGGGATCATTCTTAACATCTATCTGCATATCCTGAGTTGTGAAATCATGTGAATTTTCTTCATATTCTTTCCCCCTGTATTTGTGGGGCCATAGCTCTAAGTCTTGAATTCTGCTATGGTCACATTGACATGGTTGCCCACAGTCCACTGGTAATCAAGATCAAGAATCTGCCTGGCCTCCAGGACCATGATTTTCCTTTCCATGGACACAAGAAGGCAGAGGAGTGAAGGTAAGTTCTGTGCCTGTTCACAGCCTGTTAAAAGTTGTGCCTTGCTTACATAGTACCCTTAGCTTTAGAAGCTTTAGAACCTTGGAGCTCTTGTAGCTTCATGGGCTGTATCACCTGACCTCACCTGAAAGATACAGACCAAGGAGTTCACAAGGATTTGATGAACATATACATGTAAAAAAAGTTTGACAAGGATGAGCAGGAGGTATTATAGAAACTACCAGGAAAAGATAAAGTTTTGAAAAATTTGTGAGTTGCTCCCTGAAAACGTAACTCTTCAAATTTTTCAGAATTCCTAAAAATACCCTAATTCATAAATGTTTTTAGGAGGAGCCAGCTCAGTTTCCTTCATTCATGCTGATTCAGTAAACAGCCTATGCTACTCTTTTCCTTCCCAGGATAAAAGAAGGTGTTGAATATCAGATATTTCTAACATGTCTGTCCATATATTCAACAAATGGCAAGACTCTGAAAGCATAACCCAAATAAGAAAATTTCCATGAAATTCAGTGAATCAAGATATATTTTGACTGATACTTTTAAAAATTTCTTTGCATAATTTCAATGTACATTAAATATCAGTTATGTCTTGCCATGTTTAAAATATTGATTAAAAACAGTTTTTAAAATCTAAATTAAAGTGAACAAAATAATTTGATTCTCCTAGAGATTCCTATTCTGAGGTAATATATTTCAAACAAATCCAAGTACCAGAACCATATGGATGTGTGATTTGCACAACATATTTTCTACAAACAAGGCAGAATTACTTCTTGTAATATAAATCCTCCATGTCTTTGGTGCAGAAACTGCGTAACAAAGCAGAGCAGAAACAGTGAAATTCACTAAGGAGAATATTGTCATCAGCACAGTTACTCTTAGACTTCTTATCAAGGCAGTGACTCAGACATGACAGTAAACCCTTTTGATATTCAGGAAAGAATTTAAAACGTTTGATCCAAATTAGAAATTTAGGAATAGTGGAGTAGTTCTGTTCAAAATGAGTTCTGGGTACCAGGTGGATTCTAATTTATTTTTGTTTTAAAGCTGTTCTCAAGGGTCAGAGTGGTATTAAGGGGAACAACTCTGAGTTGAAATATGAGCCTGAAAGTGACACTCAGTCATTTAGTGTTTCAGCCAAAATAGATTAGTGAAGAACAGTGATAGAGAAGCCTCCAGTCTTGTCAACTCAGAAAAGAGCCCTGGCAAAAGAGTTGGGATCAGAGCCACTACACAGGTCAGACTGGACCAACAGAGCTTTACCTTTTCCTGGATTCCTGCATTGCTTCATGTGCCAAAGTGCGTGCCCTCCTGGCACAGAGTCTACACGTTGTTTTGCCCAAGCCAGATGATTCATAATAAGCAGCCTGCCTGGAAGCAGCCCTTCAAGTGTAAAAGACATTGTTATAACCTAGCAATTCAGGTAAAACATGAACTCACAACCATCAAAGAAATTACTTTGAGCTGAACACCATGACTGAGCACTGTTCAGTGAGAAACCTTTGCATCTTCACTGATTGCATTAGGTGTTGATTGTCACTTGTCCTTCAAGGACTTAATGCCCATCATCTGTCACAAGGTGTTTCATTTCATTCTATTAAATTTATATTTATTTCATCCTTCAATCATTCAGGTTTGCTGATAGCATTTCAGAGAATCCCAAGGGTACCAACCTGTCTAATATACAAACCATAAAGATTCCTCACAGCATTGTCTGTTTCTAAGTAATTCCTGCTTTTTTATATTTCACAGACCTTTCTGCAGCTGTCCTCCTTCATAAGGGAATCTGGACCAGCTAGACAGCTAGGTAAACATGTTACTTAGGGAGAATGGTGATACTGAAGCAACTATAGTACAAAGTTTCAGGCTTTGAGATACAAAGAATGCGTATTTTCTGGTTAAAATGCTGAGATTTAAAATGAGAAGCATTAAGCCTTCATTTAAGTTTAAAAAAGGAAATTGAATCAAAAAAACTGTAGTCATAGCCAACTTCAGGAGAAAGAATATCATCATGTCTTACAGAAGAATGGGTAAAAAGCTGTTTCTATGACTTAAAATAAATTTCACAGCAATTTTTATTAAGTCAGAGTTTCAATTTTAGACACCAAGGAAGAATTTCAGTTTAGAGGTACCAAACAGGATGGATCCTGAGCGACAAGGTCTGTGTATGTATCTTGCAATATTGCCAGGAAGTTTGGCTAAGCTGGAGGGAGACTATAGACAAGGAGCATTCCAATGGAAGGAAGTGGAAAACTATTGTTCTTTATAAATCACAATTTTTTTGGGTGGAGGGGAAAGGTAAGTTTCTTGATTCTAAGAACTGACTACCCAAACCAGAGACCTGTCTATGCTCAAATACATGGCACTTACTTTCTTGCTGCATACTCCTCAAGGACATATCTTGTCTGAATGTTGCGATAGGACTGATCAAAGTGCTTGTGCCTCCTCTGGTAAAATGGCACTGCTACTGAAGACATAATTCCTGTGTGACAACCAGTAATTCCTGCAGAGAGTGAAGTTAGCCATATATTTAGCCATGCACACATTTAGCTATATATTTCAGAAACTTTGGTTTGATATTATTTGATATGTAGATGTGTGTGAACATATCCAAATGTATGAAATTGCACCAGTTTGTGCCAAATAGAGCCATCAGACACACATGTGGGTACCTCAGGCTGTATCTTATCAGTCGTACAGTGTGAACTATGGAATCATAGATGATAACATAAAAGATATTTCACTAGATCATTTTTCCCCTTGTTTGCAGATGCCATTTAACACCTCCAGAGAAATTTCCAGGGATAGAAATTTGACAGGTTTTTGGTTACTGTTCGCCATTTCAGCTCTCTGCTCTTCAAACCTTTCACTTTTTCCATTTTGGCAATTTATGCCCACTATGCTTTGTCCAATTCACCTTGACAACAAATAGACAGTAGCAGCCTGTTGAAGATTTTCTTTACTTTTCTTTCCTGCCTTCTTGTTTAAACTCAACAAAGCTGGCTCATGCAATCTTTCCTCGTGGGTTATTTTTCTGGACTATCAATCATTCTGGTTCCCTTCTTGTGGATTTTTCTAAAGCATGGCATACTTTTTGATCAATATTTGGATAGAAGGTTCTAAGAAACATTCAGGGTGCTCCTAGAAGCAGTGTGGGAGATAGAGCATGTTTCCCACTGAGTTAGAGTTGGGCAGATTACCAACCACATCATTAAAAGAACATGGATGTGCCTACATGCCTTTGTGCTCATTAGAAATATGATGACAACTTCTTGCAAAAGTGGGGAATATCACGAGCCATGTTGTAAGTAGATCCCATCTTGTATAACTGCAGTCTGGGTTAGGTATGGAGTTCCCTGCTCCTGGGCCATTTGGCCCAAACAGTGGTGAGGGATCCCAAACAAACAGCCAAAACCTCCCCCACAAGGCACATACACTTTGGTGACAACAGAAGCAAGATCCCAATATAAGTCTATAAAGCAGGTGAGGATTTAGTCAGGTTAATTTCTGCAGTAACATCCAATACCCTACTAAAAGCTGAGGGGAGCATCCCCATGGCTGTACTCCTTGTAGGGCTGCCAGCTCCATGCCAGCACCCAGGGCACAGGCTGAGGCACAGCCTGGGATCCACCTCAGGGCACCCATGGCAAGTGAAGCAACACCAGCTCACCCGGGGAACACATTAAGAGTGTGTCAGGGTCCTGAGGACAGCAATAGACCTGACTGTCCCAGCCTCCTCCAGAGTTCCTCCTATCCTGCCCACAGTCCAGGACCCTCTGTCAGTCCCCAGGGACATCAGTTTATGCCCCAGAAAGGATACAGCAGAACCACAGGCTGTGCTTCCCACAGGCTGGCCCTGCCTGGACAAGGACCATGCCAAGAAGAACCTGCCTCAGACCCACACCAAAAGTCCAAATTTGTAACAAAAAGTCACAAAGATAAGCAGCTTCATGATGTATATCAAATGAAAGCTCAAAGGGATTTGAATAGAAATCTTACAAAATTATTTAGATGAAACACTTAACAAGTTAAAACGACAGTATATACCATATTTCCAGCATAGGTATATTTCAAATAGTGTTTTTGAAAAAAAAGGAAATGCTAGTCATTGGTTAAGTAGAGTAAAAAACTGTCTGATTGTTACATGCAGATAGTCAAGGAAAGAGTGAGCTGCTCCCAAATGATGATGTTCTCATATCAGCAACTTTTACTTTTCCATGAAAAAGTAAGGATCAAACAGTGGGTTTATTTAATAGAAGTCACATCCTATTTTAAAATGCTCAGAGATCTAAAGAGATTTTTACAACTTATCACCTCATAACTGCATCTTCTGCATAACTTAGACTTACCTTTTCAGCTCTTTGTCAAGAGATATGAGTATGACAAGTCACAGATTCAGTAATGAGAGCTTTAGACAAAGCACAAGACACTGCAAAACAAAAATTAAACAGGTTTATAACATTATTGTGGAGCATTAAAGGAATATATTGCCACATTTATAGAGAAATAAGAAAGTTTGCATGACCCAAGTTGGTTCAGTACCTCACAGATGCTGGCCTACTAAGATGCCCTCATACAGTGCTGAGCTGACATGGACTCCTCATGGGCCTATTAACTTATCATATGACACAGTGTCTTGGTTACATGAGCAGAGTTGCACAGACCCATGAGCAGCCTTGGCTTCTCTTAGTTTTGATATCTGTACATCATGTGATGCTACATCTGCAGACATCTGCAGACATCAAACATGAGTTTTCTTCCTGATGTCTATGTGACTTGTGTATATGATACTGAATTTCCACTTTATTTCATATGTTTACTGGATGATTAATGGTATACTTTTCCCTTTTTTCTATTTTCAATTAGGCTTTTTGCCTAAATGAAGGTGCAAAAGACAAACACAGATTCAGTTCACTCCACTGTTAAGTGCTGCTCATGTTGATATGTGGCCAAGTTAAATAATTCTGGGAATTTATCAACATGCAATGTAATTGTTGCTACATATATAATTCACCCTGAGATCCACTTTATATGGATTGCAGAGAAATGCTCATTTTTCTGGATAGATCAGTCTAAGTTATTTTCATTTTTGAGAGAGGAGAAAACACCATTGCCATTTACAGTCCAAATGTAAAACTTACATTTTAATTAGCATATCTTCTTCTATTTGTCAGCACCCAGGACTCCTCAAATTTGGGTTCATATATTTTTCACATTTGCCCAAACATCTTTAGTGTAGAAACAAGGGTAGCCATCCACTCACAGCCTTCATACAAGAAATTCACTGAGTTTGTTAGCAACCAGACTCACTTTGCCTTCTGTTAACACAGAGGGGAGCTGCCCAGCAACAATTCCAAATGTAATAAAAATCACCAGTTAATTACCAAGTTTGCAGAGTATGTATTTAAAAGGGCTGCAAAGACAAGTAACAGAAGAGCAAAATCAAAGTCCCACTGTAAAAACAGCATAGGGTATTGAGCTTCTGATAAAAGAAGTTTATACAGTATTCCTAGGAACAATATGTTGACTGCTTTACCAGTTTTCCCCTGATACACATTTATATGAGATGTTTGAAATACAGCCTAATATTTAGGAAACCTACCACTAAGACAGTTAGAGAACATGATATGCTGATGACAACTTAACCTCAGTGAATTTATTGATTTAGCTGAACCAAAAATTTATTAATGACAGTGTCTAGAGACCTAGTTATACTGGTAAGTGAATTGGTAGAACTGACTCAAAAGTGAGATGAAGGAAGTGGTCTGGCAGAGAAGTTGGGGGGAAAAAATCCTAGTGGAAAACTGAGAGTCCAACAACAACAATAACAACAATGACAACAACAACAACAAAGCATAAGTCCAGAGAAAGACAAACTAATTATCTAAGTGATTATAACAAATTAAAAAGGAAATTTCAAGTTTTATTTATCAACTTCTCCTGCAAGGATTTTGGAGGCTTTGCTGAAATACATGGCCCATGTGTCATAAACAATTCTTGAGTTACATCAATGTACATCCTATTAACCCTGAGTTTCAAAAAAAAGACCTAGAATTACAGGAAAAAGCTTGATCCTAAAACATTTGGTGTCTCATCTGACCTTTACATTGTTAGTGCAATGTAGCACCATTATAATATTTTTTAATTATTGTTGCTGTTATTATTATTATTATTATTATTCTTATTACTATTATTATTATTATTATTATTACTATTACTATTAATTATTATTTGTTTCTATGGCTGTAAATGCAGGGGACATCAAAAGGACCTAAAGTGCTGCATAAACCACTCAGAAGACTATTAAACACAAAGAAAAATATTACCTCAGCCAAAATGTCCTTAAGGAGTAATGGCATAAACCACAGGTGAATTAGACTATTAAGTGAGTTTACATAAACATACATTTCTTCATGCTTTGTAGCATGTATATAACAACTTTTACTTGACTGTGAGTAAAAGGTCAAGCTCCCAGGTCAGGATATGCATAGTTTTGTGACATAGTAATACTGATCTGAATAGAAAGCCATAATCTAGGACCCCGTGACAAGGGGCCACATTCTTGAGCAGAGAAGCCAAGGGTCTGATATAAACATTGTTAGTCTGATAAGTGAGTTAATTTAAGATTTAAAGGACAAGTAGTAAATTCTAGCATGATCATTTACATTGCCTCAGAGAGCAGGCACACAACTAAATTGATGGATGGCTTGACAAATGCCATGGTAAGAAGAGCATGGCTGCACTCACCATAGATAGACAACTTGCATTCCCAGATTCAGAAGGCTCATGTCATGAGCAATGCACTGTACAGCATGTATTTTCTCAGCCTGACCTGCCAGTGGTCTACCATGCAACCTGCACTTCTGTGCTCATCTCTGTTCCTGGCATCTGCAGAAGTGCCAAAAATTATTCACAAGTTCTTGCCTGTTCTCACGTAGCCAGAAATTTCTTTGACAATTTGCACTGATTTGAGGGCTTGTCCTGTTTTTCCCAAGACTTAGAAATTTTTTCTCTGACTCTTGTTCAGCTAGCTGTTCTCCACATTGTTCAAAGTTAAGTGTTTTCAGGATACTGCCAACTTATACTTTTATGGTGCATAAAAGCCCCTGATATTTAACTGATAAAATATATTTAAATCTATATCACCTACATACCACAATGAAAGACAGAAATAAACCCCACCTTCTATACATTGGTTGCTTCTAATGACCAATATGAAAAATTACCATATCGCCTCAAAAAAGTATGTGATCCTTTCCAAATGTCTATATCCATGCTGTAGAGATCGTAGACTTAATAACGTATTATCATTTTCTCCCATAAACTTACTTGGGTGGAAATCTTGTAAATTTGTCATGAGTCATTATGCAGCTCTAGACACTGCAGTCTAAACAGAATGGGATTTAAAGGATCTGCTTAATTCTTCTGCATCTGATAAAAAATTGATTTGACAAGATTTCTAATATGTCTCTCTGGTCTTTTTCTCTGTACACATGTGTATATTTATATCTTCCACAGAAAAATTTGTTTTGTGAGTAAAAAAACCTACTTAAATATACTGTCATTTTAAGATGTTTCAGTCCTTCCACTGAAGATCTTGTTCAGACCACATAAGAATTCAGTTTTAGTTTTTTTGACAATAGAACATAAATGTTTATCTATAAAAAAAAAATCATATGGAATTCTCACTTGCTTACTCTGCTGAATTCCAGATATCATTCAGCAAGCTTGAACACTTTTTATGGTTTTCTTTTTGATTTCTTTAGCTACATCATAGCTGTTCTTATGTTTTGTTGATCATATCTCCTTTCCATGGAAATAGTATTTTCATCCTTTCAACAACTGATTTTAAACAGATTCAAAAAATCCCCCAAAATGTATGCATTGCTTTTGTTATTAAACACAATTTTAAAAAAATTAATACATTTGAGTTCACTATTTCTACTTATTTGAATATCCAGCAAGGCAACATTTTCAATCAGCTGACAGTACCAGCCATCACACATCTGACTATCATTTTTACTAATTTCATATGTTTTCAATGACATACAGGTAGATTCAGAAATTTAATGCAATCATTTGGCTATAGCACATCTGTGATTAGTTAGAATGAACATCTTGACTTTGTAATAGTCCCTGAATGGCTTGCTTCACACTCTAGCCAGAGCAGTTAGTGTGGAGGTAATTTGAAACATATAATGTGTGGTCACAATCATATCCACAAACCTTCATAAGGACCTTTGCTCTGTGGAGGTGAGCAGCGGGCAGTCATGGGTACCCTTCCCTCCAGCAAGGCAATTGTTGTGAAGGGAAGCACCAGATCCTGTATTTTAGTGAGTCTATAAAAGAATGTAATTTTGCATTTCCAGTGACTCTCATGAAGGAAAGGAGTGGAAGCTCCAAACTGATTTTCTTTCCATATCTCTAATAGAAGCTAAACAGTATATATCCCAGATAGGGTACTAAGGTGGATGTTACCTTACAAATTCATGATCATACAAGACTGGGAATTAAATGAGGCTAAATTTGTCTACATTGACTTGAACCCTAACACTCCAAATGCACAGATTTCAAACATGTTCTGACGAAGTTGGAAGACTTTCCTTCACTTGGCAAGTGTATTATCTCCCTTCAATGTGACAGCTAAGAATGTTGGACAGTGAGATGACAAAAATCATTTCCCATCATCCCAACATTCATTATGGTGCTTTTGTTGGCTCATAGGCATTATCAACACACAGGCATAATTGCAAGAGCATGAACTTGATTTCCCAAGACTCTATCAGTGGTATTTAGCAGGAATTTTCATGTGGCACAGAACATATCACTTAGCTTAGTGCAATACAGAAACCAAAAACACATCTTCTGGAAATGTGTACTTGAAAGCATGTCAGACACAAAACAAAAGTAGATTTTTTTTTTTGGCCTAGCTACATCCCATTCCTCAACAGGCTAAATAGTTTCTCCAGCTAATATATGATTCTATGCTTAATTATTTACACACAGACTTCAAAAAATCATACAGTATAAGCACACAAGAAAGTGACATTTTCTATATTTATGCAATTGGAAAAGCATATATACTAGTAGAGCTATGGATTTCTGTAATGTGGTTCTTTATATGCAGAAAGAAACAGAGAGAATGTAATACACCATAAAATCAAGGTGACTATGCACAGGACAAAACAATCTTACTTTATGTTTTTGTTTTGCTTATCTCTTCATTAATCAATTTGCGTCCTACTTATTGCTTGTTTTTCCTGAGGAAAGTTTTGTTTGTTTTTTTTTTACAGGAAAGCACCCAACCTCCTCCCACAAGCACTCTCATTTGTTCTGTACAAGAAAAACATGGACTTACAAGCAAATAGACTTACCAAGTGATATAGAAAAACTGCAAAGCAGAGAGGAAGACCAGCCTTTTCCAGCTTAGCAAACACTGCCCGAGGAAAACAAATAATTCCCCTCTCTAAAGGCTACTGCCCCTTCAATCCTATTTAAGGGCAGATACAGTGCTATATTTAGAACTAACCAAGTGATTCTCCCAAAACTGGGATCAGCCAAATACGCAATAAGAGAGTGATATAAAGACAAAAGAAAATCATTAGCCTATATGCAGTTTAATACTGTATTTTAACAAAAGACAAACCTCATTCTTTAAAAAAGCAGTTGTTTATGTTAAAAGTGTGGTTTCTTTTCCCAGCAACACCAAGCACATGGGAAGCAATTAAATGTCAGAAAACAGTTTAAATCTTTTATTCAGAAAAGTTTGAAGTTTTAAAATAATCAGTAACTTAGAAGACCACTGAGGAGATGTAAACTCCAGAATATTATTAGTAGAGACATGAGATCCTCTTGGTGCTTTGGGCTGCAAAATGAGCCTCCTTATTGTTTCCCTGAGAGCTCTCTGGATGTGAGAATGTCTGCAACATATGAAGGCGTACAAGTTGTATAAAATCCCTATTATTTCACTCTCTATTACATCATCAGTCAATTGGAGAGAGATTTTTCTATGTCTTGGAGGTAAAGTAGGAAGAATTTAATATGCACAGAGACATAAACATGCAGATGAAACAATACAGCCAAAACACTCAACTCTGGGACACCTTGGTGGTCCCTGAAGATTCCTGAGTATTACTAACTAAAATGGATGCCTGCTGCCTGTAGGGCTCCTAGGTTTCTGTCCAGAAACTACAAGGCACCACTGTGTCCAGGTGTCATGGGGTAGCTCTGCAGAGCTCGTAGGCTCAGGATCAGGCACTCTGATCCATTCTGGTGGTAGACAGATGGGATTGTACCCATATGGGAGAAAGGAAGGAAGGGTAGGACTCTGACGAGGCTATGTGACAAGCATGAATAATTAATTACATTCCTCTTATTCTGTCTGGAAATAGGACATGACTGGGAAAACCTGGCTATATGGCAGACCTAATCACACATCATGACTTAGCCCATAATGACTCAAATAATCAGTGAATCAGCAACATACAAAAGGTAGGGAATTCATTAATCTTAAAATTACTTGAAAATAACAAGATCTATTTTCAATTTACTTATATAGAAATCCAGTCATTGTCAAAGTCACTAAATGACAATCTCTTCCACTGCTTGATATGTAATGCTTTAATACATGAACGATGTTCTTTTTAAGTCATGTATTCTTCTTATGTGTACACGTAGGGAAGCAGAGCAAGAGGTGGAAAAGCCTTTAAATAACTGATTCTTATTCCATTTGCAGTGTTCATCCAAGTTTCCTAAACAGCTCTGGTAGGGATCTTTCTTACTTTTGTATCATCTAGGGCTACCACTTGCTTGAAACAGACTTCTCCCTTCCTCCCACTGATCTTGAATTATAACTCAGTCTGACAGAATTAGATCTACAGAGACAGACAGAGTGGAATGACTGCATATGCCCTGAATGTAGATGTTGCTTCAGAAGCAGCTGTCAAAGTAATTAGCATGTAATAATCCAGAGCAAACCCACTTTACTTACCCAGGTCCATCTCTTCTTTCCTGCTGAATTTTCCTGTGGGAGGTAAAAGGTCATTTTTCAGGAAAACTTTAAAGTTCCCACTACACTCTGCTTTTCATTTCTCATTCTATATTT
Source organism: Anthoscopus minutus (assembly GCA_013399455.1). NCBI lineage: Eukaryota > Metazoa > Chordata > Aves > Passeriformes > Paridae > Anthoscopus > Anthoscopus minutus. The sequence continues at coordinate 17,275 of VWYI01008036.1, read as the reverse complement.
ATTATCTCTACAGAAATGGAGTCATTTACAGCCTGCTCTGTCTGCCTTTACACTTGAGCACTCTTCTATTTTAAGTTTTCTTCAGGGTGTGGCTGGATGACAGAAATATGAAAGTGCATCCTAAGGACTGTGGGAAAATTGCCAAAGACAAGAGCAAGCCATGTAGCAGGGCCAGTCCCAGGTTGTGTCCAGGAAAGGCAATAAATAAATTCTTCTTCTCTTCATAGGTATTACAAAATTAGACAGAAGGGAAAACTGCAATACTGTGTTATTCACTAGTGGTGAAATTTAAGCAGCAGAGCACCAAAAATTATCCAGCATTTAACTATGAAATAATTTACATTATATTCCTACTTCCCCCCTAAAACAGGTGTCTCCTCCTGATCCCTCCACTTGCCAAATAGAAGATCTTCCCTAAGACTTTTCTAAAGCAGAGATTTAACAGGGTACCAAAAGGATTATTCAAGCATTTTAAACTTAGTGTGTGCTAAAATCCTTTTGAGAATTTGATATTTTATAACTCCTCCTTTACCTTATGCCAGTCTCTTGATGTGGGTTACTTAACTGATACAGGCCTAAATCATGTCTTAACTACTCCAGCATAGGGGAGGACAAAGAACTGAAATGGAGAAATGATGCTCAGAAAAAAGAGGTGTTAGCTTTTTCATCATTGGATTAAACAGCAAAACAGTAATGAAATGAAATGTAATGGTTAGAAGAGGTATGTTTTTAGCCAATAAGGGGGTCTTAGGAGTGGCCTCGTGCTTTTATCTTTCTCCAGTTCCAAGAAAGCCTAAAGCATCTTTGTAGGGCAGCATCTGAAGCCCAGTTTTGTTAATATGTTAACTACAGATTTCTTCAAATGCTTGATGCATATTTATAGCTTCATATAAATTAGAAGACTGGTAACTATCAATGAGGTTCCTCATCTCTGCAGAAGTCCTAACTATTCACACAGCCCTGTGATGAGATTTCTAAAGCCATGATAGAACAATGGACACCGTGCACTGGTGATCTTTGCATCATCCCTCTTAGCAGTTACACAAGTAACTCCCTTGATCTCCCTTGATTTTAGAAGTTAAAGACAAAAATTGCATGCAAATCCAACCATATAAAAAAATAAATCATGTTCTTTCCTCTGTTAATGCCTTTGGTCAGAAATTCAGGATTATCAGTTATGGGCTCCACATACAAACCAAATAGAATGTGTCTCATTCAGAGGAGAATACCATCTCCTGAAAGACTGAACTCGAAACAGTTTTGGAGGGAGTGCACCTGCTCTTGAAGATTAGGTAGCAAGAGAAAAGTAACAGAAGCACTTGACAGCACTATAAATGTGCAGATTTGTGCAGTTGAGCAAATCCCCAAGGGAAATACACCTTACTGCGTCTTTCAGGTGAGGAGAGATCAAATCCATACTGTCTTCTAAAAAGCCTAAGCACTTCTCTCTTTACCTCCTCTTTTCTGCTTATTTTCTGTTTTTTCTTGATGCATTTGCTCTTCTACTAGAACTTCCTTTTTTTTCAGTGCTCAGCTTGCAAGTATTTTAAGCCTGGCTTCATGCAGCTGAAAACTGTCAAAATCTAAAATTACCCTTCCCAGAAATGAGACTATGCTATGTGGAGATGAGACCAGAGAAGAGTCAAGTAATTTGGTAGAGGAGGAAAATGCACTTCCAATTAGGGGAAGGCTGTACAACTCCCAGGAAGGAGGACAATGGTAGCTGAAGGAAAATAAAACAAGAGCAACCCCCCCCCACCATTAGATGCATGATGTTTTAAACAGCTAGACAAGGATTTTCAATCAGCAGTTCATATGAGCTAGACTAAACTGTGTCCAGAACATCAAACAATTTTAGCATAAGTCTTTGAACAAACCCTAAAATACCTGAGCATATAAAATGTTGGGATTTTTCCCTGAAACATAAGGTAAAGTGAATCTTTTAGTAAGTATCCTCATTTATATCTAAGACAAACACACCACTGAGTTATAACTCACTGAGCTACAGCAAATTAATTATTTTTTAAGATATCTAAAAGTAATGTGTCCCACTTCTGTCCAAGAAGCTACTAGAGAGCCCATCAGAGTCAGTATTACGGTTTTACTGATTCAAGAAAGCTCAGATTCATACCCTTCTTGATTTAACATCAGCTCAGTGGCCTCTCTTCATTTACCTTTACAATGAGTCCTGTGCAAAGACAAGGATGATGGACAAGGATGCAAAGACCATAAAGTTGTTTGTCTTCTCCTGGTATATTTATTCCACTGTCAGACAACACACTTGGCAGATACCCTTTGCTGTAACAGTTATCTTTATCAACTAACTCCATTATCATCAACAGCACATTAAATCTAGAGAGAACCACAGGCTGTCAGAAGGCAGAGACCAGGACTAACACTGCAGTGGTGTGATCCAGAGGTTTCATCACACTTGGAAATGAAGGCAAGGCAGCTGCAGTCCTGACTCCACCATTAAGCAGCACCATTCAAAGCCTATTTTAATGTCTTCAGGCTTCGGTAGCTGTCAGCTGTGAGGGTTAATTTTTGTAACAGCATTTACACACAGGATTAGCATCAGGCAAGCACAGACAACTGAGGCACAGAATCAGAAAATGTTTGAGGTTGGAAGGGATCTCTGAAGGTCATCTTATGCAGCCCATTTCTCAAGCAAGGCTACTTGGAGCTGGTTGTACAGGACCATGTCCAGATTTTGAATATTTCCAAAAATGAAGATGAGTGGTGGTTGTGGTTGTGGTAGAATTAATTTTCTTCCAAGTGTCTGACATAGAGTTGTGATTTGTATTTTGTCCTTAATATAGGGTTGAAAATAGATGTTTTTGTTATTGCTGAGCGGGGCTTACACAGAGCCAAGGCCTTTTCTGCTTTCCACGTTACCATGCTGGTAAGGGAACTGGGAGTGCATGGGAGGCTGGGAGGAGACAGAGCCAGAACAGGTGACCTAAATTGCCCAAAGGGATATTCCAGACCATATGACATCATACTTAGCACATAAGATAGAGGGAAGAAGGGAGAAAGGGGGGACATTTGGAGTTGATGGCACTTGTCTTCCCAAGTAACCACTGCATGTAACCCTGCTGTCGTGGAGATGGCTGAACAACTGCCTGCCCTTGGGAAGCAGTGAATTCCTTGGTTTGCTGTGCTTGTGTATGCAGCTTTTGCTTTTTCTGTTAAACTGTCTTTATTTCAACCCATGAGTATCTTTTACCCTTCCAGTTCTCTCCCTGATCCAGCTGGTGGGACTGAGTGAGCAGCTGTGTGGGGCCTGGCTGCTGCCTGGGATTAGATAACAACAAGAATACAAAACCTCTGTGGGCAGCCAGGGCCAGCTCTTGGCTACTCTCACAGCAGGGGAGGTGGGGGGTGGGGGAATAAAAAGAAGTTTTCTGACGTTCATAACCTCTGTGTTTGAATTTGTGTCTCTGACTGGAACTGACTATTGTTCTGTCCCCTCCTCCTCTTGGCCTGGCAGAAGCTGAAGGTCACTGGTGAAAGCACAGACATGACACCCTCCAGGTTCACAAGCATACACACATTTGCTGTCTGGTTGCCTACTGTCTCTCTTTCTGTTTCATTGTTTGCTGCAAACAGATGCACACTCTCATGATGGCTGATGTTGCAGGCACCTCAAATCCATGGTTCCCCCCAAATAACTATATGTAGAGCATAAGGGCATCTAAAACCCCCAGTCTGACACCAGTAGCCAGCAGCCAATCCCCCCAGTAACTGGCAGGCAGTCCATGCAGTACTCACACACATGGATGAAGAGTGAGTTGACACAGATATATAGTTAAGAAAGGTCTGAATGAAGGCAGGACAGACTGTGATGATGAGGCACAGGTCTCAGTCAGAAAGGAGTACTTTATGTGCAGTCAGCCCCTCTGTAGCCCTTTCTAGGTGATCCTCTCTTTGTTCCCCTGATTTCTTCCCCTAAAGATTTCTTCATCACCGTACGCAGGTCTACCAATTCTCATACCTCTGCTCCAGCACTCAGGATCCTCATTCACTCCATCCCAACATCTCAGGAAAAATCTTCTCACACTCCACATGTCCTCACACAGATAATGTGGAAATTATCTGCTCCTGTTTCACAGAAGAAAAAGGAAAGGAATACATAGCAGATCACAAGGCAGCCCCTGCATGATGAGTCCAATATGAGAGTGACATGGAAACATCAAACGGTATCAAGTTCAGGCATATCCCTCTATTCAAGGTCATTGAACTTTTTATGGCATATCCAACAGTTCATGTTGTGTGTATGTCCTATACACATGCTATCATGTGTATGTCCTATGCCACATGATATATTGTCTGGCATATATGATTATTACTGTACTTTAGAATAACGAACTTTGGCTGTATTCCTGGAAGCAGGTAACTCTCATTACAAAAATTATATTTTTTTATTTCAGAACTAAATTACTTACATTCACAATAGCTCCAAAGAATGAAAATCTGGCAAGATTTCACTGTAAATGGGCAAGAACTATTACAAATGCAGATCAGGCACAATTTTTTTGAGTTATATCAGCTGGACCCCCTTAATTCCTGTTCCTCACTACTACTGGATATCTTTGATTGTGTAGTTTCTATAAGCAAAAAGAATAAGTTTACCATAGGTAGCTACAACAAGTGTGCTAAGACTGATGGTCTCAGGCAGGCCTCAAATTTGCACTGTTTTGATGGATTTTCGTATTTTTGATAAGAACAAAGAAACAAACCACTGTTTAGCAGACGTGTTAACAATGCTGATTCTTCTACACCTGCTCAGTAATTGCTTCTCCAGGTATTCAAGAGCAATGCCATAGTGCATAAAAAATCTCGGGGTTTCCTGTGGT
>VWYI01008036.1:0-12302 GCA_013399455.1 Anthoscopus minutus | reverse complement strand
CATAAGAATTTCTAATTGCGTGCCAGGGTTTCTGACCCCCCTGCCAGGGCTTTAAACACCCCTGGCCTGGGCTCAGATCACCCAGGACTGTCAGTGGGACAACCTGGGTTCCCACAAAAAAACAAAGCAGTATTTCATTATATCTTCACACTGAAGAAACCTACTTAATTACTCTATCTCAATCTCCAGCTGCTGTTTCTGTTCATGGTCCATATAATTGTGCTTCAGGTCAAGCTATATTTGGAGGTCACCAATTCTCTCCATTCCTGCTACTGTACATTCCTACTCCTGTACAGCTATGAGTATTCCTAATGGGGAGGCTTTGCTGAAATCTTTTGCCATTTAACTGATTATTTATTTCTCACTATTTGCCATTCAGTTGCCACTAAATCAGTCATCCACTAGCGCGCTTGCCTCATTTGACATAATGTCAAAGACTCATTTAATTTCAATGGGTATTTTTATCCAAATAAAAACTGTAGGATTACCCACACAAACACTGTTCACATTAAAATAAAACTTAGTAAAGTTATTCTTAATTTGTTCTTTTTTTTTCATAATCCATCCAGACTAGGTCTTGTTTCACATACTGGCCTGCTCTGCAACTATATTTTAATCACAGGGTAATGTTAACATTACCAATTGAAAAACTTAAATATATAATTACATATATTTTGATTTCTACCTTCCTGATATCTTAATCAAAAATATTTTGATTATTCTTAACTTTAATCTGAGATAGGTATGTGTTCCAGATACACAGATAGCTTGAGATGCCAGTAAAATTTTTGCACCACCTGTTTCTTTTACTCTGATTTTCTACTGCAGTTAGGCAGCATTAGGTACCATCAGCATCTGGTATCTACTGTAACATATCCTAAATAAATGGTAGGCAGATTCAGAGAGCTGCAAGACCAAAGCAGGCTTTCATCCAGCTTAATAAATCTCTTGAGGCTTACGTCACATCAGAACGGCACAGAATGTAAAGCTCTGAATGCTTAGGACAGCTGTCCTCCTTCCCTGCCTCCGTGGCCTTTCTGATTACACTTGTACCCAATCCCATCCACTGGCAGTGTTTCCCAAGTGACACGAATACTGCCAGCAGCACAGGAGACAAAAAAATCTTGAGCTAAGTGTGGTCGTCAAGATGGCTGGGTGTTTATGACAGGACAACAACAGCAACATCACAACATGACAGAAACCACTGAGGATGCCTAGAACCCCAGCGAGTTCAGTGAGTGAGAGATGGTTGTTCTTTACCTAACAATGGCACCAAAACCAGATTCCTGGAATTTCCAATGCATAGGAACTCTTGATGGGAAACATATAGTTTGAGGAGAGTATCATTGTCATCACTGTTTTACTTATACCTCAGAGTCTATTTAGTTGTGTCATATACTTTTGTGCAGTGACACCACACAATTTATAAAACATATGGTTAAAACACCAGCTGGATGAAGTATTTTTACTTCATACTTTTATAAAAGGGAATAGGTCTTAATTTGGATATATATAAGAATTAATCCTTACTTATTGCTCACACTTTTCCCCAACTCTTAAATGTGCCTCTTTTTTGAGAATTTAAATTTGCTTAGCATTACTTCCCACACAGTAGTTTTTTGCTGGCTTCTTAGATTTAAAAAAACACCGTATTTTCTTCCTCTGAAGGTGCTCACATACTAACCCTCAAACTTCACCTTCCTGCTGCTATTGCACTACAATTGCTAGACAGAATATTTGTTTCTGAGTGTATTCTGGCAGTGCAGCTTACTAGGACAAAGTTAGGAATTCTGTGAACAAGGTAGAAAAAAACCAAAGAATTAAAACAAGTTTGGGTTTTAGATGTTTATATAATTTTAATTTACAGATTTATGAAAAAAGAGAATTATTCTTTGAAGATATTACAAGCAAGCAATGAAATAACAAGGAAATTTGAACTATGTGTTGACATAATAGTGGATAGTCAACCAGAGATGAGAGACAGACATAGATCATGGTAAACATTAAGCAGTGGAAGAACTAGTTTGCAGTGATACCTTACCAGCAGTGTCCCTTTGTGCCTTTCTCCAACTTTTTATTATATTTACTGTAAAAAAAAAAATTGTGCTGCTTCTTCTAGAGTTGACATTTGCCTATCATTACCTTCCCTGCAGCAGTTATATCAGACAAGCAGTATGAACTTGCCAGCAGTGTGTCTTTTGGGCCAAGAACGCCAATAATATCCTGGGGTGTATTAGGAAGAACACTGCCAGCAGGTCACAGGAGGTGATCCTTCCCCTGCACTCAGCCCTGGTGAGGTCTTGTCTGGAGTGCTGTGTCCTGTCCTGGGCTTCTTGGGACAAGAGAACCATGCAGCCCCTGGAGCAGGTCCAGCAGAGGGATATGAAAATGATTTAAGTGTCTGGAACATCTTGTACAAGGAAAGAGTGAGGGAGCTGGGCCTGTTCAGCCTCAAGAAGAGATGACTGGCTACAGGTATCTGAAAGGAAGGGTGTCAGAGGATGTTTCCAGGCTCTTCTGGGTAGTACCCAGCAGTAGGACAAGAGGCAATGGGCAGAAAACTTCCTGATGCACAGGAAGTTCCACCTGAACATGGGGAAGAACTTCTTTACCGTGCAGGTGACTGAGCACTAGAACAGATTGCCCAGAGAGATTGTGGAGTCTTCATTAGCAATATTCAAGAACCATTTGGGCAAAAAATATGACACTGAAAAGAGAACAGACGACAACATATGTAATCTCTCTAATAGCAGCAAGGAATGCATATGCAGTGTTAACTCCCTTTCTAATGGAAGTATAATGGGAATTTCCTCATGTGTCACATGCCCTGGGACACAATTGTGCCTCATGACAACCACATAGAAATATTCCACTAAAGTACAACTCTCAGGTAACACAGAGCAGCTGTCTCAACAGTTTGACTTCTGATTTGCTGTGTGCCTTATTCATTATTACTGTTTGCTATTCCACCTCCTCCCACCTCCCCATACCTTCCTTAATAATTCTCAAGAAGAAAGAAAAGGGAGATGCCCAGATATCCCACCATTAGTGCCAGCCTGGAAGATGAGACAATGACCAGGATGATAATGCCACTGTCTCTCACTACTGAGACACATAACAAGCAGGGTAACACATAACTTACCAACATAACTAATAATGACATCCATTGGTCTTATGGGTCTCTCTGAAGCCAGTCAAACTTCCTGTCGATGGAACTCACAGGCACTTGGAACATGGTGAGTTAATTCTAGTCCTGAAATCAGCCCTCCACGTCCAGGCCTTCTGAATTCACAGCTGCAGAGGTGCTATATTGCTCCCGCAGAGGACTCGACCTGCAACTGGGTAAGAGGATGTAAACTGCTCTTGGGAGCAGCACAACACATACATTTGCTTCGTTCTGTAAACCTTTCTCAAGGACCTGCTATTTGGTGCAGACAGGGCAAGGACTCTTTATTATACCTCTAGGCCTGGTATAATAAAGTCATTCTTATGTCAAGACAAAACTTATGAAATATGCACCAGGGATGTTAAGGAAGAAAAGGTCAAAGAATTGATCTCTATTCCAGAAGCTAATGAACATGTGCTTGGTGAATGTAATCTGTTGAAAGAAAAGAATAGAGAACAGCAACGAAATAAGGAAGAAAGATAAATCATTGTGCATGAAAGAGATCTGAAGAGGAACCAAGTATGATGATATCTTTCTAGACAGATACATTACATCTAAAGACCAACACCAAAGATCAACAACTTCCTCCAGGAAATAATCTAAATAGCAGCTATCCAAAGACAGCTGCCTTTAAAAAAGTTGTTTAAAATTAATAATATCTAGAATCACCTCAAATTTCTTTAAAACATTCAAGGAAGTTTCATGACTTGATAATTCTGGCCACCATTTACAAGACTACCAACTAGTATTTAATTTATCATACTTGGAATAATTGTTGTGTGCATTATTAAAATTTGTACACATAAGCATTTACACCGACATACCATGATGATGATTAAAGGATTAGAGCAACTGATATACAGGGAGAGGATGAGAAATCTTGGCTGCTCATCCTGGAGAAAAGAAATTTCAGGGGATTCTATGAATATGTATAAATACTTAAATGGAGGGTAAAAAGAAGACAGAGCCAGGCTCTTTTTAGTGATGCCCAGGAATGTGATAAACTGTAGATTGGCCCTGGGGGACTGAGATGTGGCCATGGGCAGGGCAGGAGGAGGCTCTTATTAGCTCCAAAATACATTTGGGAAGGAAAGTTGGTGAAAGTCTTCTCCGCACTTCTCTTCAAACACATTGCATTGTGTTTGCCATCAGTGAAACTGCTTTGATCAGGAAATGTCTACTGCCTTCCTTACACCACCGAATGTAGCATTTGGTGAGTAAAGAATCCAAAATAACAGAGCAAGGTTTCCATGATATAGCATTTGCCTTTAGACAACTGGTCCATTCAGATGCTGGATTTTATTTTAAACCTTCATTTAACTTCTGCAATATATTATGATTCACAAACTCCAGTTTCAAATAGGCAAATTTCAGTGGTTTCAATATTGCAAATTATTTTAACTTTATGCTGCAATGTAATGATAAATATCAAACTTCATATTAAATATCATACTTATAGTATATGGAATATTAGCTTGCATTCAACAGATAAGCACATCTATGGATATGGAATTGTTAGCAAAACTTCTTATGTCCAAGGAGGAGTTTCAGGCCACAATGGAGGTGAGCTTACATTGTTTATGAATTCTTAGGATACACTTGTGTCTCCTTTCACAGTGCGAAAGCACAGGACAACAGATCAGCCACGGGTGTAGGGCCCAGCCTCTACCATGTAGTTTGAGGAACAGAAGAGAGGGCAGCCATGAGCCAGGAGAGTGGCTGGATGTGAGGCTGCTCCCTCCAGCCTTATAGCTGTTATTGCTAATGGCCCACCCAGACTGAGACCAAGGTCAGAACGAAGGAGGCATTAGATCACTTTCCAAAGGTCTCCTCAGAGACAGCCTGCCCTCTGAGCTGGAGAGAGCCACAGCCCTTGGCCATGCAGCTCGAGGTTTAGCACCCTGCCCCGCATCTGCCCACCCCCTCATCCCTGTGCTCTTTAGGTGGAGCTGGGGCTCTGCTCCTCTGCTGCAACTGGTCCTTTTCAGTATTGACTTCCACACAGAATAAAAAGGGACTGAATTTTCCCTCTCTGAATGACTACTTTTGACACTATGCCCAGTCTCCTAACGTTTGAATATTAAATATCAAATGGAACTAGCTTACCTAGGAGACCATATAGAATAAACCTGGGATTCAACACTCAATAAAGGTGAGAAAATTTATCATCAGTATCAGTACTGTTTCAGTTCAAGGACTTTTTCTGAAACTCAGAAATCAGAGTGTAAAAAACATTTGCTATCTAGTCTAGAGTGGAATATACATACTTGTGATACAAAGTTTCTCTCACAAATAAGATCTATTTCCTAAAAATTGTGTAAGCATTCACCTCTGTCAGACCTTCATGCCTTTCCTGGGGAGCTGAGCTAGGTCAATTTTTGGTCAGTGTAATGGGACATATGGGACCATTCCAGCTGCTGTAACTCCAGCACTGTGCTTCATATCATTTATTCTGAATGTAATTTTTTCCAGGATCATTTATTTTGGAAACTATTTTAGTCCCTAAAGGCTGAGAGACTCAGTGAGGGAAAAAAAATAATTTGGAGCTTCTCCAGGATTTGCACAACTAAAGATCTTTCCCACTCTTCACATGACTCCTGAGACAGCATAAAACTAACCTAGGCTAACAAAATAGGGAAATGTGAGTGTGTTGTTAAAGGGATGTTGATTATAGAAGCTAAAGAACAAAAGAAAGAGGCTGAAAACCAATAAAAAAATATAAAAAAATAATATGCCACTAATAATAAAAGCAGAAATTTTTATCAATCACTATTTCATAATAAAACACTCTTGCATATTTTCTCTTAAAACTCTTCCTCCTTTATGAATAGAAAACCAAAGAATCATTTTTTCAAGGCATGGAAATATACTTCACTTGTATTTTCCATACACACACTAAATCTAAAAACTAAAAAAAATAGGCCAAGAAATAATAACTAAGACAAAGAGATGTTCAAGGTCAACAGTCAAAGTATGGAAAGGCTTATTTCTCAAACATGGTCTTTTTATTTTAGCTAGATTCTCATTTATCTTCTCATTTATCTCTACCTTGGGAATTTCATGCATAGTTTTTAAATAACCCCACTAAGCAGCTTAATAAAAATAATCAGTCTATTCTTTATAAAATAACTTTTTTGCAAAATAACTTTGTTACACAAATGCAGGAGTGCCCAATCTCCATCCCATTATGCTGCTCTCTGAAGATACAGATAGCACAGAAACATGTCAGAAAGTGCTTTGATTGGTGTTCATGTTAAATCGAAAGACTACTAGCTATTTTATAGACACTGTCTTCAAAACAGCTAGTTCTGTAAAATACATTTGCCAGAGGAAACAGCTTTGTCCTTACCAGATAGATTTTCTATTTCCTTCTTTCTTTTTATTTTTATTTTGAAAAGGCAAAATACTAGACAGCTATGGCCACATGTTTTGTCTAGCTATTCATCTTCCTCAGGCTACTCTTAAGTGCATCTGAAATCCAAATTTGGCTTGCTAAATTCTTTTGACAAGTTTTTCCTAGTTTATCTACTAGGAAAATTTCATTTGTAAAATAACTAGGATATAGCCATAAAACCTTTTTTTGTTTATGAAGACATTTACTTTTCCTAATAAATACATATAACAAACAGGTTCTGTATGAACATGGTTACCTTTGTAGCATCTGGCATATAAGCACTTCTGTCAAGACAAAATACAGATTTTTAATGTTTGGCTTTAACAGACGTTTTAGTGTGGCTGGAATGTTTTCCATTTTCAAGTTTACCTAATAAGCCTCTTATGAATAACTTCACAGAGTAATACTCAGATCCTCATGTCACTTACCAATGACTGCAACACACTCAGTGAAATAATACAGCTATTCCATTAGTAAAAGAAATTCGGTGGTACAGAGAAGAAATTGATGGTTTCTCTTCTCTCCTCTTTTATTTTTCTTTTTTCCTTTTTTTCTTTTTTTTTCCCCCACGGTTAGATTATGCCTCCACTATGTTATGAAAGTCCTTCAACACAAAATGCAAAGTAACATTGTCTTTGTAGAGAGAAAGTAAAAAAATGACAGCAAGACAAGAAGGAACAAGCAATTATTTCATTTGTGATTATAAAGCTCTGTAGGGAATTTTTGTATCAGCTCCTTTTCCTGCTTTTCATTTCACAGCAACACAAATAAAGGTGCCCTTGTTGCTGCTCAGTAGAAGCCACTACCCACTAGATGGGGCCCCAAGGTAAGAAACTCTTAGCTCACAACACCAGGTTCACTCTGAGAAGCTGCATTTCCAGAAAGGAATTATTATAATAAGGGCAAAAAGTGGTCAGAAATATCAGGACCCCAAGTGTGTTTTAGAGTTCAAGCTGAATTTGTAATCTAGTTCAGAAGGGTACTAAATTCTATTAGCACCTGTACCAGAAGGAAAGCACAGACACTCTACCACACAAATTCTTCTCTACCTAATCCTTAAACCCAACATTCTCAAAAGGATAAAAAAGGTCCCTGTATTTCACCAATAAAATTCAGAATATTTTTCAACTGGATATGACTATTTCGAATTATGGCTACACCTACTCGCAGGGGAGGACAAGCACAAAATCATGTGTAACAAGTAGCACCATGTGTTTCTTCCCTGTTGGTCCAGACAACTGCAATACCACCATCCCTCAGGAAAATATGTTTCCAACAAGCTACAGTCCTCAGAGACTTTTTAGCTCTATCTTGGTCTGCTGGGACTCAGCTTCTCACAAAAATGCATCACCTTCCCTGCCCAGATTCTGCCTCATAGATACACATAGATCTACAGAAAATATTGATTTTTGCATATTTAGTGAAAGAAGGTAAAAACAGCCCCTGCATCTATTTCTCAGAGGAGACACTGTACTTAGCCTTGTGTTTAACAGCCCATGCAGTAGCCCTCTGAGTAAGGACATAAGCTTTTCTCTCAGATTCATCAGACTTGCAAAGTAATTTTATATTTGTATATCCTTGCTGCACAGCAGCAAGTGCAGTGATGGGCATCAGCCCTCAGCTTGATGAAGGCAGCCTAGGTTTGTTCATGCCAAAATGGATAACAGCCAAGCCGAGGCTGGCTGAGTTGTTATCCAGCTAATATCTGTCTGGATCAGACCACAGAGTGGCAGCCTTCTCTAAAGACAACTTCTGAAGGCAGAACACACTGGCTACTCATCAAGCTTCATCTGTCAGATGGATCACCACCTCTAACACCAAAAAGAAGGGTAATCTCCCTTCTGAGAGGAATAGAGGGCCCCATATGTCAACCGGACTCATCCCACAGGGAGATTTGCTGCCTCCCTGGGGCCTTGGTACGGGATATCACTGAGAGACTGATTCATCCCTGTGATTATTATCCACTGCTGATACTCAAGGCTGGCAGTGATGAGATTGAGAAGAGGAGCATCAGGACAATTAAAAGAGACTTTAGGACCAGTGTCCTAAAGTCAAGTGGTTGATAGGGCAAGAGCACAGGTAGTGTTCTGTTTAGTCCCTTTGGTGGTAGAGAAAAATGTTGAAAGGCATGGAAATCAGGGACACAGGAAATATTTCTCTGCCTGTCCTGGGAGTTTCTGACCCCCCCAGGAAAACACAGTTTTTAACCTCCATCCATGGAGAAAGCTTCCAAAACGTTGAGATAAGTTGAAAGCAACCAGAGCATGCATTAGATAGTAGTGTAGTTGGTAGTTTATCACTTGGTGAAAAATGTATATTAGGGTTTTATATGATATGGATGTAAGTGAGGATTCAAGATGGAGAATTCTGGGCGTTGCCTCAGTTTCCCTTCTTCTTCACTTACTCCATGTTCTGCAGTGTTGGGAGCACAACCTTATTGGATAGAATTGCCCACAGTGCTGATGTTATGTGAATAGACAATTAATTAGTTATTGGTAGTAAATAACAATAGAAGTTTAAGGTACATGGTGTTAAGTAATTGGTTTGCTTATCTTGTATAAATTCAGACATTTTGAGCCTCTCAGGGCTCTTGCTGGGATGTTTTTCAAGAGTGCAGAGCCTGTGTTATCCTAGGCTCAAAACATCTGATAAGAGACAATAAACAACCTTTGAAGACCAAACCACAAGTCCCCTCTGCTTTGTTTGTGGGTGCAACACAGTTTATCAGGGTTTGCTCAGTTCAACCCACAATGTTGGGGGAGAACCCAACAGAAAGGAATAGGAGAACCCACATCATTAAGAAGCAGCTCAAGGGTTGGTGTCATCAGCAGAATATTGGGTTCTTTGATCATGGGGCAACTTTTACAGCACCTGGCTTGCTGGAAGCAGATGGGCTCCATCTCTTTGTTAAGGGCAGAAGGATTTTAGCTCATGAAGTGGTGGAACTCACTGAGGGGGCTTTAAACTAGGTTGGAAGGGGGAAGGAGATGTTGCTGGGCTGTCTGGATGCAGGCCCAAGGGTGGTAAGCTTGATGTAGGGGTGAAATCAGCAGCTCAGTTGAGGTGCATGTATACCAGTGCATGCATCACGGGTAACAAACAAGAGGAACTGAAAGCAATGGTGCAACACCAAAACTATGATGTAGTCCTCACCACAGAAATGTGATGGGATGACTCACATAGCTGGAGCGCTGCACTGTATAGCTACAAGCTCTTCAGGTGAGACAGGAAAGGGAGAAGAGGTGAAAGAGTCATCCTTTATATTAGGGAGGCTTTTGATGTCATGGGTATTGACTAATGACAATGAGATTGAATGCCTATGGGTAAGAATTAAGGGGAAGGCCAACTAGGCTGACATCCTCCTGGGAGCCTGTTATCGTCCACCCAACCAGGAAGAAGAGGTGGGCAACTTATTTTATAAGCAACTGGAGAATGTTTCAGGATCATCAGCTCTTATTCCTGTAGACGACTTCAACCTAACAGACATCTGCTGGGAACTTAACACGGCAGAAAAGAGGCAGTCCAGGAAGTTAGAGTGTCTGGAGGACAACTTTTTCTTGCATCTGGTGAGTGAGCCCACCAGGGGAGGGACTGTGTTAGACCTGTTGTTTGCAAATAGAGATGGGCTGGTGGGGGATATGGTGGTTTGTCCTGGGGTGACTTTATGATGCTTGTATCCCAAATCACCTGTTCTGTTTATGTAACATATTAAGTCCTGCACATTTCAGGCTGGTTCTGGGAGCGAAGTGGGAAAAGAAGAAGCACACAGTTTTGTTTGCAGAAGCAGCATTCACTCCCCTGCATGCTGCCCCAGACTGCGCTGTCTGCAGCATGGACAGACAGTGGGACAGAGCTCTCCTTTGCTTTTAGCTAGTTTTTAGCTAGCTGGGGCAGGGAAGTTCCCTGGACTGTGGTTTCCTTTGTTGTTTTTTTTTCCTTGGATCTGTTCAAAACTGCTCTGGACTGAAAACCCAGAACACCCCAGGAGCTCACACCTGTGGCCCACCAGGGCCTGGGCCTCGGCACTCTCCAGCACCAGAGAGACTGAGAAGGGACTGAGCGAGCCGAGCTGCACCTCACAGCAAGGACTTTCCTGGATTTGCCATCTCTTTGAACAGCGAGAGGTTTCATTGTTTAATATTAGTCCATTTTTATACTTGTGGATATTTTGCTTGTTAAATAAACAGGTTTTTTCCACTTTTCTCAAGGAAATATTTTCCCAAATCTAACTGGGAGAGGGGCTGCTTGAATTTGCTTTCTGGAGGGACCCCATTTGGAGGTTTTCTCCCAAGTTTGCCATAAACCAGGACAGTTTCCCCTGAGGCTGCTTGGGGCACAGTGATCATGAAATTGTAGACTTCTCAATATTTGGTGAAATCAGGAGGAACATATAAGACTCTTACATTGGACTTCCAGAGAGCAGACTTCAGCCTTTTTTAGGAGACTTATTCAGAGAGTTCCTTGGGAAGCAGCCCTTGAAAACAAAGGAGTCTAGGAAAGTTGGGAGTGCTTCAAAACTGAGATCTTGAGGGCACAGGAACAGACTGTCCCTGTATGCCAAAAGATGAGTTGATCAGACAAACATCCAACCTGGATGGGCAAGGAGGTTTTGAAGGAACTTAGAAATTAAAAGAGGATGTATCATCTTTGGAAAGAGGGTCAGGTCTCTCAGGAAATATTTAAGGGGGTTGCTAGAGCATGTAGGAAAAAACTCGGGAGAGGCCAAAGTTCAATTTGAACTTAATTTGGTAACCTGTGTAAAAGATAAGAAAAAATGTTTTTACAAATATATTAACAGAAAAAGGAAGGGTAAGACCAATGTTTGTTCTCTAATGGATGCAGGAAGGAACTTAACTGCAGATAAGGAGAAGGCAGAAGTGCTTAACGCCTTCTTTGCCTCAGTCTTTAGTGGGAAGATAACTTGTCCTTAGGACAGCTGTCTTCTTGGGTTGGTTGATGGTGTCAGGGAGCAGAATGGTCCCTCTGTTATCCAGGAAGAGGCAGTCAGAGAACTGCTGAGCCACTTGGATGTTCATAAATCTATAGGACCAGATGGTATCCATCCCAGGGTGATGAGGGAGCTGGAAGTTGAATTTGTGAAGCTGCTCTCCATCATTTACCAAGAGTCCTGGCTCACTGGTGAGGATCCAGATGACTGGGAACTGGACACCTATTCACAAAAAGGGTGGGAAGGAGGATCCTGATAATTACAGGCCAGTTAGCCCAACCTGGGTACCTGGTAAGGTTATGGAACAGTTTATACTGAGTGTCACCACACAGCACGTACAGGACGGCCAGGGTATCAGACCCAGCCAGCACAGGTTTAGGAGGGGCAGGTCATGTTTGACCAACCTGGTCTTCTTTTATAACCAGGTTATCTGCCTGGTGGATGCAGAAAGGCTGTGGATGTTGTCTGTTTGGACTTCATCAAGGCCTTTGACACTGTCTCCCACAGCATTCCCTGGAAAAGCTGCAGCCCATGGCTTGGACAGGAGCTCTCTGTGCTGGGTTAGGAACTGGCTGGATGGCCGGGCCCAGAGAGTGGTGGTGAATGGAGCTGTATCCAGCTGGTGGCCAGGTACCAGTGGCATCCCTCAGGGGTCTATGCTGGGGCCTGTTCTGTTCAATACCTTTATTGATAATATGGATGAAGGTACTGAGTCTTTAATTAGTAAATTTGCAGATGACACTAAGCTAGAAGAGTGTCAATCTATTGGAAGGGAGAAGGGCTCTGCAGAGAGA
>VWYI01008035.1:0-37129 GCA_013399455.1 Anthoscopus minutus | reverse complement strand
CCGTCTCTCCGTCCCCTTTGGGAAATCCCATAATCGCTGATGCCTCATTGGATAGTTTCTGTGCCTGTAACCCTGTGTACCACCCTGCCTGTATCCCATTTGCTGAAAGTTTGTAATCCCTAAACCAACACATTCTTCCTAACTGTCTCTCCGACTGCCCCCTGCCCCAGGTGTTAACCCTTTAAAAGATGAGATTTGGCATGATTAAGAGCTTCTTATCCGTCCCTGCCACTGCCCCCACCCCACTCCCCCTTTTCGAGTAATAAACCTGTGGACTGCAAACTGAGAACCCTCCTTCTGCTTCTTTGTTTGATCTCTGTTGGCTGTGTGCTGTAGAGCTTGCAGCTCTAAACCAGTACGGGATTCAGCCCGGCCAGCACCCTGCTGGTGTGGTGCCAGAGAGACAGTCTTAGCTAGCCCACCTTTTACTCCAGCACCGCGACAGATGACGCCCAAACGCAGGGCAGCCCCATGGAACAGTGAGTTTTGGACCACTTTTGGGCATGTCAGCTACTCCAGGAACAAGATACCACTGTAGTCCCTCCCGGAGACGGAGGGAATAACCCCTGAAGGCACCAAGGGACTGCCTCCGAGATTGGGACGGCAGCACAAGCATCTGGAAGGCTAGTGAGACTCCCGCATGGTGAGAAGTGGAGTATGGGTGGCTGGGAGTGGGTAGGGATAAGTCCCATCCAATTCTACTGCTGTATTGCGCTGAGCAGTTTGTTTAGTTATTATTTTGCACTGAGTGGTTTTGTTGTATCACGTAGTTTGTTTCACACATACTCCCCTCCCCCTGAGACCATAGTGGTGGGTTACCTGAGATGTCTCCTCCCTTCACCCCTCCCATCAGGTGTGTCATTGGCCGTGACCTCTCCCCACCCCCTCTCCCTGGGTTTATTTCAGGTGGTCGGATCCCTGAACCCTTTCTTTCTCCTCCGTGACGCTACCTGAGTTGTTCTACAATAAACTGTGGGACATTTGGTCCCAAGGGAAAGAGCGCTTCTCATCTTTTGCTTTTGGCCTTATAAGGGTTGTTAGAACCTGAGGTCCCGAGCTAGCTGGAATTGGACCCCAGGCCCTCCCTGAGAGGGAGAAAACACCCCTATAGATCGCAGTCCAACGTGTGGCCTCCCACGATGTCTGAGACCCACGTTACAGCTGGTTATCCACTTGAGGATTTTACAAGCTTTGGACCATCAGCTTCCTTGGAAGTTTTTGCCATTTTTTCCATGGCACGAATTACAAGGGCGAGACTGGCAGCCCGTTCAGCCCAGGACGGGTCAACCTCAAGGACAGAGGACTTCCTTGCAGTTTCCAGCCAATCCACGTCCCCAGGAGGGGTGAGTAAACCCCGTGGGTAGAAGCGGGACCCCGGAGAGATCCCTGGGTGGTGGGAGGTGCTCTCCAGCGAAGGGAAAGGGTGACCCGCATGTAGGAAGGGATGGCAGAACTGCGGCGCAGCTCCAGTAGCTGCATGGCCATCGGGAGTGCAGAACTGAGTGGGGAGCAGCGGCGAGCAGCTGGAGCGCCGGCTCGGGGCACAGTGGCTTTTCTGTGGGGTTTTGGCAGTGGGGGAATGGCACGGGTGGCAGGGGAAGACTGTGGCTTGTGCCTTTTCCCTAAGCAAGATGGGGTTTCACCGGTGCAAGTGGTGCTGATCCGCAGGGCTGCTCTGCGACGTGGCACAGCAGCCTTGCCGCTGCCAAGCAGCCATTTAAAAGCCGTGCGGTTTGCCGCAAGCTGTGTTGCTCTGACCTCGGAGTGGGGGAGGAGAGACTGCTGACTTTTTCCTAGATTGGCTGTGAACATAAAGTGCTTTTTGTAAGGAAGGTGAATATAGTGTGCAGAGAGAGATTTAACATCGCAATGTGTGCAAAACTTTCTGCAGCACAGAGAAACTTTTATATTTTAGTTAGAGATTCCCTAAGTGGTGGAAACTAGTATTAGTTTCCAGAACTCTCTTGAAAAGGTTTGTTCACAGGTTATCCTAGCATTCCCCTCATTTTACCCAGCAGAACGTACATTCTCTCTCTGCCTGGGACAAAATTGGAGAATTGATAACAGCAAAGGTGGAAGAGGGAGACAAAAGAGCAGCGAAGTTTCTCCCAGTGTTCCTGTGAAATCAGAAAGAACTGCTTAATAGGGAAATGGAAGGAAAGCCACAACAAACCCCTCTTTCTGCTGCTTCCCTATCCCCTCTTCCCAAACCCTCTGCCTCTGAACTGAGGGGGACGCATGAGGCACCCCAGTAATCAACAGGGTTCCTGGCATAGCCACTGTACCCCTGGCCTCCTGCCTCCCTCTCAGTACCCTGGCTCTGGCAGCTGTGTGCAGGCTGACAGAGCACTGTCCCTGTACGCCTTTAACCCAGTCCCTGCTTCCCAAAATTTGCGTTTTGACCCCTCTTATCCCTAAAATGGCAGCAATTGCATGGCTGGGATAAAAGATAGCACCAACTGTGTGGTCGAGACCCAAGATGGCCACATGGTCGGCCTTCCTGGTTATCCTTCTCCTTCCCACAATCCCTTTCGCCCACATGTCCCCTCCTTCAACCCTTTCTGGTCCCACAACTCCTTCCCTCAGGCACTCCCCCACCTTCCTCCATGTCCCCACCCTGCGTGATGTCATCCTGCAATCCCGCCCCTGGATGTTGCAATCTGGGTTCCCACGCTCTCCCACCTCGTTCCCACGCAGGTGGGACAAGAGAGGGCATGGGCTCCTACCCAGTCTTCATGTAGGTGGGATCAGGGGAGGGGGTGGGTCCTTTCTGGGTTCCCACAGGGGTGGGACAGGGGGATAAGATAGTCCTCCTGCCAGTTCCCACAGGGGTGGGGCTGGGTCCCTTCCGTGTCCCCATGAGGGTGGGACAGGGTGAAGGGGTGGTTTCTCTCCTGGTTCCCATGGGTACAATGGTTCCCCTGCTGGGTCCCGTGGGGATGGGGCCTAAAGGGGAAACCCTAGGCATCCAAACCAGGCTGATGAAGCCATACCATCAGTTGCTCCTGTTCTATATACTGGTAGGGGAAACGGTGTTAGAAATTACCCACCTTTTTCATTACAAAATAAGAGAGAATTATGCAAAAGTCAGATTGAATTTGGCAGAAACAGTGCAATGTTTAAAGGCATGATGAAAGCCTCTTTAACATCTGTTGAATTTGTTCCTGCTGACCTCTGTGATCTTTTCTGGTGCATGCTTACCCAATCAGAGTTTGATCTGTGGGAGAGCATGTGGAAAAGATCCCTGAGAGTACTGCTAGCAGAACTAAAGCAAAACCCTCAGGGTGCTAAAGATTTAGAAGACAGAGACATCACCTATGAACATCTATGTGGTGAGGGTGGATGGGCTAACCCTGAGGACCAAGCTAAGGTGTTCTCCAAATATATTCTGGATAAAATTTCAAAGGCTGCAGAAAAGGCTTTTAATCAGTTACCAACCTTTGAAGCTAAGGGTAGCTACTTTAACATTAAACAGTTTGCTTCAGAAAATTTCTTGCGGTTTGTTGATGGCCTTCGACCACAAATAGAAAGACAAGTGCCAGACCCTGTGGTGCAAGCAGAGCTAATCAGAGAAATGGCACAGAGAAATGCCAACGAGATCTGCTGCAGAATGGTCCTGGGACTGCCCATAGACCCTGCACCTATGCTGGTCCAGATGATAGAAGCATGTGGTAAGAAATCAGAACTATTTGATGCACCAGAGATGAGGCCAAGGTCAAGAAACTCAAGGACTGTGGCAGCTGCATCTCCAGGAGTGAGGAGACAACAGACGTCACCAGAGCAGCTTCAGCATGTCATCTGCTTCCAGTGCAGGAAGCAAGGACACTTTGCTAGAGACTATCCTCAGAGCCTGCAGCAGAAGAAAACCAGCAAACAAAAAAACTAGAACAGAAGCGCAAACCTGCACTGTGCCATGACATAAATACAGTGGGCCTCTCTAGAGGGAAATCCTCCCTCAAAACAGAAAAGGGGGAGGCAGGGTACAGAACAGAAATGTTTACTTGACAAGGTTTGGCGGCCTCACAAGCGTTTCAAGCTTGTGACCACCAGAGCTTTTGTTTTCAGGTCTCCTCAGTGAACAGTCATTGGAGTGGACCTGCCAGACAACTCACAGGACTTGCACTCAGGACTGGACAGCGAGTATGTTGTTATTGAGGACACTGCACACACACCCATGGAGATTCAGGTGGCTCCCATGACCATCAAGGGAGACATACCTAGCCTTATTCTCCTGGCATGTTGCCCTCAGCCACCCTTCTATTTGGCTAAGGGGCAAATCATAGCCCAGGCCATTCCCGTTTCCAGCAGAAATCCCAGTAGATGACAAAGCACCAGGCGTCTACTGGGCAGAAGTGGTTGGTGAAGACAAGCCCATTATGAGACGCAACCTAACCCATGGAACAGACCATCTCCATTTGAAGGGGTTGCTTGACGTGGAGGCAGATGTGACAGTCATACCTGAGAGGTTGTGGCTGTTGCATTGGGAGTTGCAACCCGTGGCTGGCAAAATTCAAGGTGTATGGGGGGTCTCATTGGCAAAGATCTCAAGAAGCGTTGTGCAAATTGAGGGGCCGGATGGAAAATTGGCCAGTATCCATCCTTTTATCACAGACTACAGAGCTCCCTCGTGGTGCAGAGACGCCATGTCCCAATGGGGGGTCCAATTGGTTATCCCTAAGACACCTCAAGATTTTTAAAGGCACCCACTGTAGAGTGCCCTGCCCACAAGTTAATAAAGCTGGATGATAACCGAGTCTGGATCAGCCAGTGGCCACTTGGCAAGGTAAAGCTTAGGGTGCTTGAAGAGCTTGTAGAAGGTCAGTTAGCCAAAGGTCACATAGAGGAAACCACTAGCCATTGGAATTCCCCAGGTTTTGTAATTAAAAACCAGGGAAGGATAAGTGGCATCTCCCCCAAGATCTATGAGAGATAAACAAAGTCATTCAGGACATGGGGTCACTCCAACCAGCGATGCCTTCCCCCACAATGCTTCCCCAAAATTGGCAATTGGGTGTTCTGGACATCAAGGACTGTTTTTCCCATATTCCTCTACACCCAGAAGATGCACCACGTTTTGCCTTCTCGGTTCCATGCACCAACTGAGAAGCCCCAATGAAGTGCTACCACTGGAGAGTCCTACCTCAGGGCATGAAGTGCAGTCTTTTCATCTACCAGTGGTATGTGGCCTCATTGCTGTCCCGTGTGTGCCCAGAAAAGAGAAGCCATCATTCTGCATTATATGGATGATGTGCTCGTGTGTGCCCCCAGTAACAACATACTCCAGAACATGCTTGACCTAGTGCTTAAAGTTTTAACCTCTGCTGGATTTGAACTGCAGGAAAACAAGTGTCAAAGAATGCCACCTTGGAAATACCTGCGTTTGGAGATCACTGTGCGGACTGTTGTTCCGCAAAAATTAGAGATTAAGAGTGATCCCAAAACCTTAGCAGACCTGCACTCCCTGTATGCAGTTGCCAACCCCAGGCCATGCCATCACTGGGTGTTGGGGTCAACCCCCGAGGCCTTGGAAGCTGCGAAGTGTGCCAGACAGACATTACACACATTCCCAGTTTTGGTTGTCAAAAATTGTCGCCCTGAAAATTACAAGCCTTCTAATTTCCTCTGATGTTCTTTGGAGTCCCTGATGTTCTTCTTCAAGTTCTCTCATGTTTTCATATTTGTAGTGCATGTTCCCGCGGATTGTAACCTAAACAAATGTTGTTTTCCACATTCCTCTCTGAGGATGTCACTTGATGGACTTTCTCCTTGACCAGTGGAACTGGAGAGGAAGTCACCTTATTCTCCAATCCCTGGTCATTGTTCAGAATGTATATATTTAATGAGGTCAGAATAAAGATAGTTCTTTTTTGTGTCTTGACGAGAGACTGAGTGCTGTGTCTCCTTTGTGCTCTCCAGCGACAAAAAATATGTCCATGTCAGCATAGACAAAGTTCATGTGAGATTTATGCCTCTGCTCAGGCAGGGGAATGGGCTATGCATGCCAAACAACAACTGACGCAAGCTTTTTCGGTTCTGGGGATCCCTAATGAGATTAAAACTGACAGTGGTCTGGCATATGCCTCCTAGAGTTTGTCCAGCAGTGAGGAGTGGAACATAAGACAGGCATTCTCCAATCCCCCACAGGTCAAGCTGTAATTGATCGTGCCCACCAGACACTCAAGCAAGTCCTAGCTAGGCAGAGCCATTCAGCAGTGTGGACGTCACCACAACAAAAGCTCTGCAAAGCTCTGTTTACCATCAATTTTCTGAATTGTTCATTTGAAAATATGAGTCCTCCAGTGGTACGTCTCTTTAACAGCAATAATCAGTTTAAATTGTCACAGTGTCCACCAGTTCTCAGTAGAGACCCAGAAACCAAGGGTCCTTATGAGCTTGTTACCTGGGGGCGTGGCTACATGTGTGTGTCCACCCCCATAGGCCTGAGATGGATGCCCCAAAAGTGGATAACCTTTTGTCTCCAAAAATCCAGCACCAACAGAAGGAGATGAGAAGCAGGCAGCTGTCGCTTCCAAAAGAAGATTATGCTGGGGAGAAGAAGAATTTTCCTGACCGATTTCACTACATTCCTGCAAACCCCTGACTTTGAAGATGCTTTAAAACGTTTGTTCTTCCTTTTAGAAAAGAAAACCTACTCCCAGTCAACCAACAATGTGCCCTGTCCAAGTTATCATCCTATTTGTGCTGAGCAGTCTGAAGTAAAACAAGAATCTGAGGACTGATTCAGTGGACTGTTTAAGGACTAGGGACTCTCAGGGTGGTGGGCTTCAATAATCAAAACAATTTTGTTGGTTTTGTTGTTATTTTCCTGATTATGTTAGCGTTTGGGATTCTATGCTGCATGGTTCTAAAAACCGTCAACAGTCTAACCTCTATAACCTCAGATAGCAACCACACAGAGCTTGTGGGCCTAAAGCAAACTGACAGGCCCACAGATCATGGGTGGTAGGCCAATCCACAGTCTAGATCTGTATAAACCAGACGCCTTTCTTTCAACTTTATGTAACAGAAAAGGGAGAGGTGTTGTATTGCACTGAGTAGTTTGTTTAGTTATTATTTTGCACTGGGTGGTTTGGTTTGTCCCACACACCTCTCCCCCTCCCCCCTGAGACCATGGTGATGGGTCCTACCTGAGACCCCCTCCCCTTTGCCCCTCCCATCAGGTGTGTCATTGGCCGTGACCTTTCCCCACCCCTTCTTCCTGGGTTTATCTCAGGTGGCAAGACCCCCTGAGCCCTCTCTTTCTCCTCCTGGACACCATGTGAATTGTTCTGCAATAAACTGTGGGACATTTGGTCCCAAGGGAAAGAGCACTTCTCGTCTTTTGCTTTTGTCCTTATAGCGATTGTTAAAACCTGGGGTTCCAAACTAGCTGGAATCGGACCCCAGGCCCCCCTGAGAGGGAGAAAACAACCCTATAGTCTACCTTCTGGATCTTTTTTACGTTGTCCTTTTGCTGTGGCTGTTGGTGAAGTGTGTATGACAGACCTGAAATTTCTGTAAGAATGGGTGCATGTATGTCTGTGGCACAAAGGTGGATTAATGCCAAAGATGTGGGAATCTGAGAGGGTGGGGGGAAATGTTTTTCTAAGGGAATGTTAAAATGATTAATTCGGTGGGTCTTTCTCCACTTCTCTCAGGTGTCCCCTGCTGATGTGTCCTCTGTTCTATTCTAGAAGAGAATGGGAGTAAAATTAACTAATTTAATGAGTGCCGAGGACACCTCTGTAGAAAAATTAATTCATTTATTCGCTTTTATTTGGCTGTCTCTAACTGAAAAAGGGAGAATGGAAGAATGCCCACCAAGTTCTACCCCACTTACCCCTGTCCCCTCAACCCAAACTTCTCACCCCATGCTGGAGGAGTCTCGCAGAGCACAGCGCAGCAGCCAGGCAAGCCTCAATCTCCCTGACTTTCCATGTCTTCCCCAACACCCCTGCTCCTGCAGCCCTGGCCATGCTACAGGAGATTCTTTCCCAAAATCCATGACCCCAGTTCAGGCTCCCAAGTTATTTCATTTTGCAGTTCCATCTCGTTCCCCATCTCCTACCTCTTCTCTTACCCATCCCGCTCCCTTTCCCTCCTAATGGTGCCTGGAGAGCACAAAATGGAGGGGACCGCATGGCTGCCCTCTCCCCGCCCAACACCCCTTCATCCCCATTCCTTGCTCAATATGACACCCAGAGGTCGCAAAATGGTGGGGACCGAATGGTTGACCCCCCGACTTGTGCTTTTCCTTCCCACAACCCCTTACTACCTCCTCCCCCTCTTAATCCTTTCCTCTCCACATACCCTCCTCCTCCTGTTTCCCCGTACCCCTCCTTCTCCAACTCAGTCTCACCTCCCAGAGGTCCAACCCCCACATACCACCTCACCCCTGACCCCTCCTACCCTCTCTGTAGCCCTGCCTACTCTCTCTAGCTTCTGGTTCCCATGCCCTGGGGACCAAAAGTTCCCACACTCCTTGTTCCAGTTCCCACACCTAGGGGACCAGGAATGTTGAGTGGGGGAACCAGAACCTGGGACAGGGGCCTGCTCCACTAGCTGCTCCTATTGTTTTTAATGGTCATGAAGAATTACGCCCAGTATAGCAACCTTTCTCCTTTCAAAATAAGAGGGAGCTCTGTAAAACTCTAGGGGAATTTGGAAGGGGGAGTGAATATTTCAAAGGACTTTTAAAAGCAACTATCTCCTCCAGCCAATTGGTCCCATACAACCTAAAAGATTTGTTTTCATGCCTCTTTTCCCCAGGGGATTATTTGTTTTGGGAAGTGGCATGGAAGAGGTTGTTGAGGGCCCTCCGGGTTGAGTTATTACAGGGCACCTCCTGCGCCCTTGATGCAATTGGGAATATAATTAAAATGGACCATTTGAGTGGCGAAGGGGAGTGAAGCCAACCAAGGGACTAGGCCTGAGTACTACCAGGGCCAGTCTTGGAAGAAATAAAAAGAGCTGCAGATAAGGCTTTCCTTACAGTTCTGTTCCCTGAACCCTCTATCTGGTATGTGCAGATTAAACAGTCCCCTGATGAAAGATTTGTAGACTTTATAAATAGATTAAAGGTGCAGATTGAAAGGCAGGTGCAGAATATCACCTTGCACTCAGACCTGCTATTGGAGATGGCCCAAGCCTATGCCAATGAGGCCTGCCAAGCACTGATCAAGGTGCTGCCAAGGGACCCACCACTTACCCTGACCACCCTGATCAAGATGTGCACAGACGTTGTCACCATCCAAGCATGAAAGACTGGATATCAAGAAGGCACCAGGGAGCACTGTGGCTGCAATGGTGCCAGCGCTGCCACCACATGCAACGCCAAGAGGAACACCCACCTGTCACTGCTGTGGACAGCTAGGGCACTTTGCAAAATACTGCCCGGTGTCATATCCCACCAGGCCAGGGCAGGGGGATAGAGAAAGGGGAGGGGTACAACATCAAAAAACTAGTGGGACAGGGTGAACCTCCTCCATGCCAAGATGCAAGTGGAGCAGGAGTTGCAGGGGGAGGGGACACTGGACATGACACCACCACCTAAAATACACTTCTCACCAGACTGACTTCTGCTGCCCAACTGACACCAGGTGCAGCAAAGTATGGCAGCCTCAAACACTGCTCAGGTTAATTAACATCAGAGATAATTTTTTCAGGTCCCTCCACTGGTCCACTCGTTGACCCACTGAGTGAAAAATTGATTCCAGACCTGATCTGTAAGTTCTTTGTCACTGGGGACACAAAACACACATCCCCAGAGATTGAGATCTCTCCAGTCACCGTCTCAGCTGATTTGGACGGACTCATTCTCCTGGCACGATGCATTCACCCACCATTTTACCTGGCCAAGGGGCAAGTCATCGCCCAGGCCAACCCCATTCCATCAGGAATCCCAGTGGATGATGTTGCACATCAGATATACTGGGCTCAGGCAGTGGGAGAAAACAAGCCCATCATTTCATGCCATTTGAAACAGGGCAATGAGGCCCTGGGAATGGCGGGCATGATAGACACAGGGGCAGATATGATGGTCATCCCTGAAAGGAGATGGCCATTGCATTGGGAACTACAGCCTATGGAGAGCCACATCAGGGCATAGGGGGTGCCCAACTGGCCAGAATATCCAAGGAGCCTGTACAAATTAGGGGACTTGACGGGCAATTGACTTCTGTATGCCCAGCTGTCACCAATTTCCAGGTTCCCCTGTAGAGGAGAGACATCATGTCCCAATGGGGGGTGCGCATCTTGATTTTGAAAACCCCTTGGGATTTTTGATTGTGGCCACTTTGGAGCGCCCTACCCAGAAACTTGAGTTGACCACTGATTCACCAGTTTAGGTAGATCAGTGGCCGCTGAGGAAAGAGAAAAATTGAAGGCACTCAGCGAGCTCATGGAGGAGCAATTGGCTCAAGGAGACAGGCACATAGGTGCAACCTAGAGTTGCCTTTCAAATTTATTGTAATGGGGAAATTGCCATAATTCCATGGGTTGATCTTCCAGTGGGACCAGGACCAGAGGGGCCCTCTCTTAATCATAGAGTGGGTCTTCTTCAGTCACGACCAGTCCAAAACATCACGCAGCCGCAGGAATTGAGGGCACAGCTCGTCAGGAAAGCCAGGATGAGGTTACAAGAACTGGCCTGTTGTGACTTTTCATGTATACATTTGCCAATCAGCCTCTTGAGGATGAAATATCCTCAGCGAAGCTGACCATGGAAATGTTTGAGCATTTCTTAAGGAATCAAGAGACACTGCAGTTTGCCTTGGAAAATTTCACTGGACAGATTTCTGTCCACGCACCTGCACATAAATTGTTTAATTCCAAATTCAATTTGGTACCAAAAGATAAAAGGAGTTGGAAACCACTCGAGGCTCTAACTGTTTTTACCAATGCATTCGGAGCATCCCGAAGGTCAGTAATGACCTGGAAGGATACTTAGACTCAGCAATGGGAGATGGATGTTGAGTATCTTGAGGGATTCCCCCAGATTTCTGAGTTGGCCACAGTGGTTAGAGCATTTGAAAGGTTTTCATAACCATTTAATTTGGTCATTGATTCAGCCTATGTAGCAGGAGTAAGGCAGAAAATGCAGTCCTCAAAGAGATCTCAAACAAGACATTGTGTTGCTCTCTAAATTAATCTATTCTGTCTCCCATTGAGAGCATCCACATTTTGTTATGCACTGAGGTCACACACTGATTTGCCTGGCTTCATTGCAGAAGAGAATCACAGAGCTGATTCCCTTGCCGCTGCTGCCGCTGTTCAGCTGGCAAGGCTTCCTGACTTATTCCAGCAAGTGAAGCTGAGCCATCAAATGTTTCATCTGAATCTGCCTGGTTTGATCAGCCAGTTTCATCTGAGGCGAGATCAGGCCAGAGCCATTGTGGCCACGTGTCCCCACTGCCAGTGCTCAGCCATACCATCACTGGCTGCTGGGGTCAACCCGAGAGGGCTGGGAAGCTGTGAAATGTGGCAAACTGACATCATGCACATCCCCAAATTCAGACAGTTAAGATATGTGCGTGTCTCCATCAATACCTTCTCTGGAGCAATCTGTGCCTCTGGCCACGCAGGAGAAAATGTGTGCATGCAACCAAACACCTGCTGCAAGCCTTTTCTGTGCTGGGGGTCGCTAAAGAAATTAAAACAGATAATGGTCCCACATATGCCTCCAAGGTGTTTAACGAATTCCTGCAGGAATGCAGAGTTGAACACAAAACTGGCATTCCACATTCCCCCACAGGTCAAGCTATGGTTGAGTGGGCCCACCAGTCACTCATGGTTAGTGAATCTAACCATGAACAGCATCTCCCAGGTTATCCACGATTGTGAGACATGTGCTGCTATTAAACAATAAAACACCAATGGGAGTGCAGTGGAGGGCTAAAACCGCAGGAGAGATTGTGCAAAGCCCTCTTCACCATCAACTTTTTGAACTGCTCTATGGAAGACCAGAATACCCCAGTGGTTAAGCATTTCTCTCCACAAGACCAAAGAACATCCGCCTGTGCTGGTGCGGGACCCTGAAAGTGACAGGATTGAGAGGCCATACAAGCTGGGGTTGTTGGTACACCTGCGAATCCACACCCCAGGGGATATGGTGGTTCCCACAAAAGTGGATGAAGCCGTACACTGAAAAACATCCCACGAGACCCCCTGATATCTTGGTGGCAGAAATCGAAAGAGCAGCTAAATGTCTAGGTAGAGAAGGAGATCCAGCCTCCCCATTTTATCCTGATTTCACCCTGTTGAATTTATTTATTGATGAGTTTGTTTAATTTTATTGCCTCTGGTTTGCCTTTGTTTTAGGAGGAGACCCTCCCCAAAATGACAACTCTGTGGATCACTTTCATCCTCCCCATTCTGATGCCAGCCTCGGAGGCTTGGATCATCCCACAGCCCATAAAAAACGTCCGGGTTGCGCTGGAAGAAACCCTCAGACCCACATCTGCCTGTCTACAGCAGCAGCAGAAAATCTGATGTTGACATACCTGGTGGGGATCTCAGCTAAGCTGGATGAACTCCCATTAAGTTTAAAAGCCCTGTTTTATAAAGATAGTTCCCATCCCCCCAATACCAAAGTTGAAATCATATACAAGTATACTGGCCAGTTTATTGAAGTTCGCGCCCCTGTTACCAACCCTTTTCTCCTCTGGACGGGATGGATCCAGGACCTGCCAACAACCTCAGCTGAAGCACAAGAATTTGAGGTCCTGGGTTCTTCCCCTTCCATGTATTGTGTTCGTTCCAAGTTTAAACCCTATTACCCCAAAGGATACATGTTCGGCAGCACAAAAAGGAGTTCCAGGCTGCCCACTGGTGCCAGTCCATTGTTAAAATCAATACAGCCTCTACCATCAGCAGGCATCCCCTCGCCCTCAAGAAGGGTATATTCCTCATCTGCGGGGATCGTGCCTGGGCTGGCATCCCCTCCCCTGGTAGGAGGACCATGTACAATTCAGCGGCTTTCTCTGTTTACCCCCAACAAAACTCATGCTGAAAATTGGCAAAAAAAACTGTGAATTTGACCCGAAAATGGAAATGCAGTGTTGATGAATTGGATGAACACTGTGGTGAAGAAATTATTCAGTGGGCTAAAGGAAAAAAGAGTTGTGGTCTCAGTATTTCTGCCCTGGGTGGGCACAGCCAAGGCTCTAGGTAAATTGGGCCACCTAGAATGCTAGGTGGATAAACAGGCGAACCTGACTTCAACTGCCATCAGCCACCTCCTAGCAGATGAGGAAATAACAAGGTGAGTAACCCTTCAAAACTGGGTGGCTATCGACTTCCTGTTGCTGCTGTACAATCACAATTGCTCAGAATTCGAAGGTCTCTGCTGTCTCAATTTGTCATCAAAATGAGACGACGTCCGCGCCACGCTGAGAAAAATGCTTGACTTAATAGGAAACATGAAACAAGAATCTGAGGACTGGCACAGTAACATCTTCTCAGGATGGGGAATCTCGGGATGGCTCTCTGCCAGCCTCCGGACTGTTACTGTCTTTTTTTCAATTATTGTTATTGTCTTGATTATGTTCTCTGTGTTAAAACGTTGTTGACTTGCGACTGCAACCCAGTTAACATCATCCTCCCCCCAGATAAATGTAGAGTCCTCAAGTTCCCCAGATCCCCAGGTTCCCTCACCTTGGTTTGAAGATGTTAAACTAAACCCCAATCCTTCTTTTTGAAAAAGATAGGGGGAGATGCTGTAGCGGGTATTTATTTTGCTTGTTAAGTTATTGAAAGGATTTCTGTATCCCTTTCCCTTCCCCACCTGCCCTGCTTTTCCTCTGGGGGCAGGCTGCGCAGGCCCGGCCCATCTCCACCATTCCTGCCACACTGAGCTGGCATTGCCCCTTTCACATCCTGCCACTCCCCCTTCCCTGGTTTCTCGCATTTTCTCTGTACCCCATCCCTGAGGTGTCAGTCTATGACTAAGCCTTCTCCCTTTTCCTGCCTGTCTCCCCAAATCCAGCCCTTTGTTCTCACGAATTCCATGTCACTCGCCCCTCTCCCCCCCCCTGTCTCCCCCTGCCAAAGGCCCCCCCACTTTTGAGTAATAAACCTGTGGACTGCAAACTGAGAATCCTCCTCCTGCTTATTTGTTCAATCTCTGTTGGCTGTAGAGCTCGCAGCTCTAAGCCAGTACAGGATTCAGCCTGCTATCCCCAGCCAGCACCCTGCTGGTGTAGTGCCAGAGAGAGTCTGAGCCTTTTACTCCAGCACTGTGACACTGTCCCTTTACATTTTTTTAACTTAGGTGTACCAAACCTCTCCTTGTAGGTGCTCAGAATGTTTTTGAAATGTCAGCCCTTGCCTTATGAGACGAGGGTTGGCAGTGGTGTTTTAAGATTATACAGAAATGTAAGAATCACAGAATCATACTATGGTTTGGATTGAAAGGGACCTGCCATGGGCAGGGATACCTTCCATTAGACCATGGTGCTTAGAGCTCCTTTAAGCTGACCATATACACTTCCAGGGATGGGGTATCCACAACTTCCATGAGCAACCAGTTCCAGTGCTTCACCACCCTTACAGTAAAGAATTCCTTCCTCATAGCTAATCTAAATCTAGTCTTGTTGAAGTTTGAAACCATTCCCCTTTGTCCTGTCACTCTGTGCTCCTGTAAAAAGTCTCTCTCCATCCTTCTTGTAGGCTTCTTTCACATACTGAAAGGCCTCATTTTGGTTACTTGAAGGTTTTTCTTTTCCAGGCTGAACAAACACAACTCTCCCATAGGAGAGGTGCTCCATCCCCTCTAATAATTTCATGTCTGTCCTCTGGACTTGCTCCAATGGGTCATGTTCTTGTGCAGAGGACCCCACAGCTGGATGCAGCACTGCAGGTGGGGACTCAGCAGAGCAGAGCAGAGGGGCAGAATCCTCTCCCTCACTGTGCTGGGCACACTGCTTTATATGCAGCCCAGGACACATTTGGTTTCTGGGCTGTGAGTACACATGGCTGGGACATGTGCAGCCTCTTCAGCACCTCCAAGTCTTTCTCAGCAGGGCTGCTCTGGATCTGTTCATCCCCCAGCCTGTGTTGGTACTGACCAGCAGCACCTTGTACTTGGTCCTGTTAAAACTCATGAGATTACTATAGGCTCACTTCTCAAGCTTGTCAGGTTGTACCAAGGAAAGTATATAGAAAATATCAGTTAGACTGACAATACTTTACATAGACGATTGGTACATTATCTGCTAAAAAAAAGTAGTTTTGCAGAAAAATAGAAATTATGAATAAACAAACTTCCAAAAGCTGCCAGAACTTATACAATGAAACAAGAACTTCATTTTATATGGTAAGGATGCGGAGCACATAAGCTTAATACTGTTCAAGATAACTTTTTAAAAACTTGAATGCTTCTGTGGAAAAGAGGGCAATAATAATAATGGTTGGAAAATGCCTGTCTACAGATAGAAGAGATAGTTCCTGTTTACAGATAGAAGAGATACACCATGTGCTCTGAGAATAATTTGAAATTGATGAATGTTGCTATAACACCAGCACCATTTAGATCAGAAACCAGATTTCAAGGTGGTGCACATTAATAATTCTTGATTGCTTTCCTTAACTGCTGCAAACTTGAAAGAAGCCTTATCATCTTAAAAGCACAGTAGCACCTGATATGGCTTTCTCTATTTCTTACTGTATTTATAACTTGTTTTATAAATTCGAGTCCCCCAAAAAGCCTGCTGCAGAAAAGTTAGTGTTGCAAGAAACAGTTCTTAGAGTCTGACAGGGCTGAAGTCTATGTGCGTTTTCCCTTACAGTGTTTTCCATGTGGAAGCCTTGTCCACACACTATCCTTTATGTTCTGTGTTCTTGTTTACAAAATGAATAGTGAAGCTTGTGAAACAACTACAAGAATAGAACTCCATTGTAAAAATCTAGTTGTGAGTTTTCTAGATCTGCATTTTTTTTTTCATAATTGAAGTCTCTTTTTCCATGGCTCTTTTTCTAAGCAAGAAGACAACTCTGATTGATGGCCTCAGGCTATTACCATCCCCTGTCTCGTAGTTTGTCCAAATTAATGAGTTTCTAGTTTACTTCTCCTAAAAGCTTGTAAATACTAGTAATTTTTAAATCAAGCTTGCCCTGCTTTCTTCTAGAAAGGGGGGAATCTTTGTTCTATGTTTTCTTGATCAAGTGGGTAGCAAATACTGGAGGAAAAGAATTCAAAAAATATCAAATCCTGCAGGGATGAAACATGAAGTGACATGTGACACTTCTCAGCCTGGATATACAAGGCTAGGCTCTGGGCAAGCTTCTTCCCTCACAAGACACATCTTTGACAGGAATAAAGTTTTTTGTGGTTGATTTTGGAGTCACCATTCAACCACAGTGAGACACAACACAAATAAAAACAAAGGGCATTCTAATGAAACTACACTTCTCTTTGGGCATTTATTTTATTGGAGTATAAATCTTTTTGAACGATGTACTTACATAAAATTAAATGCCTCATGTACAAAATACAGAAATTAAACACAGAACCTGAACATCATTAGTATTTTAAACTCCTAGTATATAATCTAAAACTCTAATTTGAATCTGTGCCTTAACACTATTGATATTTCACATTACTGCTACAGTGTCTTTTACACCATGAATATTTTTTCCATTCCTGCATTTAAAATTGCAATTGGTGAAAAAATATTTGCAGGCTGACAAAAACTGAGATAAGCAATGTAAGAGTTGAGGAGAATATGGCTATTCCCTAATGACAGGCTTTCAAATTCATACAATTTTCCAGTGTGGGACATTCTCCATATAGACAATTCGTACCTGGTTTGTTTTCATTTGAAGCCTGGAATGATCAAGAACCAGACTAAGAAACTTAATTTCATAATTGCAAAGTATTAAATCTGGTATTTGATACCTAAGGTGCATAACTGTGAATTAAATCCTTGTTTTATAAGAGAGTGTTAAGTAACTTTGTCATAGCATCATTTTCCCGTCTTTGTCTCTTTCTTTTAACTTACCCTTCAGTAAATATTGCATACTGAACATTAGCATGAATCCTGTGTATTGCTATAATCCTTAGGAATTGTGCAAAGGATATAAGCATTTTTGGCTCTTGAAGGATTTTCTGTAAGGGCTACCTTTGTTGCTGATGAACTCAAATTACAACTAGTTATTCTCAATCACTTTCACAGTGATGAAAAGCTCCTTAGTCGGGGACATGAATCAGGGCATCCATGTATTAAAAAGCAAACCCAGCATCTCTTGCAATTCAGCAGACGGAGTGGACAGAGGAAGGGACAAACTTGAGAAATACAGCCTTCAAAAGGGTTCAAATTAATTACCTTTTAGCACCCACTTACAATATGTACAGTGTGCTGGATGAGCAACTAGGTGGAAATGGAAAGTCAGTGTGTTCCATAAGTGACAAAAAGCCTTCTAAAGCTTTTTCCAGAGTTGCACAGCATATTGAAGTCTTTTTTCAAATTTGGAAAACAAGTAATCTCAAGCACTTCTTTCTCTCTAGCCACTCAAAGCTGGAACAATTGGTTCCTATCCTTTTCTTTACTCATTATATTAACACTTTCCATACACTTACTTTCTGATATTCTTATGCAAGTTGTTTTATTTCTGGGCAGATATACAATATCTTATTGCTATCCCTAGATCAACTCACTGCTTGCTAGGGAACAGTAGTATTTTGTCCCATTTATGTTTTTTGCTATGTGGATAGTGCAAGTTAGAAAGAAATTCATGCTGCAACCACTTCTGCCAGTTGCATACTAATTTGAAACTCTTTCCAGTGCCTGCTGTCTGAAAGAAAAACATTAAAAAAATCTTTTCAGTCAAACAAACCTCTTCTCTCTAAGAGAAATTAGGGCAGGACTGGTTGCACAAAAGCTTTTTCATCAAGCTATACAACTTTAGATAAATACAAACCTTGGGAACCTTGCAGATGACTTCCTCATCATCTGACTGTTAAACTAACAGAACCTGTCAGGATTCTGCTAGGATCCAAGTGAAGGACATGAAGCCGTACCATAGGAGGTTTAGGTCAGGCATTAGGAAAAGGTTTTTCTCCTAGAGGCTGGTTGGGCACTGGAACAGGTTCCCCAGGGAAGTGCTTATAGTCCATAGCCTCTTTGAGCTGAAAAAGTGTTTGGATAAGGCTCTCAGGCACATGTGGGATTCTCGCGGTAGTCCTGTGCAAGATCCTAGGATGATCCTTGTGAATCACTTCCAACTCAAGATACTCTATGATTCTACGGACCACATTTCTCTTGAACATACCTTAATTTCAGAAGCTGTAATTCTGCATTTCAAGCGTGCTAACATATTACTATTTGCCACAAGCATTTGAGATGTGCTACTCAGAGTCATCAGTCTGTGCAACTACTATGATTTTTGCCCCGACACCCTCTTCTCAATCGTACCTGGATGCAAACTTATACTATACTGACTGTCTTAACATGAGAAGCAGGACGGCGGTAGGACACGTTATAACTTCCCCATTGCGAGCTGTTTGCTTTGTGGGTATTAATTGAACCGGTCCACAGCATAAAATCTTTTGAAGTGTTCCCGTGATCACAGAAGAAAAAGTATCCAAAATACAGACAACAGTGTAAGGGAAGCCTTTTAAAAGAAATCTGCGCATCCCTTTTCCCCTTTGCCGACCTCGGGCAGGAGGTCTCTTGTCGAGCACGGTGCCTCGGAGGCCGACGGTCCCCGGCGCCCGGGGAGCGGCAGGCAGGAGCACGGGACACGCGCCGCTTCCCACGCTCTTGCCGCCTGGACGGACGGACGGACGGACTAGAATTGTTTTTTTTTGTTTTTTTGCCCTCCACCTCGACCTCCGCACACCAGCGATTTGGCAGTAGGGCGAAAAGCAGGAAAGCCGGAAGCACCTAAAAAAAACCCCAACCAAACAAAAACCCCAAACCCGAACAACAAATCCACAGCTCCCAGCGGGCAGACGCACCTCCGAGAGCCACTGGCAAGCCCCTGCCGCCGCGGCCCAGCCAGGGGCCGCGGGCTCGGCTGGGGCGCTGACGTCCAGGGCCGTCCAGCCCCGCCCTATCCCCGCCCCATCCCGACCGATGCCGGACACATCCGGAGACTCCCGAGCTCCCCCCACGCCCGGCTCCACCGCCCTTGTTCCTCGGGCGGGGACTCGCTTCCTTTCCCGACTCCCCCTTCCCACCCTCCTCCCAGTCAAGATGGAGGACGGCAGTTGCTGCGGTCGCTGGTACTGCGGTGGCTAGGGCAGTTGCTGCTCCTCTGGATCGCTCCTCGGTCCTTCTTAAAAAAAAAAAGGGAAAAGGGGAAAAAAAAAGGCTAGAAACATTCCTTTTTTCTCCACCCACCGGCTGCTCGCTGCGCGGATCGCTGGCCCTTCCCATGCCGTCGTCGTCGTC
This sequence comes from Anthoscopus minutus, assembly GCA_013399455.1. Classification (NCBI taxonomy): domain Eukaryota; kingdom Metazoa; phylum Chordata; class Aves; order Passeriformes; family Paridae; genus Anthoscopus; species Anthoscopus minutus. The sequence goes on along the minus strand of VWYI01008035.1, from coordinate 17,738 downwards.
GCCCTCTTCTTCCTCCTCCTCCTTCTCCTCCTCCTCCCGCGATTGTCTGCGCTCCGGCTGCCGCCCGCCCGCTCGCCCGGACTCCCTGCATGCACACGCCGCCTCCTAGGTGGCTGCGGGGGGTGCACGCTCCCGGAGCTGCCATTCCGCACATACCTTCATGTCCCTGCGCTCGTTGCGGCCGTCCGCCGCCGCCCCGCATCGCTCGCCCGCTCCGGCTGCCGCCCTGACGGCCGCTCCCGCCCGGAGGTGAAGCCGGGATCCGCGGAGGGGGCGACGGGGTCGGTGGCGGGTCTCGCCCGACACACGCAGCAGCAGCAGCCATGAGCAGCGCCGCTACCGCCACCTCCGCCGCCACCACGGCCGGCAGCGGCGCGGGGGAAGGCGCGGAGGAGGCGGCCAAGGACTCGGCGGACATCGCAGCATTCTTCCGATCCGGTGAGTGCGATCCTCTCCTGGGGGAACGGGGAGGAAGGGCCGGCAGTGAGACTGCGGCTGGAGGTAGAGGCGAAAGGTGGTCCTGAGGAAGCGACGTCTTCCCACTGGAGCCGGGAAAGGAGGCAAGGGCAGCTGGCTTTGTCATGTGGCCTCGGGGAAGGCTCGCCTGTCTCGCTGCCGGGGCCGCAGCGGCATTGCCCGTCCGTTCCTCCGGAGAGGCGGCGAAGAGGGTCGAGGCCCCCGTCCCGTGCCGGGGACAGCGGGTCTTAGGCACAGCAACTCACGGGAGGGACGCCACCCTCGCCGGCAGAAATGAGGCTTGAAAACGGGGGTGGCGGCGGCGGCGCGGCCCAACCTGGAGGGTGCGGGGCTGCTGCTGCCGCGGGGCGGTGTCGCCCATGACAGGTGCGATTCTGCCTCCCATACCGGCCCGGTAGCGGGCGCGTTACAGGGGCCGGGCGGCACCACCCCGTAACAGGCGGACCCGAGTCCCCCGAAAATGTCCCGCCGGGGATTGCGGAGCCGGAGAGGGGTGGAGGGGCCCCTCCGATCCGGGAAGCCCAGGATGTCGGCGGGGCGGGAAGGGTGAGTGGGGCCGCAGGGCTGCGGAGAGCTGGTTGCGCCGACCGGGGCCCCCGCGGAGGCCGGCGAGCAGGCAACATGACACCGCTATAAAAGGCAGCGCTCCTCCGGTGCCATGCTGCTGGGTGGCGGCACAGGCCAGGGATGGGAGAAGTGGCATGGAAAGTGGATTTTCTAAGGAGAAGCGAAAGAGGCAAACAAAAAGCGAAAACCGTGTTAAGGGGATGTCGCTGTCTCAGCCGAGGCGGGGCAGCATCGGCTGTCGGGCGCTGCTGGGCTGGGAAGCCGGGCGCGGCGCGGAATATCGGGAGGAGAAGGAGGGGAGCCTGTTGACAGACTGCTGGGATGAAAAAAAATGGAGGCTGCCTTCTCCCTCGGTGTTTACTCTCGGCACGCAACCAGGCGGGGAGGACGGCTGCGCCCACCGCCGAGACGCTGTCCCCTGGGAGATAGCAGCGGAGAAGGCAGGACTACCCGAGCCGCACGGATCGCCGGCGGCGGGGACGCAGCCCTGCCGGCAAGCCTGGGCGGCGGCAGGGCCGGAGCCTTCCCCCGGTGCCGGCCGCCCTCCCCCGAGTGCCGGCGGCTCCTCCCCTCCGACAGCTCCGAGCCTCCCAGGGCCCCCCCGGCCATCGCTCCGGGCGGGGCGGCCGGGCTGGGTTGGGCACTTGCTCCTTTTGGGAGCCTGAAAAGGAGCGGCGAGTAAGGAAAATGCAGACTCACCGCTCGAAAGATGAGGGAGTTGGCCGATTTCGTGTGTAAAAAATAATGATGGCAGTAGTAATAATAGTAGTAAAAGCTGTGTTCATTGGATTTTTAGGAAAGTCCACGTGAGAAGGGAGAAACGGTGTAATCAGTGCTACTTGCAGTCGATGGTTCTTCTCAGTGTGTTTGGTTTCATGGGGGTGAAGGAGGAGGTGTGATGTTAGCAGGCATCCCAGAAGCAGGGCTGGGAGCTGCAGTTGCATGGATAGAGGGACCGAACAGGGGGCTGTATCCATTCTGGAGGACTTGATGCTCCCGAAGCAACCTGCCTTACATGACAGCCATTGAGTGTGAAACTCTTTGTCAAGATTATGGCCTTGGTGGGTTTTATCGTGGAGGAAGGACTGAGCTTTAGCGTTCCCAGGAAAAAAAAATCTCAATGAAAGCAAAATGATAGATTAGAATAGTAGGCTTACAAACAGTAGTCTGCCTAGTGTAGTTACAAATGGATGCTTTTAACCTTGCAGTTTTGGAAGACTCTGCCAGCTGTATTAATAATCAACTTCCACATTTGTGTGTAGGTTGAGGGATGCTACAACTCGTAAACTCATGAGTGGTGCAGTGATGACTTCTGATGCTGGTAACTTTTGATAGCATGGAAGTTGCACTGAGCTCAGTCTTGCAGCAACTGAAAATCTTAAAGCAGTAGAAGGACATGCTTATCAAAAATCCCTTAGAGCAGATTTAACAACTGGCATTCTCATTTCCATATTTACAAGTGGAGATTATCTGGTTCAGCCTGGGCTCTAACATACACTGAAAAATGTTCTGGCAGCTGTTGTGGGTGTTTGGCGTTGGGAAGAGCTCTTTGAATTCTGCTTCTGTACATGATCCACTCTTCTATAAGGAGAGGGCCTGTTAAGAGATCTCTGGTGCTTCCCTTTGTTTGAACAACAGGCACGGTTTTTTTCAGTGAAACACAATGGGCGCAGAGATCAATGAATAAGGAAAAAACTTTGTTTGGTGCACTTAGGAGCAGACAAAATATTTTCTCTTTACAGAATTTACAATGACAAATGATTCCTTCTTCCCATCACTTGTAGAGAATATTAGCAAAGCTATAGCTGTTACTTAAAAGAGAAAATTAGTAAAAATGTTGCAGTGTTTTCCAGGAGGAAAAAAAAATCCCAACAACAAAAAGCTTGCCTAAACAATAATTTCTAATCTTGAGTTGGTTAAATTGGTCAGTTGAGCTGCCAAGTGGGATTATTGGCTTGCCTCCTGTTCTTTTGTAAGACTAAGCTTGAAGTAGAATTAAAGTAGCCTGAAGAATGGATTTTCAGTATTTGGAAGGTTTTGTTAGGATATTGAACAGCAGCTAGGTTCACATCACTTGAAATGTGCACATTTTCAGTTTTCACTTTGTTTATGTAAATGTAAACTCACTCTTGAGTTGTTGGGGATATAAAGTTGAAGTTGAAATGTGAGGAAAGCACCTGAACTGGAAGTGAGGTGGTGGTAGTAGGAACGCATAAAGACCATGTTTCTTGAATGTAAATGAGGACTCCCTTTATTGGAATTGGAAGAAATTGAGGCAGATTGTTTTCTGTTAAATATTTGGTATCTAAATCTCATTATTTGAAGTTGAGAAGAGTATCTTGTTAGGTCTGTCACCTTTGTGGCAGGATTGATAGTAAACAACCAGCTGATAACTCTTCACATTTGCGAGCTGAAAGTGGATGTAGTTATTTCCTGAAAGATAGTTTTTTTTGAGTGGCTTCTACAAGCTGCAGTAACTTCATTCATATACGGACAAATGATACCGTTTTCAAAGCCATTGAGGATATTAGTGTTGTCGACACCTGTTTATGTGAACACTTGGCACATTCCTAGAAGGAGCACAATTTACATACTGAGCAATGAAAAGGGATCCTGTTGAGGAAAAAAAGTGCTTGAAAAACAAAGGAAAAACAGGGGGCCCCAAAATTCCTATCACTAAGGTGAAGAAATGCCCAGGCTTTTCTAGGTCAAATCTGAATATAATTGTTAGTTGTACTTCATCCCTTGATATGGGAGAACAAAAAAGTGTAGGATTTTGCATCTAAAACCTAATGTACACAGGTGGCAGCAATCCTTTTCTCAAGAGAAGGAGTAAGTCTGAGATGAATGTGGGTCTGGAGGGGAAGTGGGTGTTCCAAATAGACAGTTCAGTTTGCCACCTCTCTCAAGGTGAAGTTAGAGAACATGCTGGTAGGCAGAATAACTTTAAATAGCACCTGGTTCTAATGTCATACACTTAGTGTATCATGCTTGTTGCATGTGTTTCTTAATGGAAGCTTAATGATAAATGAATTTAAGACTTTTGTTTGGGAGGTGTGTTTAGGTACCAAAATGAACATATGAGTATTTTAGGAAATCAATGCTGAGATTTGTTATGGGTGTGGACATTTGAAGACTTCTGCAAGTACTAGTAACTTGAGACTTGTGTCAGTCTGGGTTTGACTAAGTCTGCTTATAGCAACCTGTGCTGATAGTTGCTTGAATAGTTGAGACCTTAGAAAAATTATTAAGGACTGTAATGAAAACTTGATTCTCTTCTTTTTCTCTTAAATAATGATCTTGTTTGTTTTATTTTCATGAACATCATCACTTAATACTGAAAAGATAGAAGAAAGCATTTAGAAATGTGTTATTTCAAGTTTACACGGAGTACTTATATTTTATTGCTTTATATACTGTTGCCTTGCTTGCTTGCTTGCTTTATGTTCGTGTCCTGTGTGATAGTGGCTATCATAGTAGAGAAAGAAGAGGGAAAGGAGAGAGGGTTGGGGAAGATTACGTGGTAAAGAAAAGGCAAGCATACTATTAAAATGCAGCAGTTTTTTTCAATAATACTGCTATTAAAACCACACTATCATTTAGATCATGGGCAGAACGGCTTTCAAGGTAGGCATTAAATGTGAAAAACAAGTCAAATTTCTATCTGAAAACCATGAAGCAGAACATACCATCTATAAAGTTAAGACCGGTGAATCTTCTTAGGAAGGTAACTATCTACTGGTGATGTGTAGTAGCTAACTTAGAGAGAAGGTAGTCAGAGCTCTGGCTGTTGCTTACTTGGTGTGACAGTTGGAGCAGTTACAGAGTAGTTACATGTATCTGACTGAAATCATCTAATGGTGAAGCCAAAAGTGAAGTTTTGCCAGCCAACACTGGTGGTAGCTCACATGACAGCTCCTTGCTGTCCTCTGCAGGGAGTACTGGTTCTGAGCCCTGTGGCTGTCAGGAGCTGAGGTGTATTTTGAGAAGTGGTGAGCATGTAGAGAATGTAAAGTATGAAACAAGTTGTCCATTATTTCTTGTGACTTAAAGTGATAACAGCATTTGTATTAAATAAATAAACACAGCAAAAATTTACAGTGTTGTGTAAACTTTTCAAGAATCTGTTAGTTTGTGCTTTGAGTTGCATTAGGAAATGAGAAGGTTGCAGCAGTATAGCTGTCATTAGTGCTTGCTGACCTGGGCTGAAGAAGTGGGCTCTTTTGTGAAGGTTTGATCCAATTCCAGAAGTATCCATTTTAATAAGATGGTTGAGGCAGGGTGATGTGTGTGAGAGGAAGAGGCTTGTAACATCTGTGATAGCTGATTCAGTTGATAAACTGAATGCACATTTGGAGTGGAAGGTAAACGGTAGTTAGAGAAAAGTCAGGTCCATTCTTGGAAGGAGTACATTTGAGCTGGCACTAAGTGCTGATGTGCTCAGAAAGGAGCTGACAGAAGTAGGAAGAGACTTGGTACAGCCAAGGCTTTCATCAGTTGCAGAACTCAGTCACTGTGTAGAAGATAGGTAGTAGAAGTTTCTTACAGAAGTGGTTTGTCTCCGGTTAAATGTGTCCCGCAGCAACCTAAGAGAAATAGATGTGAATTTCAGCCTGAAATATCATGACTTCCAAAAGCTTTGGCATGTAAAATCACTATCTTGGTAAATAAAATCTGAAGAAAGACTTTCTTTACCCCAATATATAGAAAAAATATTAATATTTCTCTACTCCTTTTCAAGTGAAAAGAAAACCTAAAATAATTCTATTGTCAAAAAATGTTTAGGTGCAGTCTGCTAGGTCACTTTAATAGGGTGAAACTGCATAGTGATTTTTGGTCTGCATCTTGAAGAAAGAGGAGATCACTGAAACAGCTGTTCTTCATGGTCAGCAAAAGTGTTAAAATAGTAAAGACACATAGAAATTTTGGAAATGCAGTGGTGGTTAAAGGAAAGTGGGTGATAATTTTAAAGAGAGCAGGAGAAACGATTTTTTCTGCTTGATGTTGGTAAGAACCAAGTTTAATCTTAAAAAAAAGCTACAAGGTAAATGAAAAGCCCATGAAGGTCACTGCAGGCTATTTAATGACTATGATAATGACATCTATTTGTTGTTCTCATGAAGAAATTTGCCTGATTTGGAGAAAGATCTTTGTTTAACTTAACATTTTTCTTGGCATGGTAAAATAAAAAAATACACTACTGATGAAGTAATACTGGTGATCTGCAAAGCTGAGTCATATTCCTTCAGGAAGGGTACTGCAGTTTTGAGAAAACAGATCACTTACCCAGTAGTGAGGAGGAGGAATTGGAATGACAAGGAACAACTAAAATGCTTTTAGCAGTAGACACGACAGTACATTAAAGCATCTGATTTTCAGCCTCTAGAGTAGGTTGTTGAATGGATACACAAAGAGGAGGGTCATAAATGAATTGTGTCCACAAAGTTTCACAAAACAGTCTGAGTGACAAGACTGTGCTTTAAAGATACAAAGCCCGTTCCACTGGTTTCTTTGCCAAATCACTGCTCTAAGTAATTTGAAATTGCCTAATTGTGCATTTGTTTAGAAAACAGGGTTGTTTTTCAAGGCTGTTGATGGAATCTTCTGAAATAATATAGTCAAATTTGTTTAATCTCCTGTGTTACTGCCTTGCGTAAGTGGCAGTAGCACTGTTTAATATAAACAACTGCAAATATATAACACGTTTTCCTACTGAGCAGTGCTGAGCTATGTCTTTTGCTGGTACTTCTGAATAGGATGTTTTGTAATCTGGACCTTACTGAACAACTGAAATAGGCATTAGTGTTTTATAATTATGGTGGGAAGAGACAGCAATCTTTACAGGGAGATTGGATTATTATTTTTTTTTTGTCTCTCAGGGTCCAACATGTTGAGGAAGCAAGATGTAAAGTATAGGGAGAAAAATGTAGACTTCCAGCATTCAAAATACATCAGGGGTTTGCTTTATGTGTTCTACTATAGGTATAGTATAATGTGCTTGGATAATTCCCACAAATCTGTGCAAGAGTCAGGATGATGTTACCGGCATGTGTAATAGTCTGACATGAGTCTGAGATTCAGGAACATTTGTTTTACTAGTGTGCATGAGGATACATGTGTGCATGTATGTATATACTGTCAAACTAAATATTCTGCGTGGCTTCAAAAACTTGAGTTTATGTGACAAATCTCTTTGTTAAAAAGTTGGAGAAAGTGTTCTGGGCAGCAGGTGCTGAACAGGGCTACTGTGAGTAATCCAAATGCATTCTAGTCATCTGTGAAACCACCCAGAGCTTAATTACTCATGTTTTCTTGTAGTCTTAGTGCATGTATGAACAGTAGTAGTTATTCCTGAGGTGTCTGTAGAGTGTGTAAACACCAGTAGTGATTTTTGTGGTTAGATTTGTACATGACTGATTAGCAGTTAGTCTGAGGATCCAGGGTTATAATGAAGTGAGATTTTCTAAATCCTAAAAATGAACAGGAAAATACACTACAGAAAGATAGGGCTTACATGGACCTAGGGCTCAGGTAAATATCTACTTGTTTTTGTCTAGTCTGTATCTCAGTTATTGCATGAAAGGGTGTTGGGGATTAGTATCCTTCTTTTGTTCCTTCTCAGATAGTGGAATTTTTCCCCATTAGCTGAGAGGAAACTTGGTGGCTGGTACTTCTTGGGTGCTTAAAAAAACCGAAGAATCAGCTGGGCCCAGGGGGCAGCTGGAAGGGAGCTGGGCTTTTGTCCTTCTGCCAGAGAGCAGGACAGACACTCTCAGAGCTGTTTCTGCTGGGGAGAAGAGGATTTTGCCATCATCTAGACAGAGCGGCTGCTGCTTCTTCTTCTTCTCCGTTTGTGGCCCTCGCACCCCCTGTCCTGCCAGACGTGCTGCAGCACCAGCTGACCACCACGGAGCTGCTGATCCATCTCATCCACTGGCCCGGGATTCCTCATTCCTGCCGTTTCCAGTAAGGGGTTCCTCAGAGCCCTGCAGGAGCTCCGTGACTGACTACTCGCAGAAGATTTGTGAGGCACCACCTCTCCTCCACTTTTCCCGTGTTGACTGAGATGGGGTCCCTGTTCTGTTGTTAATACTGTAGTTATTATTGTTGGTTTACCTTATTATACATATTAGTAAAGAACTGTTATTCCTATTCCCATATCTCTGCCTGAGAGCCCCTTGTTTTCAAAATAATAATTTGCAGGGAAAGGGGGGGGCTTACATTTTTTCATTTCAAGAGAGGTTCCTGCCTTCCTTAACAGATACCTGTCTTAAAAACCGTGACAAAGAGCGATTCAAAATCCAAAGCTTTAGCCTTTATACAGATTATATGCCTTTTTTTGGAATAATGTTGTGGAAACCTTCGGCCTTATGGTATACTTTATCAAGGCATTTGGTCAAAGGCTGTTCAACTAAAGTTTGTTATGGTCACATAGCTGGTTAATAATTTTGACGCCATCAAACAATGAAAAATGTTATTGGTTGAATTTAATGAAAGCAGAGGTGTTTGAAGTCTTGGGGACTGTTTGTTTTCAGAGCCCCAATAGATGGTAAATGTTGGGAAGAAATCAGGTGACATTTCTTAAAGTGTGTCCTAGGTAATAATGGAAGGATACATCAGGAACATTCCAAGAAGTGAATTAGATTAAATGGAGTGTTTAAATACCAAATATTACTTGGATAACCTCCTATGCTACACAATGAACTTCACTGTATCCATTGTGTGGTCTTGGCTGTACAGTGTTGGATATAATTTTCTACTGATCTTAAGGTAATAAGTTCTTCAGTTTGCAAGTGTTTGTTATGTCACTGACTTCTGGGCATTTTGAGTTAAGCAGCATTGAGTACAAAGATGGTGCCATTTTTTGAGGTCATAAAAATACCCTCTTCTAAAATCTTTAGGCCAAGGTCAGAGTGTCTTTGCCCTTTGCAGATCTCCTATTCCTTGAATTCTAGATGTATACAACTGAAGGCACAAGAAAAAAATGTAGAAAGCTGTCAGCAAATCAAGGCGAATTGAAATATAAATTGCTTGGATTGTCCTGTTCTTTGCAGAAGTCGATAGCACATAGTATGTTGAACATCAGATTTAAGAAGATGCCAAACTTTCTTTAGAGGCCTTTTTCTGTCTTTTACTATAGAGTAGTAAAGTAGGATATGATTTCTCTGCTGAAGAAACTGAATATCCATTGCTGTTGTTTATTTTTTTCAACAAACCTTTATTCTCAATATTTTTATTTATTGGCTTTATTGATGGTAGTTGGCAGCTTAATTTTGGTTGATACTGTGCATTGGCTTGGTCCTAAAAGAATGGAAATGAAACGGCTTACAGCAGTAGCTTATGGTCTTTACACGTCTTAAAGTCACGTTTCCTGTGCTTTAAGTACTTGTTTTCTGCAGTTGAAGATAGGCTTGCCATAGTTTGCAAAGTTCAGAGAAGAAATCAGTGCTGTGCATTGCTTAACTGATAGGGTATCATGTGAGGCAGGCTTCTGTAAGGGCAACAGAGGCAAATCTAACTAAAATTTATTAGGACAGTCGCACCTTCAGATGGAAAGATCATAATGTCTTACCTAATGACTTGTTGATTGGCTGTTGATGGGGTGTTGCAGGGGGCCTGGGGACCGGTCTCAGCTAGCTCTGGTCCCTGCTCTGGACCCCGGCTCCACAAACCCTCATGGACAAAAGCAAAAGACAAAAGCCGCTCCTCTCCTTGGGACCAAAAATATCCCACAGTTTATTGCAGAACTAACTCATGTGGTGTCTGGGAAAAGAAAAACGGAGATCAGGGGTCCCTCGGCCTGAGATAAACCCAGGGAGAGGCGACGGAGGGGAAAGGTCACAGCCAGTGATACACCTGATGGGAGGGGCGAGGGGAGGGAGCAATCCCAGGAAGAAAACCCACCAACATAAGACTTGGGGGAGAGAGGTGTGTGTGAAACAAGCCACGTGATACAACATAAACTACTCAGTCCAAATAACAAAACCACCCAGTGCAAAATAATAACTAAATGAGCTATTCATTGCACCACAACAGGCTGTCATGGTTTAGGATTGGTGTTCTCCTCACTCCACTTGCTCACTCCCCCTCCTTATCCCCCATGGCTATCCCCTATGGCAGGATGGAGAGGAGAATTGGAGGCGCAAAAGGTAAAGATTATGGGTTAAGATAAGAGCAATTTACTGGGAACAGTAATGAGATAAGAAAACAGACAGTAATCATACAAATGATAGAGTGTACAAGAAAAATGTTATTGCTCACTCCTTGTGGGAGCTCCCAACATTCCCTGACTGCTCCCAATGCCTGCATTGATGTGGGAGTGAGCCCTTCCCCTTGTTGCCAGAAAATGACATGAGGTGATACTCCAGGTCCTAATCCTGTCCCCTCCAGGCCAGAACCAGGACACTGCCTTGTTAATGCTTTATATTAAATAAATAAATAAATAAAAAAACCCCAAGATAACGGCTTTTCCACAAGTAGTGGAAGGCTATCTTTGGATGAAAAATAAGGACTCGTACTTGACTGAATTTCTTGCCTTGGTGGCTGAGCAGAAAGTTACAAAACTGAATTTCATTTATGTCCTTATTTTGGAAAAGTTGTACTGTTTGTCTGTTGAATTACCAAGGCGGGAGACCCAAATCAAGCCTGTTTATTGTAAGAGAAGGTGATAAAATACAGGTTGTCTTGTGATGCTTGTAGAGTTTAGCCATGACATGCTTTAACCTGTCAGTGCAGAAAGAGCAGTCAATATCTTTTCTAGTACAGCGTGGGGATTGGAGTAAAATTTGCACATGGCTTAACTCAGAACAAGGGTGTAATTCAGCCAACAATAACCACTCGGGGTGTGTGTGTGTTAACTTTTTTTTTTAAAGCTTAGAATCAGATGCATCCTACCCTAGCTAAAGGGAAACATTTTAGAAGCTCTGATACATTTGCATAGATGAAGGAAGGAAATGTCCAAAAGAGTCAAAAGCTAAAAATAGATCAGTTTACTGAGATGATTCCTGTGGGTGGGAATTGATGAACTAAATATAAATCTAAATTTGAATCTTTGTGACTTACATGACTGAGTGATGTAACCCCTTTTGGGTATTGCTGCTGTTATAAATGAAATGGGCAAAATTAATACTCAAAAGAATTTATTAATTTGTCAAAATATAAATTTTGAAAAGCCACAAGCAAGGTTGGCCTCAAGCCAGGTGATCGGGGCTGGAGAAACGGAGCCTAGTCTCTGTCAGACTGCGCTCATGAGGAATGGTTTCCCCAAGCTGTCTCATCTAGTGTGGCTTTTTATACATTTTTTCTGAGATATCGTTTTTTTTCTCCACAAGATATCAAGGTCTGTTTGCCTTTTCTTCTTTTTTATGATGAAAGTCTTTCTTTCTTCTGGTGATGGTATGAGGAGTCTTCCCAGAATTGTAGGAATAATTTAGGTGAAAATTCTTCAAAATGGGTATTTTCTGACGACACACTTTTTCTCACATACAACTTTATAGTAGACAGCTTCAGAAGAAAGCTTGTCTCAAGATTTGTGAGTTTGCTTTGCTTTCAATAGAGAGCACTGAGAAGTCTGATTCAATCGTGACAATTATTGTTACAGCGTAGTTTATCTTCCTGGAAAAGTGGATTGTGAGGTGTGTTGGGGGTTTTTTGTTTGTTTTGAAGAACTCAGTGGAAATGATATCTCCTGATTCTGCTGAACAGTTTTAAACCAGTAGCAATTAGAACCAGTATCTGTGAGGTTAAAAAGGAGTGTAATTTTTTCCCCAACTTCTTCAAAAAGCAGTACATTTGCCTCTATCATATCTGTACATAGAAAGAATGATAACTTGAACATCAAGAATGGATGTTTGGCTGTCTAAAGGGGTTTGCTCTTTGACTTGCCGTAAATCAAAGTTTAGAAGCTATCAGCTTTCCTTTGAGGTAAAGCAAGTAAGCTTGTTTGAGTGTGTAAAATTTGTGTAATGGGAAAAAATACAGGAAAAACTCTTAATATTGTGAGTGTTGTAGATTACTGTAGTTATATGACTGTGGTAGTGCCATGGAAATGGAGATAAGCAAATTTCCCTTCTTCGTTGACTAACCATGTACATTTTTTGGATAACTAGTGGCAACCAGCACAGTACTGCTAACTGAAAACTGACCTTTTCTAGTGTTTTTAAAGTAGGGACAGTGCAGCTGAATCCCTGTGGTTTAGCATTTGCCAACTGCTAGTGAAGAGTGATTCCTTCATAATGGTAATTCTAAAGCTTTGCATTGGAGAAGTGAAGTAAATTTATTAATGCACTGACATTGCCAGTAAAAGAAATGTTTCCATTTACAAATACAGTAAATGTAATAGGATATTCTGGGTAAAAATGGTAGTGTTGATTAGATTAACTTCAAGCAGTAACTCTTCACCCATCGCTCCCACAAGAACTGAGAGTTTTTTTACTCAATACCTTCCCTTTTTTTACTATATCATTTACTGTAGGTTATTGGCTTGGCAGATGTCTAAACAGTTGTGCTCTTATTTGCTTTATGTTTTTGTTTGGTTTTCCAGCGGAGCCTGAGAATGTTTGTTTTTGCAAGGTTGTTTTGAAAAAAATTGGAGTCTTTGATTACTAAAAATAATATTTGTTCCAAGCAGCAGTTTGTCTGTTAAAGCAATGAGCAGTTTGCAGCAAAACAACTGACTACCTACTGTCATGGTTATATACCAACATGGCAATTTAAACTTTGTATTTATGGAAGATCTTGTTATATAGCAAAGTATGAGAACTACTGTGTTGAAAATCTCATATTTTTCTAGAATAGGCTTTTGGAATTAATTTGTCCATGTTGCTGTCTCCACTGTGTTAACCAACTGTTAGAAAGTTAAAGCTGTAAAACCGTTTTTCAACAGCACTTGGTTACCAACTGGGTGTGTACGCAACCTGTGGTGTTTCTGCTACTAGGCAAGTTCATGAGCAGGATTTAACTTGCAGTTCATGTCCATTGAGACAACATAGAGCAAGATGATGCTGCTCTCCAATGCTGTAAATGTCCTCTAGACAGTGAAAAGAAGCGACAGAGCTCTATGTTTTAATGTGGTAAGCAAGGATGGATATACCTTGATACTCAGGTGGAACACTTAAAGTGCAGTCTGGGCTGCCAGAGCTCAATTCCCTCTGTGCACATTCTGAAACTTATCTGTTGATACGGCAGCAAATGACAACAGGGGGTTTTGTGGTCTTGAGCACCCAAAATAGTATCTTAAGCTTTAATTTATTTATTTGTGAAGTGTTTTTACTACTTGGGGTAGGAATCTCACCCCCATTTGTCTCCTTTGCTAAATACTTTGGTCTCTGGCTCCTATTCTGACTTGAGAGGTGGGATACCAAATCATCAGGTGTGAGATCTCCTAGTTTAATGAGACTTGTTTAACCACAGGAGAGATGGATGTTAGAGGAGGGATAGGCATCTTTTTCCGGAGTGGCTTTTCACTGTGCTGTTTTCTCTACTTCTGTGATCCCTTCTTTTGTTCCTTTTAGTCAATAAATAAGACAGAGGTCCAGCAGACAATAAGTTCAATCACGAGGCATCAGTGTTCATCTCTACATGAGGCCCATTCTGTGCACATGGGTAAGTAGGGGGTCCTGTGGAAAAGTCCTGCAGAGTTTGTGAAATACAGCATGTGCTGCACTGACAAATAAGGATTGTACGGACTGCCTTAATGCTGCATTACCTAGTTTTTGAATCCTCTTTGTGGCTATTTCAATCACACCTGGTCCTATCTCAATTAAGTAATTGTTTAGAGTTTATGTAAAGTTTTTATTAAATGCCTTAGTGGATGATAGTAGATGGCATTAGTTTTATCAGGTGGCACTAGTTAGTATGTTATATCAGAGGTATTTTCACTGTGTAAAATGATTTTTGTCACTTGAGCATCATCTTAGTTCTGCCACAGTAATAAAAGTTAAATGAAGCAAGATGTAAAAATTATCAAATACCAAGGAGGAAGAAGGAACCAATTTATATACTTTCCTTTCACAAGCAATAGATAATTAAGATTGACAAGACAAAATATGTTCTCAGGTAAGGAAAGCTTTCCACAGCATAATAAGCTAGGATTTACATGCAAAACACCTGTGGAAGAATATATGACACTGAAGGACTTAATTGGAAGTTCATCATGATAAGTGACCTAAATTATTGCATTCTTTATTTTGCCAGTTACATGGACTAAAATTGCTGCTTTTCTGAACTGAACTGAACTGTCATGTGATCTTCAAGAAAGTATCCAAAAGGAGATAAAGGGGTGCCTTTTCACATGATATGAGAGAGTTATAATGTTGCTGTTTACCAGCTGCATTCTTCCTGCTTTGTGGAATAGAAATTGACTGAATATATGAAATAACTGTTTACATGTCAAAGGAAATATCATAATGGAATGAAATGTATTCCTTATTGAAAGGTGACTGGTAGAGAGCTAATTATCAGAAACAAAATAACCCTGTATCTCCCTAGTGGAGTTTGGTGTCAAAGGTGACAGACATCTGAAAATGTTGGAATTATGTTTGAAATGTCAATATTTGTTAGTTTCCAAGTCCTGTGTTAGGGTTTGGTTAGCTTTTAAGCAGTGCACTGTGTAAGGGCAGTATTACCAGCCACATTTAAATCAGGAATGAATTACATATATTTAAGTGGTGGATTTCTCATCCAGGCATCCATTTCTTTTGCAGAAAATTTGAGAATAGTGCCAGAATTCAAGTCAATATCTGTTTATATTACACTGTTGATATTGGGGGAAAGGGAGAGAGAAGCAAGTAAAACAGTTGCTTGTTCTGGAGACCAGTCAAGCTGTTGCTAACTAGTGAGACAGGACATCTGTGTGAATTGCTGAGTTTGTTGTAGTTCAAGTACAGTTCTGGAGAAAAATCTCTGCTGTCCTTGCTTCTGCCCAAATATATTAAAGTTTGGCGCTGATATGAGACGTACTCTTTGAGAAAGCAGCAGTAGCTGTCTAGCGGCAGGCAGGGGTATATATGAGACAGTGAAGGATGGAAGAAAATCAAGGAAAAAATTAATTGACAGAATTAAGGGTGAGGGTCAGTTTGCTTATAGAAATACTGGAAATCACCACACTACCTACCTACGGCAAAAGCTGCTGTTTCTGTTGTGGTTAAGGTCTTACACTGAAACAGAACTAATACTGTTAATGTACACAGATTAATAGATGAAAGGGAGCCTGAATTTTCACAGGCATTTGACAGAAAATGTGCTCTTCCTCTGAAGCAACCACCAGTTTCAAGGCCAAAAGGAAGCCTTTCTTGTTTTAAAGCACAGAACAACAAGGACAAGCCTAAGCAGAAGAATGGAAGGGAGATAATGGATATATGATGCAGAAGACTTGGGATTGGAAGTGCAGTGAGGTCATGAAGAGAACTGACCCTTGAAAGGAATGTAAAGGCGGGTTGTGTTTTTATGTACCGTGCTGCTCAGATGTTCGCTTTACAGGGATAATGTGCTCAAATCAGAGAGACAAGCTGTTAATAGTCCCTGCCCTAGATAGAGCTAATGTTTTCTTATTCCCTGAAGAGAAGAACAAGAAAGTGGAAAGGAACTCTGATAGAATTCCTTTATTTTGTAATGCAAAGTACAACTTTGATGATACAATTCTAGAAAAAGTAATTGTTAACTATTTTGACATTGAACTTAACTTTTTTTTTACACTCTTCCTCAAATTCCTGCCATTCCCAGTAAAAATGTATTACTTGGATTTCTGTGGAAGGAGCAGCTTAGTTGTGCAAGGTCACCGACAGTCTTAGCCCCACAAGGACTCCAGCAAATAAACACGTTTGTGATTAGTCCCCTTGCTGTAGCCTCTAATCTGCCAGGTCTCATGCAGAAGATATGTGTACAAGGCCATACTGATCTCAAGAGATTTGTTGAACTTTATCTCTAGGTAATCATCTTGTTGTGTTCAGATGCGATTACTAATCACACTTTTTAATTAAAGAAATGTCACAGCTGTAGGAAAATAAAGCTATTTGGAAATTGTGGTTATTTTGCTGATGGTTTTCCCTGCTTAAGGAGGCTCAATCAAAACTTCCTGCGCTGGCAAATATATGCTATCCAATGAAAACTAATTGTGACTAATTTCAGGTTGACTTCTTCCCAGGTACTTTTTCTTCTTTGTGGTCAAAATTGTTAAACCAATTAGAAGCATAAATTTTTTATTAAACCTTTAAAGAGACAGTCAAATCACCTAAAGTTTGATTATTCTCTCCTAGTAAAGTATGTTGAAGGAAAAGCTGACATTATTAATGTAAAGGTAAGTTTCCAAAAAGGGCAGTTCATATAGCTGAAAAACTGAAACAGAGTTAGGAAAGAGCTAACTTGAGTTTACTACCTCGGCTAACAGTAACTTCAAAGTTAACATACTCTGAAATGTTGCTTTGACAGCAATCTTGGATTTAATTCAGCAGTATGCAATTAGAATTGTCATTGCCTGTGATATTTAAAATGCAGCCTTGAGTTTAGCACAAAGTATGGTTAAGTGTTTTTTTCAAATGACATCTACTTCAGCAGTTGCTATGTGTGCAGTTTATCTAGTGTTAACAGCATCACAATCCATACATTTTGCTAATTTCCTTTAATTTAAGCTTGGTGTTACTGCTGGGTGCCTTGCTTTTGTGGTTGGTTTGGTTAGTTTTGAGTCCACTGGAAGTATTTTGGCCCACGTCTTAGAAGTAAAATAAAATTTGTTACTGTGACATTTCAAGCTGGTAGAGAAAATTTTCAGTTAGCCAAATGTATGAAACTGATAACTGGCCAATAGTGTGAAAATGGTTCTCAATTAATGAGATAAGTTTATAAAAATAGCGGTGTATTAATGACGTAATTTTATATTTTCCTTAAAACTGGCCTTGCCAAAGGGAGGCTTTATTATGGCATCTGATAAACGTAGGAGTGGAAAAATGGTTAGTGAGGTGGATAGACAAGTAAAGAGAGGCTTGTGTTTATGTACAGTTGAAAAAAGTAGACTTAAAAATGATGTAATAGAACAGTTATATTGACTGGGCTGAGAAACAAAAGGAACTGAAGAATGAGGTTAGTAATTTCTTGCAGATATGCAAAGTTCTAAACAGGATCAAAGAAGTCATTAAGAGTAGGCTCTTAGACAGTAAATGTGAAAATGCTGTTGCACGCTTGCTGTTCCCAGTACTTCTTCCTCTCAACATGTCCTGATCTGACTTTTGAGTTGTAGTTGTTTCTAAGGCTAGAAATGGTTAGTTAAGTTGTTCAGAGGCTTGCTATCTGACAGTGTTGCACTTTTTCTGTTTCTTTGTTTATCTGTAGTTATTTTCCTATTCCCTGGCTTTTTAGAGCTAGTGTGGAAGTTTTTTCCTTTAGTAGTGGCTGTATGATGGAGTTCCTGTGCTCAGAACAGGGAATCTGTGATCTGACTGGCTCGTGTGTGTTGAAAAGAGTTAAATGGAGGCTACGTAACTTGAATTCCTGAGAAAGAGGTCGTACATGTGTTCTCTAAAATATTTTTAGTTACTACGTCTCCACTATACCCTCTAGCTTTCAGATATATACCTGAATATGGACTCAATTAAATTCCTGTCCTTTAATGAAATTCTTTGCTTAATGTGTAGCTGATATGCCTGGAACATCAGGGCATTGGTCAGATAAAATAAAAGAGTCCGATGGAATGCTCACCCAGT